>CM056804.1:600000-1049386 GCA_029852875.1 Mythimna loreyi | reverse complement strand
GAAAACGAAACCGGAGATGAGATCTTCGAAAGAGTGAGGAAGGCGGTAGATGCAAAAGAGGGCTGGGTCCAAGTTGAGAGGGTGAGGAGGGCGAAGGACAGGAAAGTTATAATGGGGTGTCGAACCAAGGAGGAAAGAAGAAAAATAAAAGAGAGACTGGAGGCAGTTGGTGCGAACCTCGTCGTCGAGGAAGTAACGAATAGGGACCCGCTTCTGGTTCTGAGGGATGTCTTAGTCGTACATAGTGACGAGGAGGTTCTGAAAGCCCTTAGGAACCAGAACCAGGAACTTCTTTACGGCCTCGAGGGCGAGGATCGAAGGATGAATATTAAATTCCGGAGGAGGGCGCGCAACCAACACCTCAACCACATAGTGCTCAGTGTTTCCCCCACAATCTGGAGGAGGGCTGTAGAAGGAGGCAAGCTCCGTATAGACCTCCAAATTGTGCGCGTCGAAGACCAGACGCCTTTGGTACAGTGCACGCGCTGCCTAGCCTATGGTCACAGCAAACGATTTTGCAAAGACCCAGCCGACTTATGTGGCCACTGTGGCGGTCCGCACCTTAGGACGGACTGCCCCGATAGGCTGCTGGGCGAGGCAGCTAAGTGTGTTAACTGTATCAGAGCAAAAATCGGGAACACCGAGCACAGTGCCTTTAGCTCAGAGTGCCCCGTGCGCCGCAAGTGGGACTCACTGGCGCGGTCGTCAATAGCGTACTGCTGAAGTGGTCCCCGCAGCCACCAGCAAGTACCAAATACTGCAGGCCAATCTGCAACGTAGCCAACTCGCCACAAACGAGCTTTTGTTGGAAGCACAGAGTCGTAAAGTGGCCGTCGCATTGCTTCAGGAGCCCTACGTTGGTGGGACTGGAAGGGTGAAGGGATACCAGGGCGTAAGGGTCTTCCAGAGCTCTGAGGGAGGAGAAGGGACTGTAAAGGCAGCAATCACCATCTTTGACCAAGATTTGGATATCCTGCAGTTCCCGCAACTCACCACAAACAACATCGTTGTGGTGGGAGTCCGAACCAGAGCCTGGACGATCACGCTGGTGTCCTACTACTTCGAGCCGGACAGGCCCGTGGAGCCATACCTGGAGCATATGCGGCACATAATGCACGAGATTGGCTCTGGCGGGCTGGTGATCGGCGGAGACGCAAACGCGAAGAGCACTTGGTGGGGCAGCAGTAGCGAGGACGCAAGAGGAGAACAGATGTGTGGGGCTTTGGGCGAGTGGGGAATGCACGTCCTCAATAGTGGGGACACCCCAACCTTTGATACTATAAGGGGCGGCATCAGGTACAGCAGCCACGTGGATATCACCGCGTGCTCGGTAGACATGCTGAACCGGGTAGACGACTGGCGAGTTGAAGAGAGTCTCACGAGTTCCGACCACAATGGCATTGGATTTAGCATAAGTTTACAGAAGTCCAAAGGTGTTAGTATTGAACGCACAACTCGCAAATTTAACACGAAGAAGGCTAATTGGAAGAAGTTTCATATGAAACTGACTCAAATTATGCTGGAGAATAATTTAACAGAACAGGAACTATCAAACATAGATAATATTCAAACACTAGATCAAACTATTAATAAATTCACGCAAGCCATTACAGATTCCTGCACACATTCCATACCTTTTAAAAAGTCCAGGGAAACGTTTTCAATGCCATGGTGGTCTGAGGAACTCGCTGAGATGAAGAGGCTGGTCGCTACCAGGAGACGCCGAATCAGGAACGCAGCGCCGGTCCGGAGAGCGATGGTCGTCAGTCTGTACCTGAAAGAAAAAGAAAAATATGAAGCAGCAGTAAAGACAGCACAAGAGGAAAGCTGGAGGGGTTTCTGCGGAAAGCAGACTAGAGAGGGGGTCTGGGAGGGTATTTACCGCATTATGGGGAGGGTGGCGAAAAGAGAGGAGGATTTGCCGCTGCAGAGGGGAGGAATCACCCTGGACGCAAAGGGCTCGGTGAGGCTGTTGGCTGAGACCTTTTACCCTGAGGACCGTGAACAGGACGACAACATGGACCATCACCAAATCAGAGAAATGGCAAAACTGGTAAACGAGGGGAGTCATGATGAACTGCATGACCCACCGTTTACCCAAAGCGAGCTTGACCGGTCCATGGCGTCATTCAACCCAAAAAAGGCCCCAGGTGCCGACGGCCTCACGGCAGACATCTGCTCTCGTGCCATAAACTGCGACCCTGAGTTCTTCCTGTCACTGCTGAACAAATGCCTGGCTTTGCACCACTTCCCCAAGACCTGGAAGGAAGCGACTGTGGTCGTACTTAGAAAGCCGGGCAAAGACTCGTACACCGTACCTAAGTCGTACAGGCCGATTGGGCTTTTGCCTGTCCTAGGGAAAGTGTACGAGAAGATGCTGGTTACTCGTCTCAAATATTACCTTCTTCCAAGGATCAGTACTCGCCAATTCGGCTTCATGCCCCAAAAGAGCACTGAGGACTCCCTCTATACACTTGTGCAACACATCCGCACAAAGTTGGCACTAAAAAGGATAGTGACACTGGTGTCATTAGATATAGAGGGAGCCTTTGACAACGCTTGGTGGCCTGCCATCAAAGTACGATTGGCTGAGGAAAAGTGTCCGGTGAATCTGAGACGGGTAGTCGGCAGCTATCTCAGTGACAGAGAGGTCACAGTGAGATACGCTGGAGAGGAGAGCAGGCGACCGACTAGCAAAGGTTGCGTTCAGGGGTCGATTGGGGGTCCAATGTTTTGGAATCTTATCCTGGACCCGCTCTTGAAGCAGTTGGAAGAGCGGGGTTTCTACTGCCAGGCATTCGCCGACGACGTCGTCTTGGTCTTCGACGGAGCCACGGCGGTGGAAATCGAGGGGCGTGCCAATGCCGCTCTCGAACATATTCGAACGTGGGGTGTCAGAAATAAACTGAAATTCGCACCGCACAAAACTTGTGCGATGGTTTTAACGCGAAAGTTGAAATATGACACACCACGCCTGAGCATGGACGGAATAGACATTGAGATGTCCCAGGATGTCAAAATATTGGGCCTCACAATCGACGCCAAACTAACGTTCAACAAGCACATAGCTATCGCCTGCAAGAAGGCGATAGCTATGTACAAGCAGCTGGCCAGGGCTGCCCGTGTGAGTTGGGGCTTACACCCTGAAGTGATCCGGTCCATTTACACAGCAGCGGTCGAGCCAACGCTGTTGTACGCCGCGAGCGCATGGGCACCAGCCGCCAACAAAGTAGGGGTCATTAAGCAGTTAAATGTGGTCCAAAGAGGGTTCGCACAGAAGCTGTGCAGAGCCTACCGCACGGTCTCCCTAAACTCGGCGCTGTTGCTGGCTGGGATACTCCCTCTTGACCTTCGGATTAGGGAAGTTGCTTCGCTTTACGAGGCCAGGAGGGGCGTGCCCCAGCCTGCACTAGGGGACAGGGAGATCGAGCGGATGGCTCCAGCTCTGGAAGCCCCGCATCCTGCGGAACAGACCACACTGCAGTTCGGGAGCCTGATAGACGAGGAACACTATAACGCCAATAAAAACTTCACTGTGCGAATATTCACCGACGGCAGTAAGATTGGGGGCAGGGTTGGAGCGGCGCTATCCATGTGGAATAGCGCCAACGAAACAAAGGCCCTCAAACTTACCTTGCCGTCATACTGTACCGTCTATCAGGCGGAACTTTTGGCCCTACAAAGAGCGGCTGTGGAGGCCCTAAAACACAGGGAAACCGAGTTCGGCATCTTCAGCGACTCCATGGCGGCTCTCCAGACAGTTGCCAACGTCTGTGCCCCCCATCCACTGGCGGTCCAGACAAGGGACATTTTAAGACGTTGCAAGCTCCAGAATAAGACTGTCTCCTTGTTTTGGATCAAAGCCCACGCTGGACTGGAGGGCAACGAGCGAGCCGACCATCTCGCCAAGGAAGCCGCCCTGGGGTCGAAGAAGAAACCGGACTACGATCTCTGCCCCGTCTCATTTGTCAAGCGACAAATCCGCATGGGGACGCTTGACAAATGGAACGAGAGATACAGGTCGGGGGCAACAGCCTCCGGTACCAAAATATTCTTCCCGGATGCGATCGCGGCGTACGGCATCGTCAGAAAGATTGACGTGACGAGTGTTGCCACCCAGATCCTCACGGGGCACGGTGGATTCTCAGCATACCTAAAGCGATTCAAGTGTAAAGAGAATTCATCGTGCGCCTGTGAGCCGAACGTTGACGAGACAGTAGAGCATATTCTTCTGGACTGCCCAATAACCGCCTCAGCACGACATGAAGTGGAACAAAAGCTAGGCGTGACACTGCTTAAAGAAAATCTGCCTATAGTTATGACAGGAAAGAATAAAGTTTTTAGAATATAGTATTAAAATAGGGAATTTAGTAATAAATAGAAATAAGACAACATAAAAGGATACTTAATTATATAATAAGTATATAGTTTAAGTACCTAACAACAGAAAAGAGAAAAAAAAAAAAATTTCATTAGCAGTAGTATACATATAAAAGTAAATTTTTCGTCGCCTTCTAGGCGTCCCTTTTCGCCAGACATTCAAACGGTCAGCGGAACAATAAGACAAAATCGCTAACAAGGGCTCTGACTATGTTAGAGGACAACAAGCGTGGCTGGAGGGGGTTTTAGCCGGTAAGAGTCCGGCACTACCTCTACCGTCTCACAGTGTGCGCGGTAGAGGTGTCCATGAGGATTTCCCACTCCTGCCAAAAAAAAAAAAAAAAAAAAAAAAAAAAAAAAAAAAAAACCTAACCTAACCTAACCTAACCCCCTTAGACAGTACCCAGAACTCACCACGAACAACATCGTCGTGGTGGGGATCCAAACTGGTGCCTGGGAACTGACTCTGGTCTCGTTCTACTTTGAGCCAGACCAGCCCTTGGGGCCATACCTGGATAGCTTAAGGAAGGTGGAAAGCGAGACCGGCCCACATAAGCTCATAATGGGGGGAGACACCAACGCCTGGAGTGTTTGGTGGGGCAGTAGTGAGACCAATAGCAGAGGCGACGAGATGCTGGGAGCTCTCGACCAGCTTGGCCTGCAAATACTCAACAGAGGGGAAACTCCAACCTTCGACGTAGTTCGTGGTGACAGACGTTACACGAGCTGCGTCGACGTCACAGCCTGCACAGCGGATATGCTAGCGGTGACCGACGGCTGGCGAGTCGTCGACGATCTGACGGGATCGGACCACAACGGCATAGAGTTCTTAATATATCTCGAAAAGTCTGTGGGCATCACGGTACACCGGACTACCAGGTCCTACAATACCAAAAAGGCTAATTGGGGCCAGTTTCGTGAGAAACTAGCCCAAATTAAGCGTACCAACAACATAACTGTAAGCCTGCTCGATGAGATCGGCAGCGTGGACGGGTTGGACCTGGTAGTCGAGGAACTTACTACGGCGGTACAAAACGTCTGTACTGAAGTGATGCCCAAGAAAAAGACAGCCAAGAAACTCTCAGTGCCGTGGTGGTCTGATGAACTCGCCGGCCTGAAGAGGCTGGTTGCCACCAAAAAGCGAAGGATCCGATGTGCAGCGCCGGTCCGTAGACCAAAGGTTGTTGAGAAGTACCTGAAACAGAAAGAAGAGTATGAGCAAGCAGTAGCCAAAGCAAAGGTCGAGAGCTGGAAGGGTTTCTGTGAGAAACAGAATAAAGAAGGCCTGTGGGAAGGAATATACAGGGTCATACGAAGTACTGAAAAGAGAGAGGAGGACATACCGATGGTGAGGGATGCGAAGACACTAGACCCCGAAGAGTCAGCGAGGTTTCTGGCACAGACGTTCTACCCGGAGGGCCGCCCGGAGGGGGATAACGAGGAGCACAAAAAGGTGCGGCAACGAGCGGAAGAGGTGAACGGGGAACACCAAGTTGAGCCCTGGGATCCTCCGTTCACTTCTGACGAGCTAAGGCGAGCAGTCTCCTCGTTCAACCCTAAAAAAGCCCCCGGTTCCGACGGTCTGACGGCTGATATATGGGGCCACGCTATCCAACAAGACCCAGAACTAGTTCTGCACTTGATGAACAAGTGCCTGGCGCATGGATACTTTCCACGGTCCTGGAAAGAGGCAACAGTCGTTGTGCTCCGTAAGCCCGCGAAAGAGGACTACACCACTCCCAAATCATACAGGCCTATCGGTCTCTTGCCTGTTTTTGGCAAGATCTACGAGAAGATGCTCGTGGCCCGACTCAAGTTCCATTTACTACCCAGGATGAGTACTCGCCAGTACGGCTTCATGCCCCAAAAAAGCACTGAGGACTCCCTCTGTACTCTCATGGGGCACATTCGTGACAGGCTTAATGCAAAGAGGCTTGTCACGATTGTGTCCTTGGACATAGAGGGAGCCTTCGACAGCGCTTGGTGGCCGGCCATCCGAGTCCGTCTGGCTGAGGAAAAGTGTCCTGTGAACTTGAGACGGGTCTATGATAGTTACTTGTCCGAGCGAGTGGTGAAAGTCCGGTACGCGGGAGCGGAGCATAAATCCAGGACCGGGAAGGGATGCGTCCAGGGGTCCATTAGTGGTCCCATATTATGGAACGTCGTGCTGGATCCTCTGCTGAAGGAACTTGAAAGTAGAGGGGTCTATTGCCAGGCGTTTGCCGACGATGTCGTCCTTGTGTTCGATGGGGAGACGGCACTTGAAGTCCAAAGGGATGCCAATGTCGCCCTTGAATATGTGCGCGCATGGGGTGTCACGAACAAGCTGAAGTTTGCGCCACATAAGACCAAGGCAATGCTGGTAACGCGCAAACTAAAGCATGGCCCATGTCTCAAAATGGGCGGGGTGGACATTGGCATGTCTGAGGAAATCAAACTGCTTGGTCTCACCATTGACCACAAGTTGACCTTTAACACCCACGTCGCAAACGTCTGCTCCCGAGCCATCGGTATTTACAAGCAGCTGTCGAGGGCCGCTAGGGTCAGCTGGGGTCTGCATCCGGAAGTCATCCGCTGCATTTACACAGCCGCAGTCGAACCCATCATCCTGTATGCAGCGAGCGCGTGGTCGCCGGCCGCATCCAAAATTGGGGTCCAGAAGAAGCTGAACGCCGTCCAGAGAAGCTTCGCGCAGAAGCTGTGCCGAGCCTATCGCACGGTCTCCCTACACTCTGCTCTGGTGCTGGCTGGGATACTCCCTCTCGACCTCCGAATCCGAGAAGTGGCCTCACTGTATGAGGCCAAGAGAGGGTTACCACATCCAGCACTGGGGGACAGGGAGATCGAGCGAGTGGCATCGGCACTGCAGACGCCACATCCGGCTGAGCAGAGGGCTATCGCACTGCAACGCCTGGTAGACGAGGAACAATATAATGAGCACCGCAACTATGCGGTGCGAATCTTCACAGACGGCAGCAAGATTGAGGGCAAGGTCGGGGCCGCATTGTCCGTGTGGACCGACCAGGCCGAGACCAAGGCCCTCAAACTTGCTCTGCCGTCTTACTGTACCGTCTACCAGGCTGAGCTCTTGGCCCTCTGTGAAGCCATGAAGGAAGTCCTCAGAAGGACTGAGACGGCGTTCGCTATCTACAGCGACTCCATGGCAGCTCTCCAAGCAGCCGTGAACCCCGAAGCCCTCCATACCCTCGCCGTGGAAACGAGGGACGCCATCCGCTGCAGTATTACCCAGAACAAGAGCGTTCCCTTGTTCTGGGTCAAGGCTCACGCGGGGCTGGAGGGCAACGAGAGAGCCGACTCGCTCGCAAAGGAGGCTGCCTTAAGGAATAAGCGGAAACCCTACTACGATAAGTGCCCGGTTTCATTCGTTAAGCGTACGATCCGTATGGATACCCTCAGCGAATGGAACCGGCGTTATCGTACTGGGGAAACGGCGGCCACGACGAAGTTATTCTTCCCGTGCGCGATCGCTGCATACGGGACGGTGCGGAAGATAGGGATGACCAAGGAGCTGACCCAGGCCCTAACAGGGCACGGTGGGTTCTCCGAGTACTTGACTCGCTTCAAGTGCAAGGACAAGCCAGCGTGTGCCCGACCCCGACAAGCAGGAGACCGTCCTCCACCTGCTTACAGAGTGCCCTGTATATTCCTCCCACAGGCACGACTTAGAAATGACAGTCGACATGCGACTGAGTAAAGGAAATCTGTCCTTTCTCATAGCGGACAACAAAACTCGACCGATATTCACGGAATTTATCGTTAAAATTGTAAATTCCGTGAATAAACGCAACAAATAGGCAACGCTGCAAATTTAAAGTTATTGTTATTTTATTATTTTATACTATTTATCACTTTTATATTAATAACCAATTGACAAATTTTAATTTGAATTTAAATAATAATAACGATTGTAATATAATATTATTCCCTTATTTATTATCATTTTATTTATTACAAATTGAGAAATCAAGCAAAAATGCAACTTAATTGACTACGTCTTTAAAATTATTATTGTAATTATATCTATTATTTATAAAAAATCTTATTTAAAATAAAAACGAGATCTCTAAATACCTGAAGCCCCTAACAACGTCCCTGCGCAACCTGACGGCAGGGGGCCTTTCGCATGGCGGGAGTGGTTTTTAACCCCCGACGCAAAAACGACGGGGTGTTATAAGTTTGACGTGTCTGTGTGTGTGTGTGTGTGTGTGTGTGTGTCTGTCTGTACCACTCTAGCCGCCGAACGGATGGACCGATTTTGATTTAGTTTTTTTTGTTTGACAGTAGAAAATGTCGAGAGTGTTTTTACGTAAGTTTGATGAAAATTGTTCCAAGATGGCCGCCGCCACAAAATGACAGATTAGATATTTTTTTTAAACTCCATCAATATGGGTATCAAATGAAAGGGCTTGACTAGTAGAATACTATTAGATATGACAAATTTAAAATACAAGATGGCTGCTTCTACAAAATGGTGCTTTACATTTTTTTATTACAACTTGATCAATATGGGTATCAAATGAAAGGGCTTGACTAGTGAAATACTATTAGGTATGAAAAATTTAAAATCCAAGATGGCTGCCTCTACAAAATGGCGCTTTATGGATATATTGATATCATTTGATATCCATATCCATATCCATCCATTTATTTGTTGTTTGTGGTAGTGTCCACCTCGTGGACAAGGTGTAATGAAATGAAAATTTCACCTCATTTCACCTCGTAAAATGCAAGGTGGACACTACCAAATTGTTCGCAAATAATCACTAGACCAGCACTACTGATTCTCAGAGGAAGCTGCTCAGCGATTTCTTCAACATCTTGACCAAAAAGTACAGCCTGACCATGGAAACCATGCTGCCCGAAGCGACCACCGAGTTTGACCATTTTCACGAATGGAATTATCCTACTTAGCAAACGTACTTCTACATCAGATAGTGACGCTATTTCTGGAGGAATTTCATCCAATGACATATTATTCCAGTAGGCTTGAGTAGGTGTTCTTGACTTACGTAGTATACCAACACATCGGTGACAGGCAGAGATAACGTCATGTTGTGCTATTAACTCATTAGGTAGTATATTTTCTGGCAAACTAGCTAATCTTACTGACTGTACTTGTTTAATCTGTAATAAGCTTTGCTATCGGCAAAGCTTATTACAGATTAAACAAATTGTGTCAGCAAATTTGTTTATTGAATTTTGAAAATCAGTCCTAAGTTTGGCTCTAGACAAAGCTGTAGCTACTGCATCGCTAGTAAGCCTCAAAGCATGTTGTTCCGGAGTTTCATGTTGAAATGTTGGTACCTACAATGTAAATGCATTTTAGTAAGTTGGCAACACCGTTGTCTATAGAATGATTTTCTATACTGTTCTCGAAACGTCTGTTAACCACTATGCAAGTTATTCTCTAATAAAACAGTAAGTTTTATTAGAGAAGGTCTTCATAAGTTTTATTTACAACAGGTTATGGGCCCAGAACGCCTACCTTGTTTGTAAATACAAAATAACTAAACATCGTGCGAAAAGAATATCGGCAAAAAGTAAGGTTAGGAAAAACGCGTGAACGTCGCTGGCGTGAAAACTTACATGGTCATTGTCGAGAAGGTTGAATAATTGCTGTAGTAATACAACAAGGCACAAAAGCAAGATGGAAGGAAATATTAGTCATGTGATGAAACTGGAAGGAGCGAGAAACTGGAACATCTGGAAGTTCCAGACGATGGTGTTACTGCGAGGACAGGGTTGGCTTGAAATCGTGGAAGGACGGTCAATAAAACCGGAAGATGAAGCTGCACGGGCCACATGGGAGTCTAAAGACGCGAAGGCTCAGACTTTATTGGTCACACGGATGACAGAGGATGTTATGTTACACCTTATAACGTGCTCAACCTCAGCAGACATGTGGAGAAAACTCTTGAGCGTTTATGAACATAAAACGGAAACTAGTATACACATTCTGCAACAAAAATTCTTTCAATACAAATACGAAAAAGATATTGAGATGTCGGTGTTTTTATCCAAAATACAAGAAATGCAGTGCCAACTGAAACAAATGGGTGAAGAAATTTCCGATAAGTTCATAATAACCAAGGTATTAATGAGCTTGCCAGACGAGTATAAACATTTTATCTCTGCGTGGGAGTCTGCCCCGGACAACAAACAAACATTCGACAATTTAGTAGCACGATTATTGGTCGAAGAGGAGAGGTTGAAGATTAAAACTGATGAAAAACAGGATACTATGTCATCGGCGTTAGTGGCAAAAAGAAACGTTTCATGTTATAAGTGTGGTAAATCTGGTCATCTTCAAACTGAGTGCAGGTACAATAAAGACAGCGCAAAGAAGGTGAACGATAACAAGTGCTATTATTGCGGTAAACCCGGACATTTTAAGGCGCAGTGTAGATTCAGAATGTTAAAAGAAGGAAAGAAAATGAACAATGCGTTCGTGATAACTAATTCTGTATGTAAGCAATACGAAGAAACAAAGTGGTTGTTTGACTCCGGAGCGAGCGAGCATATGTGTCGTGATCGATCATTATTTTCAACATTTGTAAGCGTGTCGCAAAAATCCGTAGTTGTTGGAAACGGCAATATCATTAGTGTACTCGGACACGGACAGATGGCGGTACAAGTCACCAATGGGAGTGAATGGATTGATACGACAATAGATAATGTGTTGTTCGTTCCGGAACTAAAAACAAATTTGTTGTCTATGAATCGCATTGCCGACCGAGGATACACTATAATGACCGATGTCAATTCTTGTTCATTCTATAAAAATGGCGTTATTTGTATGATTGCAAACAGAATTGAAAACTCGTATTATATGGATTTACGTTTCAAATGTGAAACTGCAAGCGTTGCAAACGTAGTGAAAAACGATTTTATTGAATGGCATGAAAAATTAGCCCATCAAAACTTTGACTACGTGAAAAAGGTGTTGAAGAAAAATAACATTGAGGTTAAGCAAACACCTCACCTCAGTGTGAAAGTTGTTTGAAAGGTAAAATACACCGATTACCTTTCAAGAATAGTGTAACAATAAGCACCAGAACGTGTCAAATAATACATGGTGACACCTGTGGTCCCATGGAAGAAGAATCCATCGGGGGGTCGAGATACTTCTTTGTTCTGAAAGACGATTATTCAAGCTTCAGGACTGTATACTTCGTCAAAGCGAAGCACGAGGTCAAACGTTGCCTGGAAGATTTCATTAACAAAGCCGAAAACGTTACCGGAAACAAAGTCTTGACGTTCAGAAGCGATAACGGTTTGGAGTTTCTCAACAAAGAAGTACATGCCATGTGTTCCAAACGTGGTATAATTCATGAAACAACCGTAACGTATACACCTCAACAAAACGGGAAAGCTGAACGGGAGAATAGAATTCTTGTTGAAGCAGCACGGACAATGCTATATGCTAAAAATCTACCCAAGAAATTCTGGGCAGAGGCGGTAAACATAGCTGCATTCGTTCTCAACAGAACTGGAAAGGGTGTTGATGACAGATCACCATATGAAGTGTGGACAAACAAAAGTTATGATATCCGTCAACTGAGGAGTTTTGGTTCTGAAGTATACGTGCACATCCCTAAAGAAAAACGAAGAAAGTGGGATCAAAAAGGTGAAAAGGGAATGATGGTTGGCTACGGTGAGCATGTTAAAGGATACCGTATATATTTTCCTGAGACAAATTGTGTTGACACAAAGCGAGATGTTGTGTTCTTAAAAGATGCAGAGACTGAACCACAAATTATGTTGGATTTAGGTGAGCAATCCACACAACAAGGTGCTCAAGAAACTGAGACTGGAAATAATAAGGATAAATCTTTAGGACAGTTGGAAGATGATATAAATGAAACTCAAAATGGTCCTGATATTGACACATCTACTGAAAGTGAGTATGTGAGTGAGTATGAACCCTCAAGTGAAGAATCTGAGATTGATGACACTTTGCAACCGCGAGAAAGAAGCAGGCGAACAAAGAAACAAACTTCATTCTACCAGTGTCACAATGTGGTGAGTTGTGAAAGTGAGCCCGTTACCTACAAAGAGGCAATGAGTAGGAAAGATGCAAGTAAGTGGGCTGAAGCTATTAATAGGGAGTTACAAACCTTAAAAGATAACAATACTTGGGAATTTTGTGATACAAGGGAGGGTGAAGATGTTGTTAGCACTAAATGGGTTTTTAAAATTAAAAGGAACGGGGATAAAAAAGGAATATAAAGCTAGGTTAGTAGCAAGGGGCTTTGAACAAAATAGTTATTATGATCTTGGGGATATTTATGCTCCTGTAGCAATGCTTTCAACCTTTAGAGTGTTCATAGCATTAGCGACTAAGTTAAATCTTCCCGTATACCAAATGGATGTAACTGGAGCGTTTCTGTATGGGGACATAGATAGAAAGGTACTAATTAGATTGCCAGAAGGGGCCTATTCTGGGGATAAAAATATTGTTAAACTAAACAAATCATTGTATGGATTAAAGAGCTCGCCTAAATGTTGGAATGTAAAATTTAATTCAATAATGGCTAAACAAGGTTATGTAACATCTAAAAGTGATTCATGTTTGTATATTAAGTCCTGTGGTAAGGATAGAACTTATGTTTTATTGTATGTTGACGATATATTGTATTTTGGCACAAATGAAAGTGATATTTCGCAACTTAAGATTACTTTAAACAGTGAATTTAAAATGAAAGACATGGGGTTAATCTCAACCTTTTTAGGTATAAATGTAAAGCAGAATATTGAAACTGGTGTTACTGAACTTGATCAAAGTAGTTACTTACAAAGTATTCTCAAAAGGTTTAACATGGAAAGTTGTAAGGATATGTTAACTCCTATGGATCCTAATATTAATACTAAAATATTTGAAAACTGTAACAAACCTATAAATAAGCAAACAGAAAAGTTGTGTCGACAAATCATTGGCTGTTTAATGTATGCTGCAATGGGTACTAGACCTGATTTGTGTTTTCCTATCTCTTTGCTAAGCAGATATCAAGTTAGTGCGAATACTGAACTGTTAAGTGCATTAAAAAGAGTATTAAGATATGTAAAATATAGCTTAAATTACAAACTAATTTATAAGTGTGAAGGGGTTTTGGAAGGTTATTGTGATGCAGACTGGGGTGGGGACTTAAAGGACAGAAAGTCCACTTCAGGATACTTGTTTTTAATTTTTAACTGTTTAGTTTTATGGAAATCACAAAAACAAACTTCTGTAAGTCTTTCTTCCACAGAAGCAGAGTATGTTTCAATGAGTATGGCTGCAAGCGAGGCCATTTGGATTATTAAGTTGTTAAATGATTTTGATATTGAAATTGTGTCTCCAATAAATATATATTCTGATAATCAGTCAGCCATTGTTAATGCAAAAACAGATAGTGTTAAAAGATTGAAACATGTAGACATTCGCTACCATTTTGTTAAGGATTTGATTAAAAGTAAACAGATTTGCATTCATTATATTCCTACTAGTGAACAACCGGCTGATATTTTAACAAAAGCCTTGAGTAAAGAATTAATTGCCAGACATTTAAAGAGATGTTGTATTGTGAACACAGCTGTTGATATGTATTAGGTATAAGTTAGTTTATTGTCTTTTCAAATGTATTTACATTGAGAAGGGGTGTTGAAATGTTGGTACAATGTAAATGCATTTTAGTAAGTTGGCAACACCGTTGTCTATAGAATGATTTTCTATACTGTTCTCGAAACGTCTGTTAACCACTATGCAAGTTATTCTCTAATAAAACAGTTTCAAGGTCTTCATAAGTTTTATTTACAACATTTCATTTGAGCGAGACTCAGCAGTACGCTGCGTATTAGTAGCCCGCCTTAACGAACTTTGTTCCGGGGTCTCATTTAAACGAGACTCAGCAGTACGCTGCGTATTAGTACAGTACGCGTCAAATAACTTTGCCGCTCTGAAGTTGGCTACAAATCACAGCGCAGTAATCAATTTTACGAAAAAAGACAGCACTGCGCATGCGCGGCTAACGATGCCATAGACGAACCTCAGTGTTATGTTTCTATCTCAGTCGCTCGTATACGTCCGATACCAGCTTGTGTTCCGCTCGCACAGTACCGTACGGTCCTCGATGCGAAAAGTGCTACGCGTATAATTATTGCTAAGCTGCAACGTGATCTAAATTTTTAAGGTTCTGTAAGTAGCTTAAGCAGAATAATTAAAGACTTAGGTTTTAAATGGAGGAGAACCGAAAATAATGATAGCGAGTGAATACAAGTATGTTCACAAATAAATAAAAATAAGTTTTGCCACGAATGAACGTATTTTCTTTCTTTTTCCTTTTCCTAGATATATAAAATCAGGTTAGTAAAAAAATACACTATTTATTTTCATTATAAAATAAAACAATTTAAAAATTTTCACGTCAGTGAACACTTTTTTACGCGATAGTACCTGCGCTGTTGTTAGGAAAGCCTAACTTCAGAGCGGCATAGTTATTTGACGCGTACTGTAGCCCGCCTTAACGAACTTTGCTCCGGGGTCTCATTTAAACGAGAAGCAGCAGTAGACTCTGCATTTTTAGCATGCCTGAAAGTGCGTTGATCTGGTGTTTCAATAGATCGCGAAATTTTAGTACAACTGGCATTTTTCATATTACGAAAACAACGTTTAACCTTATTTTCTTTGGATCTCCGTAAAGCCTTAGATGCTGCATCACTATCCAAACGACGTTTTCTATTTAATAAATCCTCCTGACTACGTAGTTCAGCTTTTCGAGCAGCTTGTGATGACAAGAAGCTATTTTTGTCGGAAGTATTTTCGTCACGCTGAGTTAACTTGCGCCTTTTAGCTACGTATTGAGCTTTTTTATTTTTTCGACCCAGTACCATTTTTTTTAATAAAAAGTCATTCGTTTACTATAAATTCACAATTCTAATTTTTTTTTTATAAAAAGACATCAATTTTCATCAAATTATACCATTTTTTTTTCAAAAGAAACAATAATATACTTACAACAAATTCTTAAAACGTAAGAAATAAATGAAATCCTACAAAAAACATGAACCAAAAAATTAAATTCAAAATGTTTAAATCACTATGAATTCACAATTCTAATTTTGTTTATAAAAAACGTAAGAAATAAATGATATCCCTACAAAAAACATGAACCAAAAAATTTAATTCAAAGTGTTTGAATCACTTGACTTATTAAAAACTTACCTAAACTATACAAATTAAAAGGTACGACAAAGAAATTTAAAAGAAATGGAATAAAATCCTGAAGAAATCCCTACAAAAATAATGAAACAAAAATTAAATTGAAAATGTTTAAAACCTTTGATTAAAAACACCTGCATAAACTATGAACACAAACTATACAAATTAAAAGGTACGACAAAGAAATCAAAAGAAATGGAATAAAATCGCTAAGGAGTTCCTACAAAAAGCATGAAATAAAAAATTAAATTAAAAATTTAAAATAACCCCCGACTTTATAAAAACCAAATGTAATGAACGGAACGAGATATCCATAAACAATTATAATTCCTATGAAAAAATAACTAAGACGGAAAAGCCTATAAAAAGGAAAAAATAACTTTAAACTTATGTTTGTATGGGAGTACTTATGTATGGAATTTTTTTTATAATGTTATCGCGTCGGGGGACCGCACTATTTATTGGCTAAACGTTTGTCAAAGTTATTTATAAGTATTTAGGTACTTATTAAGTTTTTTCTTAGTCCTATATTCATTTATTTCGTTTGTGTTATGCTATGATGTATCGTATACTTGTATATGTATATATTATATTATTTTATATGTAGGTATATAGGCTTTGCTTCGAGAAAGCAACGCGCACGAATTATGTTGAATGGCGCGCACGAGTTGCATTGCATGCCGCACAAAAAAAAAAAAAAAACCTAACCTAACCTAACCTAACCTAACCTAACCTAACCTAACCTAACCTAACCTAACCTTACCCAGTTCCCCTCCAGCCCTCGTGGTGGTCGGATCGTTTTCAGAGCCGCTCCGCAGTTAAAAATTAGAAAAAGTGGTCTAAAGTTGTCCGATCTTCGTAAAACAAGTGTCAGTCGACGCGTAAAGAATCGGCCCGTGCTGTGAAGTGAGAGTGGAGTTGTTGGATCACAGTGAAAAGCGAAGAAAAAGGAAAAACCATTCATAGGTTATGTTTTCTTAAGTGCTGAAACCTAAATCCACTTGTGGTGAAGAAACTAAAGCGGCGACCCCTCGTTTTTATTACACCATTTTATGGGGAGGGGAACGATCTACTTGCGAAGAATTTTCCAGAATTTTCCAGACGGAAAACGGGGAGAAAATCTGAAAAAAACCCGAAACCACGTGTGCACGAGGTAGCAGAAGGAGCTGTCGCAGAGACGCCGTTTCTTCACAGCTTCCTGGTACGCTGGCAGAGAAGACCCTCAGTGCCTTCAGAAGATTTTTTAGATGAGTAGTTACATAGTTATTAAGTTTAGAAGATAAGAAAATTGACATCGAATATCTCGAAAACCAAAGTGCTAACTGTAATGTATGTAGGTACTCGATTACTGTATAGGTAAATGAAACGCATACACGTTCGTTCCTTAGCTCCGTATATTCGAGACTGAGTCCAAATTACCCACAATACACCACACTAACGTATACTTTTTTGAAAGGATCTGGCTGCGCGCTAGAGTTCCTAACTAGAATCTTTTTATTTTATAATTTTATTATTAGCGGTTGCCGAGATATTGAAAATAATTCGAAAAAACAGGTTTTTAATCAAAAAACTATACATTTTTTAAGTTTTTTCAAAATTTTACTTCTTGGTCTTGTTATGCTTTAATTTCCCTATTTTATGCATATTTTTTTATAATTTTAGGACTTTTGGTTCAGGAGATATGGAATTTTAAAGAATTTTCGTGAATTAATTAGGAAATACCTATATTTTAATATTTTCGACGCTTTAGGAGGATCGAACTAGTCATCAGCAACTGTTATGATCAAAATCTCGACCTTCTAGGACGAATAGGTGATAATTTATGCGAAAACCTTTTGATTTCGGCCATTTTTTAATTTAAGTCTAAAACTTTCGAATTACATAGCTCCTCACCCGATTAACTTAGAAGGACCGGATTTTCGCGCTTGTCACAAGGGTACTGTTAGGAAGATAGTTTTCAGGTTTTCAGGCGTTTTCGGGCCCTGAAACTTTTCAGCGCTGAAACGGCTGTCAGCAGTTGAACGAAGTCAGGGGACACAGTACGATCGAAACCGCATCTCTCTCCGACGAACGGTTGTGGAGTTACAGCTATACAAAGCCGACATTTGACAGTTGGGCGGCCATTTTGATTATAGAGGGGTGCGATTTGCAGATTTGGGATTGGGGAACCTTTCTCTATCTATTCAGCTGGCTTTTTCGCAATTTGGTGCTGAAAATTTTCAGGATCCTGAAAGTCACCTAGCGGGGTGGGGCAAGTCGAGTCAAGCCAGATAAGTCCAAACACTGTGGTTCTGCGGCCGCGGGGAGGAAAGTTATACCGGGTTGAAAGTGAACTTTGACAGATCTAGAACTGTCAAACAAAATTTCAAACCCGGATAACTCCTGAACCGGGGGTCGTAGATGATCCTGGTTTCTTCGGAGGACATTGGCGGGCTCTGCTCTCTCTATCTGGGGTAAATTATTCAAAATTCCTGCTGAAATTTTTTTTCAGCCTGAAACCTACCTGGGGAGATAGAACTCATCGAGCTAAAGCCGGAGAGCCCAAGAACGGTGGTATTCGGTTGGATGGTTCCGGAGAAATCGCAGTTAGCCTAAATTTAGTCGCCATCTTGGGTAGTTAGGCAAAAATTTCAAACCGCCATATCTCCGAGACCCTTTACAGTAGACCTGCCGAGTTTGGGTTCATTTGAGAGGGCTTGAGGAGGACTATCTTTTCATATGTAGAGTTTGGCTCTAGGTAGAGTCAAAATTTTTTTTATTTTTTTTTCTACTCTTTTGGATTACTTTGATAGTTGTTAAGTGGAAACAGACTGTGACACGCGAGATATATTACCGGACACTTATTCCCAGTGTCGGGAATCGATATTTTTAGCATTAACAATCCGGTTTACGTATCGATTACTCTTGTTTTATTGACACTAGACGGCATCCCCCATCTACAGGGATAGCAATACTATTTTCGACCCTCTACTGTCCCCATTTACAGGACAGAACAGCAAATTTTGCGTATTGTAGTGCTTCTATTTAGAATCTGATTACTCCCTATATACAGAGATAATAGAATAGAGCAAGACAATAGGATTTTTAAATCTCTTAGCTTATAGACGATCTACCCACTGATCAGACGACATGCCCCTTGCACATACGCTTCGTAAGCAAGCTGCTCCAGAAACTGACTCCCCAGGCGACAAGGAGAAGGCAGGACCATCTCCTAAAACGACACCCACCCCAAGTGTTCGGAAGAGCATTGGGGAATGGGAAAGCAGCCAAATCAAGGACCCAAAGGCAGGCATCGACTACATTTGCTATGTCGCCAAAAAAGCAAGCGCAGCTCTCAGGGGGTCTTCCCAGAGTTGCACTTAAAGCGATGCTGCCTCAAACAAAAAAGCGAAGCTCTATAGAGAGCGCAGGCGGGTCCCAAAAGTTAATTGCGTCGGCTGATAGAGTGACGGAAGGCCGGACCTGGCTTCAGAGAGCAAAAACCCAATTAGGGGAATCACGCAATCTGAAGTCAGAAATAAAGGCAGGTATCACTCTTGCAGTTGACTCCATGTATAAGCTCATTAAGGAGGCCGCAGCGGAGATGGAAGCCCTCAAGCAAAAATCTGGCTACTTGGAGGTCAGGGACCCTGTGTCCCCTCTCAGTGATAATGCACAAAGGGAGGACATAGGAGATGTCAACAAAAAGAGCAGGACGGAGGAGACAATTCTCCTCATAAATAAGATCGAGGTGCATTCCAAGCTGCTGGAGGAGATTAATAAGCGCATGGAGGAGCTAAAATCAGCACTGGAAAACCAAAAGTCGCAGACTGGGACGCTTTCATATGCCGAGGTGGCATCGATCCGGAGTGGGGGTGTAACGTCGGAAAGACAAAACACGCTGCATTCGGTAGTAGTAGCCTCGAAAGATGAGACGGAAACTGGGGAAGAAGTACTGGAGAAGGTGAGAAAGGTAGTAGATGCGAAGGAAGGCTGGGTAAAAGTTGAAAGGGTGAGAAAAGCAAAAAATAGAAAGGTAGTCATGGGATTCGAAACTGAGAATGAAAGGGACAGTGTGAAAGAGAGATTAGAGAGGGACAACGTCAACCTCACCGTGGAGGCGGTGAAAAACAAAGATCCGATGCTGATACTCAGAAACGTACTGTCCGTAAATACGGATGATGACGTGCAAAAAGCTCTGAGGAATCAGAATCGGGATGTTTTCCGCGGCCTCCGCGATGGGGAAGACAGAATGGAAGTGAGGTACAGAAGGAGAACAAGAAATCCGCACTCTGTGCATATAGTTCTGAGCACGTCCCCTGAGCTATGGCAGCGAGTGACAAAAAGAGGATACGTCCATGTAGACCTCCAGAAAGTTCGGGTCGAAGATCAGACCCCACTCATGCAGTGCACTCGTTGCCTGGGCTACGGGCATGGGCGAAAGCACTGTACGGAGAAGGTGGACTTGTGCAGTCATTGCGGAGGCCCCCACCTAAAGACAGAATGCCCAGATTGGACGGCGGGGAGCATTGCAGTTTGTCGGAATTGTGAAAGAGCAAATATGCTGAATAAAGAGCATAATGCTTTCAGCTCCGAATGCCCTGTCCGCCGCAAATGGGACGCAATAGCACGGTCAACCACTGCCTATTGCTAAGGGCGCACCAGGGGAAAAAATCGCCCTCAAATTCGCACAGGCCAACCTCCAACGAAAAAAGCTGGCGACCAACGAGCTGTTGTTGGAGGCAGAAAAACGAGGGATTACTGTAGCCCTAATACAAGAACCATATGTCGGTAGTTCAAGAGTTATGAAGAGCCAGAGGAGAGTGCGGGTCTTCCAGGACACTGGTTTAGGAGATGGGAGTATCAAAGCTGCAATTGCAGTTTTTGACAAAAATATTAAAGTCATAAAATACCCGGAACTCACCACCGAAAATATTGCCGTGGTGGGAATCCAGACCAGTGCCTGGGAGATCACACTCGCCTCTTTTTACTTTGAGCCAGACAAGCCAGTGGAGCCCTATCTCAATCAGCTAAGGCGAATAGGCACGGCTAATGGCTCAAAACCGCTTCTCGTTGGAGGGGACGCCAATGCGAAAAACACCTGGTGGGGGGCATGGTGGTTGACCGCAGGGGAGAAGATGTGTGTGGAACTCTCGGTGGACTCGGGCTGAATATTCTCAATGTAGGACAAATTCACACAGCGCTTCAGTAGCCATGTCGACTTGACCGCATGCTCTGACAACATCCTGGCACTGGCGGAACACTCGAGAGTGGACGAGGGCCTCACGAGCTCCGACCACAATGGCATACTTTTTAACATTAGGCTGGAGAGAGCGATAAGTGTCCAAGTTGACAGGACTACGCGCCTGTTTAATACAAAGAAAGCCAATTGGCAAAAGTTTCATGCGAAATTTGCCCAATTGAAGTCAGATCTCTGCATAAATAAAACAGCAATAGAGCATTCAAATACTATACAACTATTGGACATTATCACAGACAACTTCACTAAAATCACGCAAGAAGCATGTCGCGAAGCAATGCCTCTCAAAAAAGCAAAAGACAAGCTTAGTGTGCCATGGTGGTCGGAGAAACTCGAAGAGATGAAGAGAAAAGTCGCTACTTATAAAAGAAGAGTGCGATGTGCTGCCCCAGTCCGAAGACCGATGGTCGTCGAAGAGTACTTAAAACGGAAAACTGAATATGAGGCAGAGGCAGCTCGAGCCCAGACCGAGAGTTGGAAAGAGTTCTGCACTAAGCAGGACAGGGAGGGGGTATGGGAAGGGATCTACAGGGTTATTGGAAGGACGACACAAAGGGGAGTGGATGAGCCTATGGTGGAAAAAGGTAAGGCGCTTGATGCGAAAGGTTCCGTGAAATTTATCGCGGAAACCTTTTATCCACAAGACATTGAACTCGCCGATAACACCTATCACACTAACATCAGAGCAAAAGCTGAAGTGGTGAATAAGATAGAGGACGACAAATCGCAAGACCCACCCTTCACGATGACGGAACTACGTATTGCCTGCAAATCCTTCAACCCCAAGAAGGCTCCGGGAATAGATGGCCTTACAGCCGATATATGTAGCCAAGCCATTGGAGGGGATCCCGATGCCTTCCTGGCACTTCTGAACCAATGTCTAAAACTCGGGTATTTTCCGAAGTCTTGGAAGGAGGCAACTGTGGTGGTGCTACAGAAACCTAGGAAAAGAGACTACACCACACCAAAATCATATAGGCCCATAGGCCTCCTTCCGATCTTGGGCAAGATATACGAGAAGATGTTGATGGCTCGCCTCAAGTTTTATATTCTACCAAGGATGAGTACTCGCCAGTACGGGTTCATACCCCAGAGAAGCACCGAGGACTCCCTCTATGACCTAATAAAGCACATTAAGAGCAAACTCGACCTTAAAAAGACAGTCGTGTTAATATCTTTGGACATAGAGGGAGCTTTCGACAGCGCCTGGTGGCCAGTAATAAGAGTCCGGCTGGCTGAGGAAAAGTGTCCGCTGAACATCGACAGCTACTTGACGGACAGAAGGGTCAGGGTTAGGTATGCGGGTGAAGAATTCTCCAAAGGCACGAATAAAGGCTGCGTACAAGGCTCCATCGGAGGCCCGGACTTCTGGAACCTTCTGTTAGACCCCCTCCTAAAAAGCTTGACTGACAAAGGGGTCTATGTGCAAGCGTTCGCAGACGACGTGGTCCTTGTCTTCGACGGTGACACAGCAATCGAAATAGAGAGTAAGGCAAACACCGCCCTCGAACATGTTCGGTCGTGGGGTGTCGATAATAAGTTAAAATTCGCGCCACAAAAAACAAACGCGATGATCATCACGCGTAAACTAAAATACGATACCCCACGGCTGAGCATGGGCGGGGTCGACGTGCCTATGAGCAAGGAAATTAAAATCTTGGGTGTCACCGTCGATGACAAGTTGACCTTTAACACGCACGTTAGAAACGTCTGCCAAAGGGCGATCGCGGTTTACAAACAGCTGTGCAGGGCAGCAAGAATTAGTTGGGGATTAAATCCTGAAATAATAAAAATTATTTATGTAGCCACAGTGGAACCGATTATCCTGTACGCCGCCAGCGTATGGGCCCCAGCGGCTGGTAAGCTGGGAATCCAAAAGCAGCTGGGCGTCGTGCAGCGCGGGATAGCACAAAAAATGTGCAAGGCCTATCGCACCGTCTCCCTCAACTCAGTGCTTTTGTTGGCAGGGATACTCCCTCTGGATCTCCGGGTTCGTGAGATGGCCTCACTTTATGAGGCCAAGAGGGGCGTGTCACTGCCGATACTAGGGGACAGGGAGATTGAGCTGCCGGAGCCCGCGCTGAGGTCCCCGCACCCTGCCAGGCGTATCGACATGGAGATCAAAAGTCTGGTAGATCGTGAGCAAGCTGACGCCAGCGCCAAGCCGGAGGTGAGGATCTTCACCGACGGTAGCAAAATTGGAGGGCGTGTCGGCGCTGCGTTGTCCTTGTGGAACAACGAGGCCGAAACACGTGCCATCAAGCTGGCGTTACCAAATTACTGCACAGTCTACCAGGCCGAGCTCTTGGCGATATGCAAGGCAACTGGCGAAATCCGGAAGAGTACGGCGTCCAGTTTTGGCATCTACAGTGACTCAATGGCAGCCCTCTTGACAGTGAAAAACCACAACTGCCTTCACCCCCTAGCAATGGATGCGAGAGAGAATTTAACAGCTGCTTCTCTCCAGAACAAGGTAGTGGACTTGTTCTGGATCAAGGCTCACGCTGGGATTGAGGGTAACGAAAGGGTGGATCAGCTGGCAAAAGAGGCTGCCATCTCGAGTAAGAAGAAGCCAGAGTACGATCTCTGCCCTGTCTCATTCGTCAGGTGTTGCATTCGTTCGGCAACGCTTGACGAATGGAATAGCAGATACAGAACCGGTGCAACGGCTTCTGTCACCAAAATGTTCTTCCCAGATGCGGTTGCTGCGTACAGGATAGTCAGGAAGCTACAAATAAATGGGATCCTGACTCAGCTTATGACAGGGCACGGTGGATTCTCCGAATACTTGCATCGTTTCAAGTGTAAGGAGAGTCCATCGTGCATTTGCGATCCTAATACTGCAGAGTCAATATCGCACTTACTAATGCGCTGCCCTGCACATGATTATGAAAGAATCCAAGTAGAGCAAGAAATAGATACAGATCTGAATGAAAATAGCATAGGGGAAATAATGAGAGGCAAAAAGAGAAGTATATTTTTGAAGTACTGCACAATAATTGTCAAAAAAGTAGTAAAAAGAAACAAGACCAAGACGTAAAGTATGCAACCACAATATAGTAGACTATATTAGTTAAGCATATAAAAGGAAGACAGAAAAATAAATAATATTGTTACGAGCAGCAAGATAAATCAGAAATTAAGTATTATAAGAAAAACTGTAAACAAAAACGAAATAATAGCAGTAAATGTAAATAGAAGATAAGCCTAGAACCTAGAATAAACATATGATTAAAATGTACCCCCTAGAATATAAAGCTGTAAGCGAAGAAAGAAATAAATTAAATAAAGTAAACCCTAGCAAGTAAGACCTATGTATGAGAATGTGCAAATAAAGATTATACGAGTGTTATTTACCCAAAAAGAAAATAAATAAAAAGTAATGTAAAAATAGTCAGGCTAGATTAGGAAAATCTGAATATCTCCCATATTCAGATTTTCCTAATCTCAAAATCACCCATTAAAAGACTGAAAGAAGAAGGATGACAGAAAGAACCAGTATGCGGAATAAAAGTGCGACAGGAATAATAGCGAGAACTGGTGTGAAAGAGAATTAGCTTCATAGTAGACCCTGATAATGTCAGGGGTACAGAAAAAAAAAAAAAAAAAAAAAACCTAACCTAACCTAACCTAACCTAACCTGTCGGCGCACAGCAGCTACTTATGAGGACAGGCCACAACGGGGACGTCGCGGGCGCGGGAGACGGGGCTTGCTGCCGGGCCGCGCGCCGCCCGCCACACACTCAGCCGACGACACAGCCATACAAGCACACGTTGATATAGGCATTTCTATTAATTATTGTCCGTTCAAGTAATTACGACGATTAAACCTAAAATATACAGTCCACTACGTCTTTCCTTTACTGAGCCTAATCATAACCTAACCGCGATATCTACAACACCAGGATAGCGTTTTGGTAGCGGTTTTCAACACTAAGCGTGCTAAATTAGCCCCCGCTACGCACCTGACAAATTGTTTTTGACTTTCCTTAAGGGGTGGTTTTGTTTTAGGCACTTACCCTTATTTTTGGACTTTTTAAATTTTCAAATTTTAATAACATCCTTGTTTATCATTAGATTGCAATAGTTTTTGTCAATCGAGTTTTCGCTGCACGAACCCAGGTTTCCAGGCGCTGAGCGCGATCCGAAACCCCTTTCGGTCGCTGAAAATCCGATTTTTCATCAAAAAATCCGGTTTTTTGGCCATAATTCAAAATTTTTATACTGAACGTACTTCTGTAACCGTTCTCGTGAGCTAGCCCGCGTCGAGACCTGTCTCCTGACACCTCGCACGCCCGCCTGCCTCACATAGAACGTCAAAAAATTCGAATTTTCATCAAAATTCATACATAGGTGCCTGTACTGAAATCGACCTTAGGGAGCACAGTCAGAACAAAAATCGCGATATCTACAACACCAGGATAGCGTTTTGGTAGCGGTTTTCAACACTAAGCGTGCTAAATTAGCCCCCGCTACGCACCTGACAAATTATACACTGGTCAACAAATTTTAAGGTTTTGTTAATCCATGAAATGAGTTGTGCTAATTGCGAAAGAATACCTCTAAACATACATTTTGATGTAGGTAAGTTTTAAGGTCGAGTTAGCTCGCGTTTTTTGTGGAATCAAATAAAAATATTTTGACTTAAGATAACATTATATTCATAAATTACATATTATAAAATTTAAAAATGAGTTAATATATTGCTTTTCCGTTTATAAATAATATCTACAGCCTCTCTATTCAACGTCTAGCAGTAGTCTGCTAACATAGCAGGACTCCATTTGCCCTGATATCGCCGTTCCATGCCTGAAATATCCTGGTGAAAACGTTCACCACGTTGGTCGCTAACATCTCCCATATTTTCAGGACAAAAATCCAAATGTGTGTCGAGAATATGTATTTCGGGGGACATTTTGCAACCGAGAGCATACAATGCTTGGATCATATTCTTAACCAGGTTTTCAGTCTTCAAATTTTTTGTCACCCAAGAAATTTTGAAAAACTTTTTTCGTGGCCTATTTTCCTTGCTATTCAATGTGCTTTCAAAAGTCTTGTCATCCATTATTCTTTTATTTCACGTCCTATGAAAATTCCTTCCCAACTCAAGCATATCACCTGCGGAACCCAGGGCTTGTCTTGATTTTTTACTGATATTCCGAAATAAAGTTCGTAATCACGACAGATTCTGGGACTCAAGTTTTCGCTCGTATTTTTGTTGTCAATTTACCACACACGTAACAAAAATTGTGTGGACACAATATTAGCATTGTTTTCATAGGAACGAGGCATAATCAAAAATATAAGTTTCACAAAGTTTTAGTTTAAACTTCACAATACTGAACTAAAAACAAAATTTGTTTGATACACTTAAGATGTTCCTGTAGGTTACAGTGCTATTACCACGTCATACACTAATTGTATCTTCACGGTGTTTGATAGCGAATACCAGCGCAATCTGAACGTTCTTTATGATGTATTAAATCTAGTGAAGTAAAGCCGTGCTGTAATAACGAACAAGCCGAAACTTGCGAGAGTGCGGCGAACGCAATACAAGATTAAACTTGCATAGCTCGATAACTCGAGCTAAGACACTTGTAATATTGTAACTGATGATTAGTATTTACCAAGTACTGCCTATTTTTGTATTTCATCTTTCATGGGCAAAACCATTGTTGACCAGTGTTATTTTTGACTTTCCTTAAGGGGTGGTTTTGTTTTAGGCACTTACCCTTATTTTTGAACTTTTTAAAATTTCAAATTTTACTAACATCCTTGTTTATCATTAGATTCCAATTTTTTTGTCAATCGGGTTTTCGCTGCACGAACCCAGGTTTCCAGGCGCTGAGCGCGATCCGAAACCCCTCTCGGTCGCTGAAAATCCGATTTTTCATCAAAAAATCCGGTTTTTTGGCCATAATTTAAAATTTTTATACTGAACGTACTTCTGTAACCGTTCTCGTGAGCTAGCCCGCGTCGAGACCTGTCTCTTGACACCTCGCACGCCCGCTTGCCTCACATAGAACGTCAAAAAATTCGAATTTTCATCAAAATTCATACATAGGTGCCTGTACTGAAATCGACCTTAGGGAGCACAGTCAGAACAAAAATCGCGATATCTACAACACCAGGATAGCGTTTTGGTAGCGGTTTTCAACACTAAGCGTGCTAAATTAGCCCCCGCTACGCACCTGACAAATTATTTTTGACTTTCCTTAAGGGGTGGTTTTGTTTTAGGCACTTACCCTTATTTTTGGACTTTTTAAATTTTCAAATTTTAATAACATCCTTGTTTATCATTAGATCGCAATAGTTTTTTGTCAATCGGGTTTTCGCTGCACGAACCCAGGTTTCCAGGCGCTGAGCGCGATCCGAAACCCCTCTCGGTCGCTGAAAATCCGATTTTTCACCAAAAAATCCGGTTTTTTGGCTATAATTCAAAATTTTTATATTGAACGTACTTCTGTAACCGTTCTCGTGAGCTAGCTCGCGTCGAGACCTGTCTCCTGACACCTCGCACGCCCGCCTGCCTTACATAGAACGTCAAAAAATTGCCCGCCCACCTACCCATTTTTACAAGCTTTTATTTAGTTTCACCTGTCCCGTTGTCTGTCGTTCTGTAATCAAATCTTGCAACTTAAATTTGATCCACTTCCCGATTTCCGATTGAGCTGAAATTTTGCATGCCGGTGTAAATCGCATGACAATGCAATATTATGATGACATGGAGCTGATCTGATGATGGAATCACGAGGTAGCCATAGGAACTCTGTAATTAAACGGCACAACCACGTCGAGTTTGGACTCGTGTGAATCGTCTTGACGAGTTTTAAATATATAATTATAGACCGCTGCTATAAAAGCTTGTTATGAAAAAAAAAATATTTTCATTAAAAACTTGTTCATACGTTAAATATATAGGGAAAGGACTCCGATAACGCCAAAAATTTTTCAGAATTTTTTTATTCTATAATTAATTATATTTTAATCCAAATATTCAGCCAGAATTTTATCAGAATTTTAAATCATATTTTAACCTTACTTTTATACACATTTAATTTCTAATTTGATAATTTTATCCTTAATTTTAATTATTAAAAATTTTAATTATAATTTATTTTATATTACTGACGTGTCTTCACCTTGAGGCCACTATTAATACCCGACTATTGACAAATTATGACTGATCCCCCTTTACAGGGATCAAAATAAGACCAAATTTAAAAAATTTTAAATATTTTACTTATTTAGTTTTCGTTCCATTTGAACTCCCTCCCTAAAACCATGTTCCTCTTCAGAACCCCAGCAAAAAAGGGCTCCAGGGATTCCCGTGTCTCTCCATCGGGTGCGGCATTGTCCATCACCTTCGAGGGGGAGGTCTCCCCTCCCAGTGCTTCAACTCAAGCCTCTGAAATGAGGCGAAGCATTGGAGAGTGGGAGAATGGGAAAATGGCCGAGTCTCAGCCCCTCCCATCTGCTGCCGCCAAACCGTCAAAGATAGTTGCTCTGGCGGCTGCGGTGTCCCAGAAGTCCACAAAAGGCGGGACCACTCAGCTGGACAGCAAGGCTGCGTCGCGCCGAACGTCTAATGGGACGCCGGAAGCCTCGCCGGGAACAAGCCAGCTGAAGCAGAACAAATCCACCGATCGGGTGACCGAGGCCCGAAACTGCCTTCTGCGCGCGAAATCGCACCTTAGCGAGTCGCGCAACCTGAGGGCAGACCTGAAGGCCGGGATCACCCAATCGGTGGAACGGCTATACCAGCTCATTAAGGAAGAGGCGGCGGCTGCTTACAGATAAAGGGGGCTGGGCCTGTTGGGGAGGACGCCGTTAAGGCAACACCTCCACAGGAAACACCCAAAACCCCCCCGGAGGTTAACTCGTTGCTCCTTTCACTAGCGGAGCATAGCGCGCTGGTGAAAGAGAGCAGCGAGAAGATGGAAAGGCTGAAACAGGCGATGGAGAGGCAGGGGGAACTTTTGGAGAAGACCACCACTTATGCGAGTGTAGCGGCGGGTCCACCGAAAAGGCAGACCCCAGGAAGGACCGCGCTGCACTCGATAGTGGTGACGTCTAAAGATGAAGGGAAAACTGGAGAGGAAATAATAAAAAGAATTCGAGAGGCTGTCAAAGCCAGAGAGGGGGGAGTTGAGGTGGAGCAAGTGCGAAAGGCTAAAGATAGGAAAATTGTTATGGGCTGCAGGACGATGGAGGATAGGAAAGTTTTAAGGGAAAAAATAGAAAAGTCAGGAGATTGCCTCGTTGTCGAGGACGTAAAAAACAAGGACCCATTGTTGGTTTTCCGTGGCGTCCTCCGTGTTCATTCCGACGAGGAGGTACTGGAGGCGCTGCGGAATCAGAACCGGGACGTTTTTCGCGGCCTCGACAGCGAGGAAAGTCGAATGACGATAAAATACAAGAGGAACGCGCGGAACCCCCAAACCCACAACGTGGTTATCAGCACGTCCCCCGCTGTCTGGAGCAGTATGCTGGAGAAGGGGAGAGCAAGAATAGACCTCCAGACCGTCTTCGTCGATGACCAGTCGCCACTGGTTCAGTGCACGAGGTGCTTGGGCTACGGGCATAGTCGGCGGCTCTGTAAAGAACCTGCCAACTTATGCAGCCACTGTGGGGGCCCACACCTCAGAGCGCAATGTGACCAGTGGCTAAAGGCGGAAACACCGAAGTGCCACAACTGTGTCTTGGCGAAGATGGGGAGAGTCGATCACAATGCCTTCGACTCCCAGTGTCCTGTTCGAGTCAGATGGGATCGGCTGGCACGAGCTTCCGTCGCCTATTGCTAAGGTTGTCCCAACGAACACGATGCCGCACAAGATACTCCAGGTGAATCTCCAAAGGAAAAAGTTAGCGACCCAGGAGCTTATGCTTGAGGCCGAACAACGCAAAGTCACCGCAGCGCTGATCCAGGAGCCCTACGTGGGCAGTGCGAGAAGGATGAGCGTGACCAGAGGCGTCCGAATCTTCCAGAGCACTGGTCAAGGAGGAGGGACTGTCAAAGCGGCAATAGCCATTTTTGACCCACCCATTGCCGTTAGACAGTACCCAGAACTCACCACGGACAACATCGTCGTGGTGGGGATCCAGACCGGTGCCTGGAAACTAACTCTGGTCTCGTTCTACTTAGAGCCTGATCAGCCCTTAGGGCCATACCTGGACAGCCTCAGGAAGGTTGAACGCGACGACCGGCCCGCATAGGCTCCTCATGGGAGGAGACACTAACGCCTGGAGTATCTGGTGGGGCAGCAGTGAGACGAATAGCAGAGGTGACGAGATGCTAGGAGCTCTCGACCAGCTTGGACTGCAGATACTAAATACAGGGGAAACTCCAACCTTCGACGTAGTTCGTGGTGACAGACGTTACACGAGCTGCGTCGACGTCACAGCCTGCACAGCGGATCTGCTGACGGTGACCGACGGCTGGCGAGTCGTCGACGACCTGACGGGGTCGGACCTCAACGGCATTGAGTTTAACACACACCTCGAGAGGTCTTTGGGTATCACGGTCAACCGGACTACCAGGATCTATAACACCAGGAAAACTGATTCAAATCATGCAAGAAACCAACACCGTAAGTCTGTTCGATAAAATCGACAGCAGGGACGAAATAGACCTGGTAGTCGACGGCCTTACAACGGCAGTAAAAGACGCCTGTACATCCGTGATACCCAAGAAGAAGAGTGCCGAGAAACTGACCGTGCCGTGGTGGTCCGATCAACTCGCCAGTCTGAAGAGACAAGTGGTCACCAAGAAGCGAAGGATTCGTGGTGCAGCGCCAGTTCGTAGACCAAAGGTTGTTGAGGAGTACCTGAAACAGAAAGAAGAGTACGAGCGTGCAGTAGTCCAAGCCAAAGTCGAGAGCTGGAAGGGGTTCTGCGCGAAGCAAGATAGGGAAGGCCTGTGGGAGGGCATATACCGGGTGATCCGTAGGACGGAAAAACGAGAGGATGATTTGCCGATGGTGAGGGATGGCAGGACTCTGGACCCAGAGGCCTCGGCGAGGTATCTGGCAGAGACGTTTTACCCAGAAGACCGTTCCGAGGGGGAAAACGAGGAGCACAGAAGGGTGCGGCAAAAAGCTGATGAGGTGAACAGGGGGTGCGAAGATGAACCTTCGGACCCTCCCTTCACACTCGACGAGCTGGAGCGAGCTGTCTCCTCGTTCAACCCCAAAAAAGCCCCCGGTTCGGACGGTCTGACGGCTGACATATGGGGCCACACGATCCGTCAAGACCCAGATTTAATTCTGCGCTTGATGAACAAGTGCCTGGCGCATGGATACTTTCCACGGTCCTGGAAAGAGGCTACAGTCGTCGTGCTCCGCAAGCCCGCTAAGGACGACTACACCACCCCAAAATCGTACAGGCCGATTGGGCTATTGCCTGTCCTCGGCAAGATTTTCGAAAAGCTGGTCGTGGCCCGACTCAAGTTTCATTTACTCCCCAGGATGAGTACTCGCCAGTACGGATTTATGCCACAGCGAAGTACCGAGGACTCCCTCTATACGCTGATGGGGCGCATCCGGGGCAAACTTAATGAAAAAAGGATTGTCACGGTTGTGTCCCTGGATATAGAGGGAGCCTTCGACAGCGCATGGTGGCCGGCCATAAGAGTCCGACTGGCTGAGGAAAAGTGTCCTGTAAACTTGAGACGGGTCATGGACAGCTACTTGACCGAGAGGGTGGTGAAGGTCAGGTATGCGGGAGTGGAGCACGAATCCAGGACCGAGAAGGGATGCGTCCAGGGGTCTATCGGTGGTCCCATAGTTTGGAACGTTCTGCTGGATCCTCTGCTGCAGAGTCTAGAGGAAATGGGGGTCTACTGCCAGGCGTTTGCTGACGACATCGTCCTTGTGTTCGATGGTGAGACAGCACTTGAAGTCCAGAGAGATGCCAACGTCGCCCTCGAGTACGTGCGGGCATGGGGTGTCACGAACAAGCTTCGGTTTGCGCCGCACAAGACGAAAGCAATGCTAGTCACGCGCAAACTGAAGCATGTCTTAAGATGGGCGGGGTAGACGTTGGCATGTCGGACGAAATCAAGCTGCTCGGACTCACCATCGACCACAAGTTGACCTTTAACACCCACGTCGCAAACGTCTGTTCCCGAGCCATCGGCATATACAAGCAGCTGTCGCGGGCTGCTAGGGTCAGTTGGGGTCTCCATCCAGAGGTCATCCGCTGTATTTATACAGCTGCAGTGGAGCCCATCATCATGTACGCAGCGAGCGCGTGGTCGCCGGCCGCTAAGAAAGTCGGGGTGCAGAAGAAGCTGAACGCCGTCCAGAGGAGCTTCGCGCAGAAGCTGTGCCAAGCCTATCGCACGGTCTCCTTACACTCAGCGCTGGTGCTGGCTGGGGTGGTCCCTCTTGACCTCCGAATACAGGAGGCAGCCTCGCTATATGAGGCCAAGAAGGGGATGCCCCATCCAGTGCTAGGAGACCGGGAGATCGAGCGAGTGGTTTCGGCGCTGCAGATGCCACATCCGGCGGAGCGGAGGGCTATTGCACTGCGACGCCTGGTAGACGAGGAACATTATAACGAGCACCGCAATTACGCGGTGCGTATTTTCACGGACGGCAGCAAGATTGAGGGCAAAATCGGCGCCGCACTGTCGGTATGGACTGGCGACGCGGAGACGAAGACCCTCAAGCTTGCTTTGCCGTCCTACAGCACCGTCTACCGGGCTGAGCTTCTGGCCCTCTGCAAAGCAACGGAAGAAGTCCTCCGAAGGACCGAGACGGCGTTCGGTCTCTACAGCGACTCCATGGCAGCTCTCCAAGCAGTCGTGAACCCCGAAGCCCTCCACGCCCTTGCAGTTGAAGCAAGGGCCTTGCAGTGGAACATCCGCCGCGTCTGTGCCCAGGACAAGAGTATTTCCTTGTTCTGGGTAAAAGCTCACGCGGGGCTGGAGGGTAACGAGAGAGCCGATTTGCTCGCGAAGGAGGCTGCCCTGAGGTCAAAGCGGCAACACGATTACGACAAATGCCCGGTTTCATTCGTCAAGCGTGCGATCCGTATGGAAACGCTGGGCGAATGGAACCGGAGGTATTGTGAAGGAGAAACGGCGGCCACGACAAAGATGTTCTTTCCTTCTGCGATCGCTGCGTACAGGACGGTGCGGAAAATGGAGATCACCAAGGAACTGACCCAAGCTCTAACAGGACACGGCGGGTTCTCCGAGTACCTGCACCGCTTCAAGTGCAAGGAGAACCCGGCGTGCGCCTGCGACCCGGACCAGCAGGAGACAGTCCTCCATCTCCTAACGGATTGCCCGATATATGCCAGCCACAGGCATGAGACAGAAATGAAGGTAGATATGAGAGTTGCGAAGGAGAACTTGAGTCTCTTAATAAGAGACAAATCGACGCGACCGATTTTTATAGAGTTCACTACGAAAATTGTAAGAGCCGTGAACCTTAGGAACAAATAAGCAATATTTTATTTACTTTATTTATTATTTATTTTATTTTTGCGACATTATTTACAACTTTAATTCATATATATATTGAAATTTTTACTCGTATTTTATTAGATATTAAAACTCATTTTTAACTTTTTAATCACAATTTTAAATTTTAATATTAACATTTTATTAATTTTAGGCGACCATATTTTGTATAAAATTTTATTCTATTGACGTTGACTGATCCCCCCTTTACAGGGATCAGTTCAATAATAAATAAGACAAAAATATTTTTTATTGATTTTATTATCCACTCAGCTTCAACTCCCTCCCCATAATCATGTTCCTCTCCCGGACCCCTGCGAAAAAGACCACCCTGGCTCCCCAAGTCTCTCCGTCGAACGAAGCACTCTCCATCACCTTCGACAAGGAGCTCTCCCCTCCCAGTGCTTCAACTTAAGCCTCAAATGTGAGGCGAAGCGTTGGCGAGTGGGAAACAGGGAAGTTGACCGAATCGCGGCCTCTTCAGTCGGTCGCCGCGCACTTACCCAAAAGGGTAGCTCCGACGGTGTCTGCCTCCCAGAAGCCCACGCGGCGCGCTGCATCTCAGCCGCACAGTAAGGCCGCAGCGCGCCGAACCTCTACCGAAGCTCTGGCAGCGTCACCGGGAGCAAGCCAGCTGCAGCCGAACACACCCACCGATTGGGTGACCGAAGCTCGGAACTGCCTTCTGCGCGCGAAGTCACACCTAGGTGACTCCCGCAATCTGAGGGCAGACCTGAAAGTAGGGATCACCCAATCGGTGGAGCGGCTGTATCAGCTGGTGAAGGAAGAGGCAGCGGCGGCGGCTGAACGGGCGGCGACGGCGACTGAGCTGGCGGGGGGCGATGCTATTAAGGCAATACCTCCGCCAGACGTACCCAGGAGCATTCCGGAGGTTGACTCGTTGCTCGCTTCACTGGCGGAGCATAGCGCGCTAGTGAAGGAGAGCAACGAGAAGATGGAGCAGCTGCAGCGAGCGATGGAGAGGCAGGGGGAAATTGTTGAGAGGGCGGCCACCTATGCGAGTGTAGCGGCGGGTCCACCGAAAAGGCAGACCCCAGGAAGGACCGCGCTGCACTCCATAGTTGTGACATCCAAAGACGAAGGGGACTCCGGGGAGGAAGTGATGGCCAAAATTAGGCAGGCCGTAAAAGCAAAGGATGGGGGGGTTGAGGTTGAGTTCGTGCGAAAGGCCAAGGACCGCAAAGTCGTGATGGGGTGTAGGTCGGTCGAGGAGCGTAGCCGATTGCGAGTCAGACTGGAAAAGGCTGGAGACCACCTCGCTGTCGAGGAAGTGAAGAACAAAGACCCGCTACTGGTCTTTCGGGGCGTCCTCTGTATCCACTCTGATGAGGAAGTGCTGGGGGCGCTACGGTATCAGAACAGGGATGTTTTTCGCGGCCTGGACAGCGAGGAGGACAGACTCGCAATAAAATACAAAAAAAGCTCCAGAAACCCGCAGACCCAGAACGTGATCGTCAGCACGTCCCCGACGATCTACAACAGGATACTCGAAAAGGGAAGAGCGCGTATCGACCTTCAGACCGTCTTCGTTGAAGACCAGTCGCCACTGGTGCAGTGCACTAGGTGCTTAAGATACGGGCAAAGTCGGCGACTCTGTAAAGAGTCGGCTGACTTGTGCAGCCATTGCGGAGGCCCTCACCTACGTGCAGATTGTGCCCAGTGGCTAAAGGCGGATTGCCCAAAATGCCAAAACTGCGTCAAGGCGAAGATGGAGAAGACGGACCACAACGCGTTCAGCCCCGAGTGTCCTGTTCGAGTCAGGTGGGATCGACTAGCACATGCGTCCGTCGCCTACTGCTAAGGTGGTCCCAGTGGACACACTGCCGCACAAAATACTCCAGGTGAATCTCCAAAGGAAGAAGTTGGCGACCCAGGAGCTTATGCTTGAGGCCGAGCAGCGCAAAGTAACCGCAACGCTTATCCAGGAGCCCTACGTGGGCAACGCTCAAAGGATGAGCGGGACCAGGGGTGTTCGAATCTTCCAGAGTACCAGGCAAGGAGAAGGGCCTGTCAAAGCGGCAATAGCCGTTTTTAACCCAAGGCTTGCCGTTAGACAGTACCCAGAACTCACCACGAACAACATCGTCGCCAGCCCTTGGGGCCATACCTGGATAGCTTAAGGAAGGTGGAAAGCGAGACCGGCCCACATAAGCTCATAATGGGGGGAGACACCAACGCCTGGAGTGTTTGGTGGGGCAGTAGTGAGACCAATGGCAGAGGCGACGAGATGCTGGGAGCTCTCGACCAGCTTGGCCTGCAAATACTCAACAGAGGGGAAACTCCAACCTTCGACGTAGTTCGTGGTGACAGACGTTACACGAGCTGCGTCGACGTCACAGCCTGCACAGCGGATATGCTAGCGGTGACCGACGGCTGGCGAGTCGTCGACGATCTGACGGGATCGGACCACAACGGCATAGAGTTCTTAATACATCTCGAAAAGTCTGTGGGCATCACGGTACACCGGACTACCAGGTCCTACAATACCAAAAAGGCTAATTGGGGCCAGTTTCGTGAGAAACTAGCCCAAATTAAGCGTACCAACAATATCACTGTAAGCCTGCTCGATGAGATCGGCAGCGTGGACGGGTTGGACCTGGTAGTCGAGGAACTTACTACGGCGGTACAAATCGTCTGTACTGAAGTGATGCCCAAAAAGAAGACAACCGAGAAACTCTCAGTGCCGTGGTGGTCTGATGAACTCGCCGGCCTGAAGAGGCTGGTGGTCACTAAAAAGCGAAGGATCCGATGTGCAGCGCCGGTTCGTAGATCAAAGGTTGTTGAGGAGTACCTGAAACAGAAAGAAGAGTATGAGCAAGCAGTAGCCAAAGCAAAGGTCGAGAGCTGGAAGGGTTTCTGTGAGAAACAGAATAAAGAAGGCCTGTGGGAAGGAATATACAGGGTCATTCGAAGTACTGAAAAGAGAGAGGAGGACATACCGATGGTGAGGGATGCGAAGACACTAGACCCCGAAGAGTCAGCGAGGTTTCTGGCAGAGACGTTCTACCCGGAGGACCGCCCGGACGGGGATAACGAGGAGCACAAAAAGGTGCGGCAACGAGCGGAAGAGGTGAACGGGGAACACCAAGTTGAGCCCTGGGATCCTCCGTTCACTTCTGACGAGCTAAGGCGAGCAGTCTCCTCGTTCAACCCTAAAAAAGCCCCCGGTTACGACGGTCTGACGGCTGATATATGGGGCCACGCTATCCAACAAGACCCAGAACTAATTCTGCACTTGATGAACAAGTGCCTGGCGCATGGATACTTTCCACGGTCCTGGAAAGAGGCAACAGTCGTTGTGCTCCGTAAGCCCGCGAAAGAGGACTACACCACTCCGAAGTCATACAGGCCGATTGGTCTTTTGCCTGTACTCGGCAAGATCTACGAGAAGATGCTCGTGGCCCGACTCAAGTTCCATTTACTACCCATTTACTCGCCAGTACGGCTTCATGCCCCAAAAGAGCACTGAGGACTCCCTCTATACACTCATGGGGCACATTCGTGACAGACTTAATGCAAAGAGGCTTGTCACGATTGTGTCCTTGGACATAGAGGGAGCCTTCGACAGCGCTTGGTGGCCGGCCATCCGAGTCCGTCTGGCTGAGGAAAAGTGTCCTGTGAACTTGAGACGGGTCTTCGATAGTTACTTGTCCGAGCGAGTGGTGAAAGTCCGGTACGCGGGAGCGGAGCATAAATCCAGGACCGGGAAGGGATGCGTCCAGGGGTCTATTAGTGGTCCCATATTATGGAACGTCGTGCTGGATCCTCTGCTGCAGGAACTTGAAAGAAGAGGGGTCTATTGTCAGGCGTTTGCGGACGATGTCGTCCTCGTGTTCGATGGGAAGACGGCACTTGAGGTCCAAAGGGATGCCAATGTCACCCTTGAATATGTGTGCGCATGGGGTGTCACGAACAAGCTGAAGTTTGCGCCGCATAAGACCAAAGCAATGCTGGTAACGCGCAAACTGAAGCATGACACCCCATGTCTCAGAATGGGCGGGGTGGACATTTGCATGTCTGAGGAAGTCAAATTGCTTGGTCTCACCATCGACCACAAGTTGACTTTCAATACCCACGTCGCAAACGTCTGTTCCCGAGCCATCGGTATTTATAAGCAGCTGTCGAGGGCCGCAAGGGTCAGCTGGGGTCTACATCCGGACGTCATCCGCTGCATATACACAGCTGCAGTCGAACCCATCATCCTGTACGCAGCGAGTGCGTGGTCGCCGGCCGCTTCCAAAATTGGGGTCCAGAAGAAGCTGAACGCCGTCCAGAGGAGCTTCGCGCAGAGCGCTGTGTCGAGCCTATCGCACGGTCTCCCTACACTCTGCTCTGGTGCTGGCTGGGATACTCCCTCTCGACCTCCGAATCCGAGAGGTGGCCTCACTGTATGAGGCCAAGAGAGGGTTACCACATCCAGCACTGGGGGACAGGGAGATCGAGCGAGTGGCATCGGCACTGCAGATGCCACATCCGGCTGAGCAGAGGGCTATCGTACTGCAACGCCTGGTAGACGAGGAACAATATAATGAGCACCGCAACTATGCGGTGCGAATCTTCACAGACGGCAGCAAGATTGAGGGCAAGGTCGGGGCCGCATTGTCCGTGTGGACCGACCAGGCCGAGACCAAGGCCCTCAAACTTGCTCTGCCGTCTTACTGTACCGTCTACCAGGCTGAGCTCTTGGCCCTCTGTGAAGCCATGAAGGAAGTCCTCAGAAGGACCGAGACGGCGTTCGCTATCTACAGCGACTCCATGGCAGCTCTTCAAGCAGTCGTGAACCCTGAAGCCCTCCATACCCTCGCCGTGGAAACGAGGGACGCCATCCGCTGCAGTATTACCCAGAACAAGAGCGTCTCCTTGTTCTGGGTCAAGGCTCACGCGGGGCTGGAGGGCAACGAGAGAGCCGACTCGCTCGCAAGGGAGGCTGCCTTAAGGAATAAACGGAAACCCCACTACGATAAGTGCCCGGTTTCATTCGTTAAGCGTACGATCCGTATAGATACCCTCAGCGAATGGAACCGGCGGTATCGTACTGGGGAAACGGCGGCCACAACTAAGCTATTCTTTCCGTGCGCGATCGCTGCGTACAGGACGGTGCGGAAGAAAGGGATGACCAAGGAGCTGACCCAGGCCCTAACAGGACACGGTGGGTTCTTCGAGTACTTGACTCGCTTCAAGTGCAAGGATAACCCAGCGTGTGCCTGCGACCCCGACAAGCAGGAGACCGTCCTCCACCTGCTTACGGAGTGCCCTGTATATTCCTCCCACAGGCACGACTTAGAAATGACAGTCGACATGCGACTGACAAAAGAAAATCTGTCGATCCTCATAGGAGACCGAAAAAATCGCCAAAAATTTTTGGAATTTGTTGTGAAAATTGTAAAATCCGCAAATATACGGAATAAATAGTATACGTTTCTAATTTTGATTTTAAAGATTTTATTCTATTATTTTATTTTATATTATTACTTTATTTATTACAATTACAAAAAAAATTTTTAAAATGAAAATACAATTAAATGACAAAAAAATTTACAATTACACCTATAGAAATATATCTATTTTATTTATTATTTACAAATCGACATTCACAATTAAAACAAATAAACCCTTTTAAAAGATGTACAGCCCTGAAAACGTCACTGCGAATCTAGATGGCAGGGGGCCTTTCGCATGGCGGGAGTGGTTTTTAGCCGGTAGGAGTCCGGCACTACCCAGACTGCTCCTATATGGAGTGGTCTGGGTGTCCATGATGGATTTTCCATTCCCGCCAAAAAAAAAAAACCTAACCTAACCTTTTATAAGACCAGCTGACGTGATGGGCATTAAAATTCCCTAGGATTAAAGTTTTGGAAGGCCACAATAATAATAAACTATCCCAATCTTGTTGACTAATTGCGATTCTAGATGGACAATACAAGGAAACAATATTTTCAAATGGCTCACAGTTAAATAATCGCACGCACACTACCTCAATACCGCTGTTACTCACGTGAACACGTCGCAGCTGCGCTTTAACTGATTTGTGTATAACGATAGCTACACCGCCGTATGAGTCGTCCCGGTCCGCGCGATAAACAACATAATCTTTAACTTTAAAATTACTTTCTAGTTCAAGCCATGTCTCACTTACAAGCAATATGTACTTTTTCTTGGCATAAAAGTTGTTGAAACGATAACAACTTAGGTCTGATACTTTGGGCATTCCACTGCAATATATTTGATTTAATTAGTTTGTTAGCCATCGCATCGTTCCGTATGGTGTTAGGACGTAAAGAATGGCACCATCCCATTTCTTCCCGTGGGTGTCGTAAGAGGCGACTAAGGGACATCTTTAAGACCGAGCGTATTGCTAAGCGCCTGAGGTAAACAACTGCATTCGTTGCATTGGTTGGTTGTAAAACAGTAGCTAAATCTCATGCAACATGATAAATATAAACAGGATGCGCGATAGAGCTAGAGCGTGGGAAATGGACCAGGGTTGTTGCACCATCCCGGGCGGGTGCAACGTAAGAAGCTAGCTTGGGAAATGAGAATGAGATTGAAGTATGCAAGTTGGAATGTTGGGACAATGAATGGAAGGGCCACAGTGTTAATGGATGTATTGAAAAGAAGACGGATAAATGTAGCATGCTTGCAGGAAACGAAATGGAGACGAACGTATAGTGCTAGATAGTAAGTTAAAAGAAAGCGTGATGGAAGTACAAAGGATTAATGATAGATTTATAGTTTTTAAAGTTATGTTAGAGAATGTGATGTTGAATGACTATAAAATATACTGCCTCGGAGAATCAGATGAGGGAATATGTATTGGCGATGAATGAGCTGGTCAGCTCACAAAAAACCAATTGTGAGCATCTGAGCCGGATCATTCATCGACAATATGTGACTTAACTCAGTGTTGAAGATCATAATTAGATTTTTTAAGAGATTTTCATCTTTTAGTACCTTGCCTCGCGATAGATGGCGTTAAGGTCAAATAAGAAGTCGCTATGGTTTCGTTACAAGCGACACTATATAAGTAAATTATATTATTTCAATAAAGTTTCCCAAATAGTTCAGGACACAATAGATTTGTTTGATTTTCAACCCTATTAGTGTTCACAAACAGTTCAAAGTGCCAAGTTACCAGCTCGGTAGCAAACGTTGGTCCTTCGAGCCGGATAAAAACCAGATCAGTCTGGTATTTTTGAATAAGCGCGGCCATCGTTTGGTCGCATCCGTCGTACTCGCAGTGGACCGCTGCAGCAAGAGTACCGGACCCTCAGCAGAAGGACGGCTGCTGCTGTGGACTTCATAGTTCAACGAGCCGCCGCAAGGAGCGCCACTACATGGATCACGACGAGTTCAACGGTAGAAGTTGAAGACCGTAGTGACGACACCGGAATTAGGTCACCAAATCAATTTGTGTGTGTGAGTGAAGTGAACCGTGAGTTCCGTATCAACAAACAATTTGCCACACAATTGTGAACTTTATTTCTACTTAGATTTTAACTTTGCATATTTAGATAATATATTAACTTAGTTTTAAAAATAGAATAGGGACTTAGAATATTTCTGTAAAAAACGAGGGAACGTGGAGTCTATGTCCGATTTATATTAATGTAAATATGTCAAACACTTATGTTTATTTTTACTTTTTTGGAGACTTTGTTCAAATTGAACAATAAGACTTCTTCTTATTTGAAAGTTTTAACTAAGTTGTTTTAACAGCAAAGTTTTGGTTTTAATTAATTAATTAGAGGTTATTGTTTTGTTGTCTTTATTTTACGCACATTTAAATTATTTTCATTTGCTGTTCAAGATGGAAGGTAAAATTAATATACTGAAAGACCTTCAAAATGTTATTCAAAAGGCCTTTACTAATTTCAAAAAGAGTCCCAAAGATAGACTTACTTTAGAATATTTAGAGACAAGGCTTGAATTGTTAGAAAGCGATTGGTCATTATTCAAGGACACCAAGACACTACTTTATGGCACTTTTAAGTTAGCAGACATTAGTCAAACGGTTGATGACATGTACGATTCGACCGAAGATGTGTATATAAACTGTAAATGTTTGATAAAATCAGCACTAAATAAAGTCTGTGTCAAAGCATCACCACCTCAGGAGAGTGGAGCTAAGCCTAATTGTTCGGTAAAGTTACCTAAAATTATAATTCCAACATTTTCTGGAAAATACAGTGAATGGACAACTTTTTATAATCTGTTCACTTCATTAGTACATAATAACCCATCTTTGGACAATGTGCAAAAACTGCACTACCTCAAGGGTCACCTTACTGGGGAAGCTGAGCAGTTAATAAGGCACACACCAATCACAGATGCCAACTATGCGTTACCCTGGATGTGAGGCGTGCTCAAACGCTTCCAATATTTAAAAAATTGGTGAAGGAGCATTACCTTTCACTTTGATTTTTCTTCTCCTGTCTTAATTATATATTTGATATATATTAGTATATTATTTTTTATTGTATGTATGTATTCGTGTTTTTATATTTTACTAGCTTTTGTCAGCGGCTTCGCCCGCGTACATAAAATATAGCCAATGTCACTCAGGAGTAAAGCAGCTTTCTATTATTGCTAAAATTTCTCCAATCGGACCAGTAGTTCCAGAGATTACCTCCTACAAACAAAAAAACATACTTTACCTCTTTATTATATTAGTGTAGATTTTTTTTTTCTTATAATTAAATTGTACACTGACAACCCTAGATCTATCTCCTTTCGCGCAGTCCATCCAAAGGTTGTCTGTAAGAGATCGCCTTGTGCGATAAGACCGCCCATTGTACCCTTATTTTTATAACAATGTTTGTCCTATATTTTTTAATGCGGTGCACAATAAGGTATAAATAAATAAATATATCCTTGTTATCATGTATATGTAAAATTTTCCATTATAATCTATTACGAAGACTAGAATGGTATCTGGAAAGAAACAACACATTCTCTGAGAACACATTTGGCTTCCGCAGAGGCAGGTCGTGCTTGGATGGTCTCAGTTGCTTAATCTCCAATATTATACAAATTGGTTTTTCTGAGGGTTCTTCTACTATGGATTGTTTTATTATAAATAATGCCGTATAACGTAAATAATTCTATCTTAATTAATGTCCTGGATAACCTTAAAGTTGGATTACGTATCTGTAAATATTTATGGAATTTTCTCTATCAAAGAATTCTCAAAATAAGATCGGGTAATAGTTTTATTAGTAGACACTCTGGACATGGTCTGGCGCAAGGTGATCCGTTATCTCCATTGTTATTTAATATAATAACGTTGGATATATGTAAACGCTTGTAGAAGGACATTTGCATATCTCAGTATGCGGATGACTTTGCTATATATGTACAGTGTTCTTCTATTAATGACGGGCAATCCAAAATCCAGACTAGTCTTGATTTAATCAACTGCATGTTAACGCATGTAGGTTTAGATATTTCTCCAGCTAAAAGTAAAATCTGTTTGTTTAGTAGAGGTTATCGTATGCCAGCTATAGAAATACGTTTAAACGGGACTTTGTTAGAATTGGTAGATCATGTAAAGTATTTAGGAATGTGGCTGGACAGGGGTCTTCGGTGGAAGAAACATATTAATGAAGTTGGTGAACGAGTACTTAAACTAATTAATATTTTTAAGGTTTTGGTGGGACCTGGGTGGGGTATTCATCCCAACCACTTAAGACGACTATATATCTCCCTTATTCGAAGTCGTATAGATTTCGGTAGCTTTTCAATAGACAATAGTGCCAATACACATTTATCTAAATTGGACCGGCTACAGAACATTTGTCTCCGCTTGGTCGGTGGGTTTATTAAAAGCACTCCAATTCACGTGATGGAATCCGAACTAACAGTACCTCCCCTTTTCATTCGCCGCAAATATTTAGCTGATAAATTTTATTTAAAGTCCAAATGTTTTGATTTCCCTATAAAAGGTATACTGGATAAGTTACACAGTCTTTGTTATAATAAAGCTTATTGGAGAAAAAAGAAAAAGCCTCTGTTAGTTTTGTCTCACGATGTTCTCAAACAAGAACACATGCATTGTAGCAATCAAATGGACATGTTCTCCATGTCTACTTGGGTCAGCAATATAGACCTATCTGTAAAACCTAATTTAGATTCCGTAGATAAACCTGAGCGTTGTTATAATTTACATAATTTAAGATCATTGTGCTGTAAGTCGCTAAATGCACTATATTCTGGCTTTTACTGTGTGTACACGGACGGTTCTAAATGTGACAATTTCTGTGGGGCGGCTTTTTTTGATTCGCAAATAGGTGTCTTTTATTAATTTAAAATTATATCCAAACTGTCAATAATGCACTTAGAGCTTATTGCTATTGCTGAAGCTTTGGCTTATATCGAGTCATTGGACGGTGATCGTTTCGTCATCTTCACTGATTCGAAAAGTGCTCTTCTTCATCTGATGAGATGCACAAGTACTTCATCTGCGAGGGGACTTCCACTGGCTTATACTATTTTAAGAACCATTACTGCCTTTGTTGCTAAATATAAAACTGTTGTCTTGCAATGGATCCCTTCTCACGTTGGATTAGATGGTAATGAGATGGTTGACCGTTTCGCTAATGAAGCCGGGTTAGATGGAGAAATTTATCCGTGTTCTCCTTGGCATACTGAGATCCTACCCTTGGTTAGAGATCGATGTTTCAGGACTTGGTCTGAATATTTTGACAAAAGGTTTTTAACGTAGGGCATTTGGTACAGGACGATTCAACCATCTCTTCCACGGATGCTCTGGTTCAGCGAGGGAAGAATGAACAGGCAGGAGGTTGTGACGGCTTTGAGACTCCGATCCGGTCACATGCCACTAAACATTTTCGGGTTTATGATGCGCAGAGTCGTTTCACCTTGGTAATTGTATTGTCTGTGGGACCATAGAAGATGTGCATCATATCCTATCGGAGTGTGATCGTGTTGGGGTTCAAAGGCGTCAAGCTTTTGCCAATACTTTTAATGTTGGCTTCTATAATAACATTCTAGCCTCACCTTTAACAGATGAGACAAGAATGCTTTATCGTATTATAATTTTGTGTGTAAGTTTGCGAGTAGAATAGTGTAAATATGTACCTATACTAAACATTTGTATATATCATCGGGGTGACGTTTTCTTCTTAGAAAAGACCCTATAAATAAAACAAGATTAAAAATAAAAATTTGTTCGGATACAAATTTTATTACCATAGACAAAAAATTACTTAATGCTAATGTTGCCATTTTTTATTTATTTACCTATGTCAGGTTGCGTATTGGATGTTTGGTGGACCGAGGATCAGTGAATCCGATGGATGCAAGATGCAACACTGAATATTCTTTCCTTATTTAATAATATTGTATCAAAAACAGCAATTTACAACCGGAAATTGAACTTAAAAAACTGTGTTAGTATCAAATAATATATATAAGCAATATAATAATTGGGTGTATATGGGGCTCCACCACAATCTTCGGGGCCCAAGTCAACCCCCCCTTCAAGTTGGGACACCTGCCGTACAGCAGACGAGGCTCTGGCGCTGGCTTTCCCTCTTAGGTTTGGGAGGTCAGACGGCAGTCGCTCCCGTAAAGGCCACAAATAGCCATTAAAAATGGAAAGATCAGGAAAGGTATCTGCCAACAACGCCGAATACGGTGGTGGCGACTGGATGAAGCCACGTTCCAGTCGTTCGCGTCGGCCATCGGCGATAAGTGCGATGGTACCGATGGCGAACCTGTGCAAAGCCACTGGGACAGGATTCAAGTTGCCATCACTGAAGTGGCAAAGTCGGTGCTCGGCTTGTCCAGGGGCGGCCGCAAGTGTGACAAGGAAACTTGGTGGTGGGATGACACAGTCCAGAGGGAGATCAGAGAGAAGAAAGCTCTCTTCAAAACGTGGCAAGCTACCAAATCTCTCGAAGACCGCGACGCATACAGAGCTACAAATCAGGGACTTGTGCCCCCGGTTACGCCTGAGGAAGTGTATGTGGCTCTTCGCCGCATGAAAAACCGGAAAGCTGTCGGTGCCGATGAAGTCCCCATTGAAGCCTGGAAGGCGATGGGTCCTCGTGGTGTGGGCATCTTAACCCACCTATTTAACCGCATGCTCCTCACCGGAAAGATCCCGAGTCAATGGAGACTGAGCATTATCACTCCAGTCTTCAAAGGCAAGGGATCGGTGCAGGAATGTGGCGACTACCGTGGGATTAAGGCGAGCGGGTGATTGACACCGTCTCGGGATTTCAATATGGATTTCGACTAGGCCATGGCGCCATGGATCCCATCTTTGCCCTAAGGGTTACCATGGAGGGATACAGATCGAAGAATACGCCTCTGCAGCTCTTGTTCCTAGACATGTAGAAGGCCTTCGACTGTGTCCCCCGTGATGTGATCTGGTGGGCTGAGATCCAAAGGCGTGCCCGAGACCTATGTTGACATCATCCGAGATATGTACCGAGACTCCGGTTCTGTGGTCCGGACCGCTGTTGGCGATACGAAACCCTTCCCCATCACCGTCGGAGTTTACCAGGGATCTGTCCTTAGTCCGTTTCTGTTCAGCGTGGTGCTGGACGTGCTAAAAAATCAAAAATCAAAAAGGTTTTTATTTCATATAGGCCTACAAGGGCACTTATAAAACGTCAGAAGCTAGTGCACGGTTCCAAATTGGTCGTTTCCTATGGAGAAGAACCGGCAAGAAACTCCATGGTTACTCTTTTAAAAAAATGATTTCTTACAATAATTCGTTGTTACAGTACTTATATCATCATGTAAGAACAGTGTAGACCAATGAATATTGTATTAAAAGCACAATAAAAATAATCATAATAATAAAAAATAAAAGGTGAATCGTAATAGGATTTACTAAGTCTACAGTGTTCTTACTTTACAACGTGAATTGTAAAAAAGTATTGTATATAAAAAAAAAATTAAAAAAGTATGAGAGAAAAAAAAATACATCAATCACTACAACAGTTACACTGCGGGGTGCTAACACAATAAATTATTATTGAATTAAAAATTTTTTTTTGGTCTTAATAATATAAATATTGCAGAAGCAATGTGTCAAGAAAAAAAATGTGTATATGGAAACAAAGATGGAGCAGTTAATAGACACAATTACACAATATGAATGAGTTACCAGGGAGCTACATGTGCAGGAGCAGTCATTGCCAAACAAGCTTGTCTTCTACATAATCCTTAACCTTATTATATGCTTTTTTGGTTAGGACCCGCTTAATGTGATTTTTGAACTTTCCCTCACTAAGTTCGGTTACCGCTTCTGGCAGATTGTAATAAAAACGTATGCTGTTTACTAAAAATGCTGTCCTCCAACATCAAGCACTTACATGAGCAGCCACCATGGCTGCTCATGTATGCAGACGACATCGCGCTGGCGGACTCGGACGGTGGACGCCTGGTTCGACGTGTGGCAACGTGGAAGGAATCGCTGGAAAACGGCGGTCTGAAGATTAATGCGGCGAAGACCGAGTACTTGGCCTGTAACACAGCAAACGCTGCTCCTGTTCGCATTGGCGAAGACACAGTCGAGCGCACGGAACAGGTCAGGTACTTGGGATCGGTGCTCCACGAGTCTGGAGACGTCGATTGCGACGTCGATTCACGTATCTCGGCGGCCTGGGTGAAATGGCGTGAGGTGGCGGGGGCTATCTGTGACCCCAAAATGCCGATTAGGCTCAAAGGACAGGTCTATAAGACCATCAGTAGGCCTGTCCTTTTTAACCGACTTCAAAAAAAGGAGGAGGTTCTCAATTCGATTGTATTTTCTTTTTTTAATGTTTGTTACCTCAGAACTCCATTGTTTATGGATGGATTTGCAAAATTTTTTTTGTACATCAAAATCGAGTTTTGATGATGGGATCCATGAGAAATCGAGGAAACTCCTCAAATATTATAGGCAACTATATAGTTTTTTTTATATTTTCATCGAGAACTCAATCATTTACAGTCAAAAAGTAACATTTGATGAGGTGGAACTGGTGAAGAAGATCAGAAAATGGCTAACGAAAGTTGATAGATATCACAATCAAGGTAGTTAAGCAACTATGAAAATGCACTATAAACCAATGATTTTAAATAATTATGTTGAAAATGTTATCATCGAACTGATCTGATGATGATGATGGAGCTGAAAAGTAGGCACTGGAACTGCGTAACTAATTAATATATCCTAGCCGTGTTTGGGCTTGTTAGAATTGTCATAAGATGCACTTTGGCTGTAAGGTACTAATGAACTGATGTGATGATGAAGCTGGAAGGTGGAAGGTCGGCATGGGAACTTCAAAATAAAATAATGTACCCTAGCATTGTTTGAGCTTATTAGAGCTGTCATGGGTAGTGCTGTCAAGGGCAATGCTGTCAAGGGCAATGGAAAGGGCTATGCTCGAAGTTTCCTTGCGTGTTCGAATCAGAAATGAAGAAATGCGCAGGAGAACCAGGGTCACCGATATAGCCCGAAGAATTGCCAAACTTAAGTGGCAGTGGGCAGGGCACATTGCTCGTAGAACAGATGGCCGATGGGGCCGAAAGGTTCTAGAGTGGCGACCTCGCACCAAAAGACACAGCTTTGGAAGGCTTCCCACAAGGTGGACCGACGACCTGGTGAGAATCACGGGAACGCGATGGATGCGAGTCGCACAGAATCGGTCGTTGTAGCGACGCTTGGGGGAGGTCTAAAAAAGCCAAACGATAAAAGTTCCTACACTAAAAAGTTGACAATAAAAATTTGAATTGCTGTAAAGAAACTTAATTTATAGGTAAACTTTGCAAATATTCAAAATTTATTACTTCTTTTTGGAGTCGGTGACAGCCAAGGCAAGGAATTACGAATGGGCAACAATCCCTTGAAAAACTACCTCTAACTTAACTATAAAACTACTTAGTACCTATTTGCATACTCAAATATATAATACTTAATTAAGACATAAATACATATTAGACTTCTCTAAAAAAAATCATCCGATTTGCACATTTTTTTTTAAATAAAAAATATATACTTACAAAAACCTTCTGTCACATTTTAAGTACATTGAAAATGTTTAAGCATTATGTACGAAAAATGGCACCGGATATTAAAAAGCTACGTAAAATTGAGTTTCAACAATAAAAATGCTGGCACCGAATCCAAAAAGAAGTAATAAATTTTGAATATTTGCAAAATATTAATGTCAAATAAGTTTAGTTACCTATAAATTAAGTTTCTTTACAGCAATTCAAATTTTTATTTTCAACTTTTTAGTGTAGGAACTATTATCGTTTGGCTTTTTTTGAAGGCGGTTTTTTTTGTAAAAAGTTTTTTTTTATGTATGACAGTGAAGCGTGGCCTGTACTTGAGCGGCATAAGCAAAGCCTGCGTGTCACGGAAATGAATATGCTGCGCTGGATGTCTGGAGTTTCGCGGAAAGACCGCATTAAAAACTCCCGCATCCGGGGCAGCCTTCAGGTCCGTGACATAGCGGCTAAACTGCAGGAGGGTCGCTTACGCTATATCGTATGGCCACGTTTTACGAAAACCGGCAGACTACGTGGGTAACAGATGCCTCGCCATGCCGCCTCCGCGCGGGACCCGGAAAACGAGGAAGGCCTAAGAGGCGTTGGATCGACGTCGTAAGGGACGACATGGAGGACGAAGTGGAGGCGACTGTGTAGGAAAGCGGACCCCGGGCACCGAGGTGACAGCCAAGGTGAGCAACCGGGACGGTCGCTAAGATGATGATGATGCAAACCTTTAATTTACCAAATTAAATCATAAATTTATCAATTATATTAAAGAATGACACGTTTTTTGATTTACCACTAATAAGTGAAATGTCAGATTGCTGTTTTTTGTTAATTTATTTATTTATTAGAACTTCATGCATGTTTGGTCTTGTTATTGGTCTACCCGTGTCAGTATGAAAATTAAAATGTGTCGGTCGTTTTGTTCTTTTTGTTCGTCGCGTCGGACGTGACCAAGTCGCCCATCTTCTTGTGCGTGATTGGGTAGTCGTCGTTGACTTGGGGGTTCTGGGCCATAAAGTGATGGTTGGTATATCCAACGTGTGTGCCACCACGAGCCTGCACTTCTCAATATTTTTACATCTACCATTTTCAATTTCATAGGATTCGGCCAGATCAAAGTGTGCAACATCTATGATTTTGTGTTGTTTACTCATGCTGGAGTATCTACCTGCAGTGATTGGTTCATGCCTGACTTTACCCACCCAACCCTTTAATTTTAATAACACTCTATCACAGCTATAGTATTTATGATGAGGGGAGGGTGGCCACCAAGGGGGAGATTCGGTTGTAGTTGTCGTCGTAGTCGTCGTTGTTGACGTGCTTGTCGTAGTTGTGGAAGTTGTCGTTGTTGTCGTAGTAATCGTAGTTGTAGTCGTTGTCGTAGTTGTGGTGGTGGTCGTCGTAGTCGTAGTCGTAGTCGTTGTCGTAGTTGTCATCGTGGTCGTTGTTGTCGAAGTTGTCGTTGTTGTCGTAGTAGTCGTAGTTGTCGTCGTTGTGGTCGTAGTCGTCGTAGTCGTAGTTGTCGTTGTTGTTGTCGTCGTTGTCGTCGTTGTCGTCGTTGTCGTCGTTGTCGTCGTTGTCGTCGTTGTCGTCGTTGTCGTAGTTGTAGTCGTGGTCGTAGTTGTCGTCGTTGTCGTAGTTGTTGTGGTAGTTGTCGTCGTTGTCGTAGTTGTCGTAGTTGTCGTGGTTGTCGTCGTTGTCGTCGTTGTCGTAGTTGTAGTCGTTGTCGTCGTAGTCGTCGTTGTTGACGTGCTTGTCGTAGTTGTGGAAGTTGTCGTTGTTGTCGTAGTAATCGTAGTTGTAGTCGTTGTCGTAGTTGTGGTGGTGGTCGTCGTAGTCGTAGTCGTAGTCGTTGTCGTAGTTGTCATCGTGGTCGTAGTTGTCGTCGTTGTCGTAGTTGTTGTGGTAGTTGTCGTCGTTGTCGTAGTTGTCGTAGTTGTCGTGGTTGTCGTCGTTGTCGTCGTTGTCGTAGTTGTAGTCGTTGTCGTCGTAGTCGTCGTTGTTGACGTGCTTGTCGTAGTTGTGGAAGTTGTCGTTGTTGTCGTAGTAATCGTAGTTGTAGTCGTTGTCGTAGTTGTGGTGGTGGTCGTCGTAGTCGTAGTCGTAGTCGTTGTCGTAGTTGTCATCGTGGTCGTAGTTGTCGAAGTTGTCGAAGTTGTCGTTGTTGTCGTAGTAGTCGTAGTTATCGTCGTTATGGTCGTAGTCGTCGTAGTCGTAGTTGTCGTTGTTGTTGTCGTCGTTGTCGTCGTTGTCGTCGTTGTCGTCGTTGTCGTCGTTGTCGTAGTTGTAGTCGTGGTCGTAGTTGTCGTCGTTGTCGTCGTTGTCGTAGTTGTTGTGGTAGTTGTCGTCGTTGTCGTAGTTGTCGTAGTTGTCGTGGTTGTCGTCGTTGTCGTCGTTGTCGTAGTTGTAGTCGTTGTCGTAGTTGTCGTCGTTGTCGTAGTTGTTGTGGTAGTTGTCGTCGTTGTCGTCGTTGTTGTGGTTGTTGTCGTCGTTGTCGTAGTGGTTGTGGTAGTTGTCGTTGTTGTAGTCGTTGTCGTAGTTGTTGTGGTTGTTGTCGTCGTCGTTGTCGTAGTTGTTGTGGTTGTTGTCGTCGTTGTCGTAGTTGTGGTCGTTGTCGTCGTTGTCGTAGTCGTAGTTGTTGTGGTTTTTGTCGTCGTTGTCGTAGTTGTAGTCGTTGTCGTAGTTGTTGTGGTAGTTGTCGTCGTTGTCGTCGTGGTCGTAGTTGTAGTCGTGGTCGTAGTTGTTGTGGTAGTTGTCGTAGATGTCGTCGTTGTTGTCGTAGTTGTTGTTGTAGTTGTAGTCGTTGTCGTCGTTGTCGTAGTTGTAGTCGTTGTCGTAGTTGTCGTCGTTGTCGTAGTTGTTGTGGTAGTTGTCGTCGTTGTCGTCGTTGTCGTCGTTGTCGTAGTTGTTGTGGTAGTTGTCGTCGTTGTCGTAGTTGTCGTAGTTGTCGTGGTTGTCGTCGTTGTCGTCGTTGTCGTAGTTGTAGTCGTTGTCGTCGTAGTCGTCGTTGTTGACGTGCTTGTCGTAGTTGTGGAAGTTGTCGTTGTTGTCGTAGTAATCGTAGTTGTAGTCGTTGTCGTAGTTGTGGTGGTGGTCGTCGTAGTCGTAGTCGTAGTCGTTGTCGTAGTTGTCATCGTGGTCGTAGTTGTCGAAGTTGTCGAAGTTGTCGTTGTTGTCGTAGTAGTCGTAGTTATCGTCGTTATGGTCGTAGTCGTCGTAGTCGTAGTTGTCGTTGTTGTTGTCGTCGTTGTCGTCGTTGTCGTCGTTGTCGTCGTTGTCGTCGTTGTCGTAGTTGTAGTCGTGGTCGTAGTTGTCGTCGTTGTCGTCGTTGTCGTAGTTGTTGTGGTAGTTGTCGTCGTTGTCGTAGTTGTCGTAGTTGTCGTGGTTGTCGTCGTTGTCGTCGTTGTCGTAGTTGTAGTCGTTGTCGTAGTTGTCGTCGTTGTCGTAGTTGTTGTGGTAGTTGTCGTCGTTGTCGTCGTTGTTGTGGTTGTTGTCGTCGTTGTCGTAGTGGTTGTGGTAGTTGTCGTTGTTGTAGTCGTTGTCGTAGTTGTTGTGGTTGTTGTCGTCGTCGTTGTCGTAGTTGTTGTGGTTGTTGTCGTCGTTGTCGTAGTTGTGGTCGTTGTCGTCGTTGTCGTAGTCGTAGTTGTTGTGGTTTTTGTCGTCGTTGTCGTAGTTGTAGTCGTTGTCGTAGTTGTTGTGGTAGTTGTCGTCGTTGTCGTCGTGGTCGTAGTTGTAGTCGTGGTCGTAGTTGTTGTGGTAGTTGTCGTAGATGTCGTCGTTGTTGTCGTAGTTGTTGTTGTAGTTGTAGTCGTTGTCGTCGTTGTCGTAGTTGTAGTCGTTGTCGTAGTTGTCGTCGTTGTCGTAGTTGTTGTGGTAGTTGTCGTCGTTGTGGTAGTTGTCGTCGTTGTCGTTGTTCTAGTCGTTGTCGTCGTTTTCGTAGTTGTTTTGGTAGTGGTCGTCGTTGTCGTAGTTGTAGTCGTTGTCGTCGTTGTCGTAGTTGTCATCATTGTCGTCGTTGGCGTCGTTGTCGTAGTTGTTGTGGTAGTTGTCGTTCTAGGTTTAGCAGCTGTTGTCGTCCTAGATTTAGCAGCTATTGTCGTCCTAGGTTTAGCAGCTATTGTCGTCCTAGGTTTAGCAGCTATTGTCGTTGGTTTTGTCCGACGAGTTCTGGCTGGAAATCTAGTAAGAACTGGTATCCCTGGAGGAGGCTCGTCAATTACGATGCCATCTACAACTAAATTCCATTCATTAGAACTAAACATATATTCGCTTTCGTCGCAGTTATACAGAATTGCATTCCATGTCCCACACACTTCTTTGTAACAATCTGTTCCATGTATGTCCCACACCATATTTATAACGTTTTGTTCTTCAACAGAGTTATTAAACACCCCATCACACGGGTTAATAAGGGGACTGAATTCGCGCGGCGGCCCGGTGATAATCTTGCCTCTTGTCGGTTGTTGGTGTTGTCGTCGAATATCCATGTAATTTTGCTTAGTATTCCTTACTTCACTTTCCTCACAAATAAATGTATACTGCCCGCTCCCGGGTGATTGATTTGTCTTATGAACCATTATGTCAGAGGTATCTCCATCGTCCGTGTAACATACGTAAGTACCGTTCGAACTGAATGAACAATTAATATGATAGAAGGACTTAAACTTAATGTTATTTTTAAACAACAATACTTTATCACTGTGGCTCAAGTTATTAAATCTTATGAATTCACATGTCTGGTTTTTAGTAGAGCAAGACTTCAAAAGGAGTCTTGCCTCAGTAAAATCAGTAATCGAGGGGAATTGAATTGGGAGGCATTCTTCTATATTTGTGCAATTGAAGAGCATGGTTTCTTTCTCAGGTTCATAATTATCGCGATTTTTGTTTCTCCTGTAGTTTCGTGCCATCATTATGTAACTGTTGGAGTCCTCGCCCTGAAAAATGCATGACTTGCTCACAAATGAATAATACTGTCAGGGTTCCGGAGATAGGAAATCTTAACAATACGAGCCGAGTCCAGTAATCCCGCAGAATCATGGCTTGGTTCCAATCGCCTAGCGCGATCCTCCCAAGTTGTTAGTCGAGAAGCTTAGATACTAAGGCTTGACTCGACACAAGTATCGGTACAATGACCGCTGAGTTACAGCCACACATGTCGACAAGTTCGCGTGCCAATTCATTATACTTGGTTTGTTTATCTTTGTCGGCTTTCGCGAGGTTCTCGTCATGCGGAAGGGCTGTGTCAACAATCGTCGCATGACTCGCGCTCCGGTTCATAACCGCTACATCAGGCGTGTTGTTGCAATAGTCGCGTCAGTGACGATGGCCCGAGCCCAGTACAAAGTGCAAACCACGCAGCACACTGCAACAACTAGCTCGGGCGACTACCAGTAGTACGGAACTTCCAATGCCACACGCGCGTATTTTAAAGCAAACTGCTAATGATATCGAATCTTCTTTCCAATGAAAATACGAAAAGAAAAAAAATCGGTTCACGCAATCCAAAATTACCCTCGGGTACAGCGACATCTCTCGGGAAATTGGGTTACTAATTTTTACATGGGCTACTAGGTTCAGTTACAAATTTCTGGCGCACGGAAAACTACGGAACCCTACACTGAGCGTGCCCGACACGCTCTTGGTCGATTGTTATTTGAAAGAAGATACGTTCAGGACAATAAAATATGTAAAACAAGTTAAAAAATGCTTGAATATACGGTTATGTTACAATTTTAGTTCAGAATTATTTTTTATTTTTTTTCAATTACTGTTCTTCCTATCAAGATAAAATAATTTTCCTAGAAAGGCTTAATAAAGCTCTTCTTTTGAGATATTTTGACATGTTTTCTAAGCTTATGGTTCAAAAGTTAGAGGGGGGGAGGACGCATTGTTTTTTAATTTTGGAGGGATTATTTCCGAAAATATTAACATTAAGTACTTATCAAAAAAACATTTTTCAATACACTTACTCGAAAACTGCCACTTATCGCACTATTACTAGGTTCAATATGACACGTATATCACCCGCGTGCTTTTGTTTCATTTATTATTTACCAACAACTTTTTTTTTCTTCCTCATCGTCACGGTCAAGGGAGACTATTTCGATGCCTCCCACGTAAGTTGTTGTAACCCCAAAAATGCAATTTTACAGGAGAGCGTTTTAAAGATACTTTTTGCGATACAAGCCACATTTTTCAAAGAATCTTTTTGAAATTCGGTATGAGCGTATAGTTTTTAATATGTTATTGTTTACTACATGTCATTACTTTATAATTTTAACGGTTTCCTGAATTTTGTTGTTACATCTGTTTACCGCGACATGAGGTCCTCACAAAATGTTGTAACTATCACTTACATTATTATACACGGGAGTTCAAGAGCCGATTTGGATCATATCTGATACTTACATGAATTTACGTCGATTACAAATAGAAAAAAGGTGTGGTATGTGTATTATTACTTGATATAATAAAATAAATACAATGTTTTTTCAGCCTAATTTCATTTAGGACGATACCTTTTCGTTGATACGTTACCGAAATACAAAAAAAGCAGAATATTTTCAATCAAGTTTATCAAAATTTTAAATTTTAGGGTTTAGAGTTTAGAATAAGAAACGATATTTTAAAGATTAGGAAAACATTAAGGATTAAGATTAAAAATCATTTTAAAAAATCAAAAATAAAAATTTAAGCTTTTTCTAAATTTAAATTATACTTTCAATTAATTACATCGTCCTTTAACCAAATTTTTAATACAGTTTAAATAATCAAAACTCAAAAAAGTATCGTAACCAAAATGATTAAGAAAATTCTATTAACCAATAAGATTTAAAAATAGGAAAACCATCATCATGTTCCTATCTTAGTCCAATGTGATTTGGAGTCGGTGGAACAAGCTCATTCTTCTATTTTGTCGTATCACCCGTCTCACTATCACTTTGTAATCTTTTCCTCTCTCCATTTTTTCAAGTAACTATACTTGTAGCTGTAATATGCTTTATTTTTCTTCTTTTCGTAACCATATCCAAGACAAACGATAGGTAAATAAGTAATGTTTAATAACTTACACTGCATCTAGAAAAGCCTGCAAATATTAAGTTTTGCTCGTAATATAAGTACAATAGAGGGATTATTTCCCGACCCTAAAAAGCTGGTTTCATGCACCTAACTGGTGTATTCATATCATCAGCATTTTGGCATCATAAGGTATTGTTGCCGAAAGAAGTGGTCATCACCTTACAGTCTGATAAAACATAATATTGAATCTTCAGAACAAACTGGTACCTCTTTTATTTTTACGATATTATGATCTTTCAGATCTTGTTTTCTCTGTGTACCCTTTAGGCAAAAGCTATACGTTATTAATATATACACTAAAAGTTTAAACCTCTGTCTTAATATAACATTAGTGAATTTAGTCAAACATAGTGTGTCTCAACTTGCAAGCAGTTGAAAAGACTTGAAATGGTAACAAACGATGGTTTTAACAGACCCAGACTTTTTCACAGGCTGTTAAATATCTCTTTGATCTGGGATTAATACTGCTATTGGTATATCAAATTTAACTTACACCTTATTAAGAACTTAATCACTTATAGAAATGAGGAAACTGTTGTTTATACACGTCTGAAGTTTGAAGTTTCAGTAACGGCAACAGACAATTTATTGTTATTTACTTATGTCTCACAATAGTATCAGCATAAATTCTAAGCTTGGCTCTCCTATAACTAAATTAGCCATAGTTATACATCGTTTTCTCTGTCACTTTTTTAGTTAAATTCATTGAAATAGTGCTTACAGCAGACTTAATAGACCAGTTTTTCTACTGGCTGTTTTTGATATTTTACTAGAAAGGTTTTTCTTTGACGATTGGCCTTTTTGAAAAATCTCTAGTCTTTAAATGTGTATTTTTTTCATTACCTTTTTCAAACGATACTTTATTCAATCAAATCACTGATTGTGGACTTAGCTTGAAGAGTTCAACAGTGCAGAAACATGCAGGTGTTTACTAAGGTAAAAGTTACGAACAATGTTTTTTGATTTGGGAAACTAGCAATAAACACGAGCAAGAAAGAAAGTCCTGTTGTAATCTTTCGGTACCTTTTGTGTTCCAGGCCCACATTTCCTCGACACGATGGGTGCCTTCCTTGATACTTGGTACGATAAAGCGAGTAACTAAGATAACTGGAAAGAATGGAGGGAGGCCTTTGCCCAGCAGTAGGACAGCACAGGCTAGCTATAATAATAATGATATAATATAAACAAAAATGGCTATAACAGTCGTAATCCAAATGGTTATTATACTACACAGCTATGAAATACCAGTAAGTGAGCAGTTTCAAGGTCCAAAGTTCCAAATATGCCATCATCTGTTAATTTAGTCATTTAAAACTTCTCAGATTCATTGAAAATGGTTACCTAGAATGACTCTGACTTCAGTGATATTCATAAAACACTCCCTAAAAAATACATACAACGTACTTATTTCAAACGAATAGCGACGTAAATCGTTGTATGTGATGTTACAACTTACTTTTACATATCTAGCATCGAAGTAAAATGTTTTACGTATCACTTAACATAAAATAATTTTAAAATTAGCGACGTAAATTGTTGTATGGGATCAATACCATATTTTAAATGGTTATCATGTTAGTTAAAGATAAGATTAAGCGGAATAATAATTACTAGAATATTAAATTAATGACGTAAAAATTGCGTGAGAGGTGCAACTGGCATCGAATTCCAGTGTAATCTGTGATATGTGTTACATACAACGGACGCACGTGCGCTTTTTCCCGTTGTAAACCATTGCAAGTAATAAATACTACAGTCTACGCCGGAATCGTTCGAAATATACAACATTATACGTTTCAAAAGTACCTTAAATAATAGGTTTTTTGGACTTTTTGTTTTTTTGTAGGATAGTTTACATAAAATTAGACACTTTTACATAAAAAACCCAAAATCGCCATTTTGTGGGTTACAACAACTTACGTGGGAGGCATCGATTTATTTTTTTTAAAGGAAAAGGCACTACATGATTTTTATGCAGTAATTTGTTATTACATGGTTATTACCAACAAATTAACATTTATCTATGATTTAAATTAAAAAACATTAGAATTTCTATTTTGAACATGAAGTAGGATGTACTGACGACGACGTGTGACGGTTGGATGCCTTTGCTTCTTTTTCATCTTGCTAAGGTTAAGCGCGGGACAAGTCTATTAAATAATAGTTTTATTAACTCATTCATTGGTGTTAGTTGTGAAAAAAATGTTGAATGTAGGATATAAGAGAATTGAATGGACGTCAAGCCGCCGCCAGATATTGTGCTTCACCATTTATATTCTCCTGCATTCTAAATCAGAAGTTTATGTTTGTAATTGGGCTTGCAAATAATACACGTCGAACAACAAAAGAACGCCTATCCACATAATACAAAACTAAAATGTATTGAAGAAACTTTTCCAAAGTTGGTGTCGTAATTTTTAAAGAAAGGATTTGTTAGTAAGTGTATTGAAAAACGTCGTTTGATACACGTGCAAATTTGTCACGGCAGCCCTCGGCTCCATAACACACTCGCCTACGGCTCGTGCGAATTCTGCCTCGGTCGCAATGAGAATCTTTCGCCACTTAAATACTATTATGGGACTCCTAATCATTTTAAAATATCTATCCAACAATATATCACACGTAAGGGTAGAAATAAAAAAGAAAATACTCCCCACTTTTCGTGTAGGTACCCTAATAAAAAAAACAATTTCCACTTTTTATATTACTTTGTCGGCGTGATTGATAAATATATTGCTACCAAATTTCAGCTTTCTTGTGCTAACGGTCGCTGAGATTATCCGCAGAAAGACAGACAGACTTGGCGAAACCGTAAGGATTCCTTGTTGACTACGGAACCCTTAAACTACCTACCATAAAAATAGCTGAAATCGGTTCAGTAGCTTATTCTGAACATACTACGTTCAGTATTTGTGTGTTTATTATAATTATTACATGTTCTATGCCCTGCTATAAGATTCCCATGTCACATACTTTCTGTTAATAAGTTTTATAATACCTGTTTAGTTTTTTGAGCTTGAACCGGTAGACACTTCAAATTTTGAACAAAAATCTGAAAACAACAAACAACATTAGAAAAATTAAAGTATAGTAATAATCTTCAAAGGATCATGAGTAAGTCTTGAACAACATTTTTCTGGCATATTCATATAAAAATACTCTTGTCGGCGCATGGCGCCAACCTAATTATTAATCTAGTTACTAATTTTGAATACGATTCCAATTAAATTACTGCTATTAATCTGATTTTGTAATATTAAAAGTTGTTTCACGGACGAGAGTTGGTATCAGCGCCATCTCTTGTGTAACTCTGGTACTTTGCGTGCGTGATCGAATAGTGGGGCCTTTTCTGTGACGTGATTGGTGGAACGGTCAGCCAATCAGCGTTCAGTAGTAAAAAGGTGGTGGTAGTTACAAAAATTAGTGGGGACTCGCTGGAAGAGGGGCGAGTCAGGCAATGTCATGGCATTCGGTTTTGAGATTCGGTCGGTCACGCACGGATTTGGCCAGTGGAACACTCCGTCCATATTATAACTAAGTACATAGTTCTTAATTGTGAACTTATGTGAAAGTGAATATAAAAAGTGATTATATTATCTACTATTGGATTTTTACTTCGATTTCCTTGTCCGCTAACTCACGCCATTAACTGACAATGACTGATAGAGGTATTGATGTGCCTTTATCAGAAGTGGGATCCAGAGGGCCACCTTCAGAAGAAATGTTAAATAAGGAAGGTAATGAAACGGCTGCAAATGTTCTGGCTGGAATGGAAGCACTATTAACGAAGCTGCTAAACAGCACGCAGCAACCAGCGGCGAGCCAGAGCGTACGATTGATCAAGTTTGACCCTGACGACAACGACGCAGATATTGAAGGTTGGTGTAAAGTTTCTGTAATGGTGGTGACAGCTAAAAAGATAGAAGGTGCCGATCTAGTTGTTGTACTGACTCAAGCCTTAAGAGGACGTGCAGCCACCTGTCTGACTCGTATGGATACATCGCAAATCACATGGCCACACGTTAAAGAATTACTATTGGCCCAGTTTGCACGTCCATTGCAACCGCAGGATTACTTTGACAACATTCTGCGCTTTCAAATGAATAGTAAGGAGACGGCTTGCGAGGCAGCAATGAGGCTCTGGAATGATGTGGAGCGTATACCGCGTGTGACATGTCTGAAGACATCAAAACTGGTTTTGTGGTATCTGTCCTGTGCCAAAAAGATGGAATGATACGAAGAGAGTTAAACTCGCACGTCGTGACTACAAGGGCTCAGCTGCTAAGAGTACTCAGTGGCATTACTATGAAGAGGAAAATCGAAAATAATGATAACGAAGACGCCAAGCGTTTTAAAGGAAACGAACAGCGATTCAAAGGCACCTGTCATCAATGCGGCATGATTGGTCATAAGAAGGCAGACTGCAAACGACGTCCTGGCGATGAGACTGGATTAAGAACCAAAGAAGAACTGAAGAAAGGAGCTCCAACGTGCTATTCCTGTGGAAAACCGGGACATCTTGCAACAGCATGTCCAGGGAAGACCGGTGGCAGTTTCAGTGGCCCAGCGGTCAAAGACGTTCACGTGTGCGAGCGTAGCAACGCAATAAGTGTGCTGTCGACATCAACTGGTGAGATCGTTTCATTCTTATTTGATAGTGGTTCTGCATGTTCTTTATTAAAGTTCAGTTTAGTTGAAAAGTTTCCTGGTACTGCGCGTAATGACAAAATTTATCTGACTTTCAGTCCAAGTTCAGGGGATAAGGTTATCAGTTATTTTCCATATCGTTCCTGATGAATCAATCTTGGAACCTGTAATTTTAGGGAGGGATATACTGGAACAGGGGGTTCAAGTTTAAATTGCTCATGATAACATTCAATTCATAAGCCGAAAGGAAAGTAACATTTGTGCCAGTTCAGGACCTCTCCAGTTTCATGACATTGATACTGATTTAACGGGTAAAGATAGAGTCGCTTTATTGGAGTTGCTACAAAAATACAGCGTCTATTTTATTGACGGCATACCGACTCGTCGAGTGAATACTGGGGAGTTGCACATTAATTTGATAGATCCCAATAAAACTGTTCAAAGACATCCTTACCGTTTATCTGAAACCGAAAAGGCAATAGGGAGGGAAAAAGTACAAGCTCTTTTGGATTCCGGTATTATCCGAGAAAGTACGTCGCCTTTCGCTAGTCCTATCCTGTTGGTTAAGAAGCAGGACGGTACTGACAGAATGTGTGTAGATTACCGTGAGCTCAACGCAAATACACACCCTGAGCACTATCCTCTCCCTCGTATTGATGAACAAATCGACCGTCTAAATGGTGCTTGTCTTTTCTCCTCTCTTGATATGGCTTCAGGTTTCCACCAAATTCCGGTTCACACAGACTCTGTGAAACGCACTGCTTTTGTGACGCCGGAAGGCCAATACGAATATCTGGCAATGCCTTTCAGTCTAAGAAATGCACCTTCAGTGTATCAGAGATGCATTAACAACGCATTAAAATCGGTCAACGATGCCGCTATTGTTTATATGGATGACGTCCTGTGTTTTTCTTCCGACGTGACTGAAGGCCTTGATCGTCTTGATAGGGTTCTAAAGGTGTTATCAGAAGCTGGTTTTTCTTTTAATATCAAAAAATGTAAATTCATGAAAAAGCAGGTTGACTTCTTGGGATTTTCGATAGAATCTGGCCAAGTGAGACCAAATAATAGAAAAATCCAAGCGTTGGTTGACGCTCCTGTTCCCAAAACAGCTTCCCAAGTGCGTCAATTTCTTAGGCTTGCTTCATACTTCAGGCGGTTTATAGCGAACTTTTCTAAAGTCGCTGGTCCCCTGTATCCTTTGACCAAATGTCAAAGGATACAGGGTGTGTCCTATTAAATGGACAGCTAAACACGAGGAGGTTCATAAAGAGATTGTTCGAATTTTAACTTCAGAACCAGTTTTGACCATTTTTAATCCCGATTTACCTATCGAGCTCCATACAGATGCAAGCTCTGAAGGTTATGGTGCTATTTTTGTCCAGAAAATAAACGGCCTGCCCCATGTTGTCGAGTATTTTAGTCGTCGCACGACCGAGGTGGAATCGAGATATCATTCGTATGAACTCGAAACACTGGCGGTAGTGCGTGCAGTTATTCATTTCCGACATTACCTTTATGGCCAACACTTTACAGTGGTGACCGATTGCAACTCTTTGAAAGCCTCCAAGTCTAAAACAGATCTAACACCACGGGCTCATCGTTGGTGTGCTGATTTGCAGGCATACAATTTTGATAAGAAATCATTTTTTTAAAAGAGTAACCATGGAGTTTCTTGCCGGTTCTTCTCCATAGGAAACGACCAATTTGAAACCGTGCACTAGCTTCTGACGTTTTATAAGTGCCCTTGTAGGCCTATATGAAATAAAAACCTTTTTGATTTTGATTTTGATATTGTCTACCGTGAAGGCCGTTTCATGGAACACGCAGATTTTTTTTTCTCGAATTCCTTTTCTGTCAGCTGAACACGCTCAATCTCCTTCAAAGGTTCGCAAAATTGTCAACTTGGTCGAGCTACATACGGGATGGCTTTCAGTGGAACAGCAAAGGGATAGTGAAATTCAGGATCTTATTCGGAAGCACAATTGCAAGGACCTACCAGAAGCCATTGCTCATACCTACGATGTACGGAATGGCATCTTGTTTAGGAAAGTGGAAAGGCATAAGTCCACTCGTTGGTTGCCAGTGGTTCCTCGCTCGCTTATTTGGACGCTTATTAACCACGTTCATGCCGAAATTAAACATTTGGGTCCAGATAGAACTTTAGATAAACTTTACGATCAGTATTGGTTCCCTCAAATGTCGAGAAACGTACGCAAATTCATCGATTCTTGTATTGTTTGTAAAGCGTCAAAAGGGCCTTCAGGAGCCCAACAGGTACAGCTCTATCCCTAAAGTCAGCACACCCTGGCACACTGTACATATCGATTTCACGGGCAAGCTTAGTGGGAAAAGCGACCGTAAAGAATACACGTCCGTCATCATCGACTCGTTCACTTAATATGTTGTATATGTGTATGTGTGCTTTAGTCATAAGGTCTATGTGTGCGTGGCTGCGCCCGCACTCTGTGTCTAATGAAAATAAACCAGTGTGTCAATAGCCCTGACGCGTTTCACTTGTCTCCCGTAATAAGTACCCAACATTGGCGACGAGGATACCCACACATAAAAATTATAATTAAAAAATGAATAGTTTCGGAATATTGTCTACATTCGATCACAACGTGCAAGAATGGAAGTCGTACAAAGGCCGAATCACGCAGTGGTTTATTGCAAACGACATCGTTCCGAAAAATGATGCAGCTGGAACCAAGAGACGGGCGGTCCTGCTCAGCGCACTTAGCGACGGTACTTATAAGTTGGCAGCGGATCTGGCCCTGCCAAAGGACATCCAAGAAGTACCGTATGACGACATAGTGCAGTTGTTGGATGAGCATTTTCTTCCGAAGATATGCGGTTTCAGCGAGCGTTACAATTTTTACGCGGCGGTGCAGCAGCCGGGCGAGACGTACACGCAATGGGCGTCAAGGCTACGAGGACTTACGGCACATTGTAGGTTTAGTAACGTTGAGGAAGCGTGACGAGATCGATTTGTCATGGGAATGGCAGCGGGCCAAGAACGGGAGAAGCTGTTCGCTCAGGACATCGACAAGCTGACCCTGGCAAGGGCAGTGGAGATGGCAGAGAGCGTGCGGTGCGCACGCGCTGGGGCTGCCACTACTACGGCTGTCCTTGGGCAGCAGGCGCCGGTGTTCAAGATCGTCAAAGAAGTAAACAGTGCTAAAACCGTTAGTTCCGGTAAAGTAAAGTGTACAGTGTGCGGTCGGAATAGTCATGAGTCATCCCAATGTCGGTTCGCGAATTATAAATATAAAAAGTGCAACACCAAAGGCCACCTGCGAAAAGTGTGTACTAAAGTTAATTACGTATCGACTAGTGATGTGAACGGGGATGACGACGACGGTAAGTCATTGTTTAATATACGCTCAGTCCGGGGAGAACCTATGACAGAATCAGTTTCAATTAACGGGAAAAGTTTACAATTTCAAATAGATAGCGGGTCAGCGGTGACAGTGATATCCGAAGGTACTTATAGAAACATGTTCAGTAATATTCCGTTACTAGATTCAAATAAAAGTTTTTTTAGCTACACCGGCAATATTATGAAATGCGTAGGGGTCGTAAACTTGCCAGTGACATACATGCGACACACTCACACATTGGATGTGTATGTTATTCGTAACGGCGGACCACCATTACTAGGCCGAGATTTTATATCAAAGTTTAAACTCAAGTTGACGCCTTGTAATTTTCTAAAGGGTCAGAGTATGGTAGACCAATTACAGTTGCGTTACCCAGAAGTATTTTCGGATAAGCTTGGTACATTCAATAAATATCGGGTAAAATTAAAATTAAAGGATAATGTTAAACCGATATTTTGTAAAGCACGACCCATTGCGTTTGCGTTACGCGATAAGGTCGATAAAGAGATAACACGTTTAGTAGATCTAGGTGTATTGAAACCGGTTTCGCACTCCGAGTACGCGTCTCCTATTGTTCCCGTGCTCAAACATAACGGTACAGTTAGATTGTGCGCCGACTATTCGGTTACTATTAACAAACAACTGATGATAGATAAATATCCTTTACCTACGGTACATGAACTATTTTCAAGATTGCACGGGGGTCAACAATTTTCAAAAATTGACTTGTCTATGGCCTATAATCAGTTTTTGTTAGACGAAGAGTCTCAACCGCTTACATGTATCAATACACATCGGGGTCTTTTTAATTATACTCGACTAGTTTTCGGGCTATCTAGCGCCCCGTCTATATTCCAACGCGCAATGGAAACAATGCTTTCGGGTCTAGACGGTGTTCTATGTCTACTTGACGACATTTTAGTCACTGACTGCACCCCTGAGGGGCACCTGAAGAAATTAAACATTGTTTTGCAGAGACTTCAGGATGCGGGGTTATCAGTGCAGAAAGAAAAATGCAATTTTTTTAAAAATGAAATTAAATATTTAGGTTATATAATAACCAAAGATGGATTACAGAAAGATCCTGCAAAGGTGAAAGCTATAGCTGATGCGCCCGTTCCTTCGGACGTTAATACATTGCAATCATTTTTAGGACTTGTAAATTACTATAGAAATTTCGTGCCTGGAGCATCCTGTATTCTGAGTCCTTTGTATGACCTATTAAAGAAGGGGGTTAAGTGGAACTGGTCTACGTTACAACAAAAAGCGTTTGATAAAATAAAGGAATCGTTGACGTCGGATCAGGTTTTAATGCACTTTAATCCAAACGCTAAAATAGTGTTAACTGTTGACGCGTCTCCGTCTGGCTTGGGGGCTATTTTATCCCAAATAGATAAGGACGGGTTAGAGCGCCCAGTAGCATTCGCTTCCCGCACGTTGAACTCGGCTGAGAAAAATTACTCTCAAATTCAGAAGGAGGCGACTGCAATAATATTTGGAATTCGTCGGTTCCATCAATATTTATACGGCAGATCAGATCCTTTCATTTTACGCACGGATCATAAGCCGTTAATCTCCATTTTTGGCCCACATAAGGGTATCCCGGAGGTGTCCGCGAATAGGCTACAGAGATATGCGATGTTTTTAGGGGCATATAATTACATAATTGAGTATGTTCGTAGTGCGGACAACAACGCGGATTACCTATCTCGTGCAAGTTTACAGGATGAGTCAGACCGTGTGCGCGTCGCGAGCGAGGGAGACAACACCGGCGCACACGCCGCCACTGCCGCTGCTCCCATTGACCGCGCATCATACGTTAACTTTGTTGTAGAAGGCGACATGCCGTTGACCTTGAAGGAGTTACGCAATGCTACTAGCACGGATACGGTATTACAGTTAGTTGTAAAACACGTTCAAAACGGTTGGCCTAATAAAATAGTGGACTTGCGGTTAAAACCATATCACTTGTGTAAGACACAATTATCATACGAAGACGGGTGCTTAATGAGGGGCCATAAGGTGGTACTTCCCGAAACCTTGCGATCGAAAGTTTTAACAGAGTTACATAGCTCGCATTTAGGCATTGTAAAAACGAAATCGGAGGCTAGGTCACGGGTTTGGTTCCCAGGTATTGATGCGGCGCTAGAAAAAATGATATCCTCGTGTGAAATATGTAAACAGTTGCGGCCGTCGCCGCCCCGGGCGCCGTTAGCCCCTTGGGAGTACCCCGTTACAGCGTTCCATAGGTTACACGTAGATTTCCTTGGCCCGATAAATACTCAAATGTTTTTTGTGGTGGTAGATGCCCACACCAAATGGTTGGAAGTATATGACGTTAGCACTTCCACCACCTCAGCGACCGTTATCGAAAAACTTTACGATTTCATGTCAAAGTACGGATTACCTCACACAATTGTTAGCGATAACGGCACTGCGTTTACGTCCGCTGAATTTACGAAATTTTGTTTATTAAATGGGATCACTCATCTTACATCACCCCCATATAATCCTGCTAGTAATGGACAAGCAGAAAGTTACGTAAAAATAGTAAAAAAGGGCATAAAATCAAGCGTTTTAAGTTCTCGCAATAAGAGCGATTGTAGATTGAAAATATTAAAATATCTATTTGATTATAGGAACTCAGTGCATTCTGTCACGGGGTACTCACCGGCTGAGTTGGTATTTGGGCGAAAGCTCAGAACACGTCTGGATCTACTTCATCCAAAGTGGGAGTCGTCCCCTATCACATCACTAATTAACGATGTTAAACAAAAACAGTGCTCGCAAATTAAGTGCTATGGCGGCAATAACAAAGAAGTGTATAAACCGGGTGATGAGGTCATGTTTAAAAAATATATGAACAATTGTAAATATATGTGGTGCAAAGGTACCGTTGTAAAAAGACTTGGTAAAGTGTTATATTTAATCAAAGACCATGTCACTTCATCAGACGTTAAAAAACATAAAAACCAAATAGTTTTGTGTAAAGGTACGTCTCGACCAGTCGATTTAGATGATTCGATGTTGGACAGCGAACCCAGTGTGTCTCAGTCACTTGATAGTGGAGAGGGGAGAAGGAATGAGGTGGACTTGTCGTCCTCACCTACCCTTCAGAACTCGAGATGTTCCAGCAGACTGTTGCGGGACATACCTAGGGTTGATTATAAGCAGTTCTTTTAGGGTTTAACTGGTAATTTCTATTTGTGTTAAATAGGGGGAGGGACTGTTGTATATGTGTATGTGTGCTTTAGTCATAAGGTCTATGTGTGCGTGGCTGCGCCCGCACTCTGTGTCTAATGAAAATAAACCAGTGTGTCAATAGCCCTGACGCGTTTCACTTGTCTCCCGTAATAAGTACCCAACAGTGCTCCTCCAACATACCACTTCAATTGATGCCAGCACCGCACTACAAGCCATTAAAAAAGCAGTTTGCCTTTTTGGTGCCCCGAAACGCATAATTTCCGACCAAGGTAGGAGCTATGTTAGTCAAGAATTCAGACAATTTTGTGCAGATCACAATATAGAGCTTCACTTAATTGCGACTGGAGCCAGTCGTGCGAACGGTCGAGTCGAAAGAGTCATGCGTACTCTCAAGAGTTTACTAACTATTGTTGAGAACGACACTCACAAGGTGTGGCGTGACGAGCTCAGTGATGTACAACTTGCCCTTAATAGTACACGGTCTCGAGTGACAGGTTATTCTCCAATCGAACTTATGATAGGCATACAAGCATTATCGCTAGGCGGTGCGAAAATAGCTTTACCCTCAAACGATGAAAATCGATTAGATCTGGAAGTTGTACGGAACATAGCGTCTCAAAATATCGAAGCCGCTGCTAGGTCAGATACCGCACGATTTAATAAAGGAAAAGCTACTATAAAACCATTCCAAACTGGTGATTTTGTTTTTATTAAATGCAGTGAAAGAAATCAGACAAAATTAGATAAAAAATTTAAAGGTCCTTTTGTAATTACCCGAGTTTTGGGAAATGATCGGTACGAATTAAAAAGTATTGCAGGTCATCATCATCATCATTTCAGCCGAAAGACGTCCACTGCTGGACATAGGCCTCCCCCAAGCGCCGCCACAAAGACCGGTCCTGTGCGTCTTGTGGGAGGCCTTCCAACGCTACGTTTTCCGGTACGCGGTCGCCACTCCAGAACCTTTCGGCCCCAGCGGCCATCCGTTCTGCGTGCAATGTGCCCTGCCCATTGCCACTTAAGTTTGGCGATTCTTTTCGCTATGTCGGCAACCTTGGTTCTCTTGCGGATATCCTCATTTCTGATTCTATCACGCAAGGATACTCCGAGCATAGCCCTTTCCATTGCCCTTTGAGTGACCTTGAGTCTTTTTATAAGGCCCATTGTAAGCGACCACGTTTCAGAGCCATACGTCATCACTGGCAACACGCACTGATTATAGACTTTCGTCTTGAGGCATTGTGGGATATTAGACGAGAAGACACCGCGTAGCTTCCCGAACGCTGCCCAGCCGAGTCGGATTCGACGATTGACCTCTTTCTCAAAGTTAGACCTACCTAACTGGATTGTCTGTCCAAGGTAGACGTAGTCGTCTACTACTTCGAGTGTAGAGTCTCCGATCTTGATAGGAGTGGGCGCTACATGGATGTTAACCATGACTTTGGTTTTGTCCATGTTCATTTTAAGACCCACTCTTTCGGAGGCTCTACTGAGGTCATCGAGCATTGTACTGAGCTTCTCCGTAGTCTCAGCCATGACCACGATGTCGTCGGCAAGCCGAAGGTGAGTGATGTACTCGCCATTGACATTAATGCCTAGACCACTCCAGTCCAGAACCTTGAAGACATCCTCCATTGCAGCCGTGACCAGTTTCGGAGAAATGACGTCTCCCTGCCTCACACCTCGCTGCAAGAGGATAGGTTTCGAGGTCTGGTCCTGAAGTCGGACTGACATGGTGGCGTTGCTGTACAAACACTTCAACACCTCGATGTACCGATAATCGATCTGGCACCGCTGGAGAGACTGCAGTACAGCCCAGGTCTCGATCGAATCGAAGGCTTTCTCGTAGTCCACAAACGCTAAGCAGAGAGGCTGATTATACTCCTCAGTCTTCTGTATAACCTGCCGCAGCGTATGTATGTGGTCCACGGTGCTAAAGCCTTTTCGGAATCCAGCTTGTTCGGGAGGCTGGAAGTCGTCGAACCTGCGCGCGAGACGGTTCGTGATGACTCTGGAAAACAGCTTGTAGACATGGCTCAGAAGTGAGATGGGCCTGTAGTTCTTAAGCAGGGCATTGTCACCCTTCTTAAAGAAGAGCACCACCACACCTCTACTCCATGCCCGTGGCGTTTCTCCCTCGAGTATGACGGAATCGAATAACCTCTGAAGGGCCTTAAGGACCGGTTTTCCACCCGCCTTCAGAAGTTCAGCCGTAATTCCGTCCTCACCCGACGCCTTGTTGTTTTTAAGCTGCTTCAGAGCCATCCTAATCTCGTACAGGCTGACGTCCGGGATATCTTCGGTATAGTGCCGAGTCAATCTAGCTCTTGGGTCATTTGCTAGATTTGCGGCGGGTTTAGTGATTGACGTGTATAACTGTCCATAAAAGGCCTCGATCTCTTTTAGAAGCTCCGGTTTGGCGGATACGACTCTGCCATCGTCGGTCTTCAGTTTCGTGAGCTGGCTTTGCCCAATAGCAAGATCTCGTGCAAAAACTTTAGAGCCCTTATTCCGCTCAATCGCCTCTCTAATCCTTGCGGTATTAAAGCGGCGAAGGTCACGTTTCAGAGACTTCGAGATCTGCCTATTGAGCTGCCGGTATCTGCACGTAGCGTCTGAAGACTGCAGAACCATCTCACGCCTCTCCCTCATGAGCTCGAGGGTCGGATCAGAGAGCCTTTTGTTTTTATTTGTACGGTGGGTCTTGAAAAATTTAGACCCGACCGTATGGACAGTTTCCACGAACCCGTCATTGTATTCGTCCACGGAGCTTCCTAGACACTCGAAACGATTGTGGAGTTCGAGCTGAAAGCTCTCGGGGTTTTGGATCTGGATCTGTGCTGGACGGAGCGTAGACTTCACCAGTCGAGACCTTTCAAGCTTGATATTGATATTCAATGTGCCTCGTACCATGCGGTGATCACTTCCAGTTTTCACCGCATTAATCACCGAGACATCATTGAATACTTGCTTCTTGGTCGACAGGATGAAGTCGATCTCATTTTTAGTCGCACCGTCAGGACTTTGCCAGGTCCACTTCCTATGCTCACGTTTTCTGAAGAAGGAGTTCATCATATAAAGGCCCTCCTTCTCCATAAAACTAGCCAGTAGGTGTCCCCGGTGGTTCCGACGTCCAAATCCAAATTGCCCCACTCGCAGCTCGTCACCGTCTCGTTTGCCCAGTTTCGCGTTGAAGTCCCCCATGACCACAGTGAAGTGAGTCTTATAACCATGCATGGCTCTGGATACATCCTCATACATGGCCTCTACTTCGTCGTCGGGGTGTGTCGAGGTCGGGGCATAAACCTGTATGACCTTCAGCGAATATCTTGCAGATATTCTGAGTATAAGGAATGCCACCCTGGTCGACACACTCTCGATTCTCACCACATTGCTCACAAGGGACCTGTGGACGAAAAACCCGACACCACCCTGGGATAATAGATCACCCTCCCGGAAATAGAGCAGGTTACCGGATTCGAGAATTATCGTGTCCTCCCCCTGTCTTCGGACTTCAGATAATCCTACAATACTCCAACGTAACCTGCTCAATTCCTCCTCAAGTTCGGCAATCTTCTCGTCAGTCCTCAGAGTACGTGCGTTATATGTTGCCAGGTCTAGTCGGTTTTTTCTCTTTAGGTAGCCGGATCCCGTCCGGAGATTCTTCGCACCCCTTGCCACGCCATTACCTTGACCGCTACCGTAGCCAAGGTTAGACGAGCTGCCGGGTACTAGGGGCCATCTTTTACTTTTGGTGCTCATTATATGGGGGGATTTGCCGTAATCGCCACGCTTGGCAGGCGGGTTGGCGATCGCAGTGTGGTACTTAAAAAAAATCCACAGAGAATGCTGCTGCCCATTCTCTGGTGTGTCCCTTAGTCGCCTCTTACGACACCCACGGGAAGACATGGGATGGTGCCATTCTTTAGGTCCGAACACCATACGGACCATTGTATTGCAGGTACTAATCGTTTATACAAATATTTACATGAAAATTTACGTGATGTACCAGGAGGCTATGAAGGTTTTGTAGAGATTTCAAACTTTTTGATGAATGATGAAGAAAGCGAGGATGAAACCGTGTCGGCGGTTGTTCAGGATGTTGTAGTTGATATTCATCCGCAACCTGGTGTTGACAGTGACACCTTGTCCTGCTATGCTGACGCTAAAACGCAGTAACAGGCTTTTTTAGGTATTTGGGTTTTTTAGTGATTCCGAACCAGCATTTTATAAGGAACATATTCGTCTAACCTAGGTTTTGATTCGATGATTTACTTGGCAGGAAAACGAAATTTACTAATGCAGTAACTCAAAATTTTACGCCAAAATTCATTGTAATACTAACTAAAATGCAGTTAACGCTGTTACGGCTAAATCGACCCATTACTTTACCAACTTAAACGCAGTAAATGTTTCTATTACCTCATAAAATCTGTAATCCACAACAAAAGAAATATTACGGAATATAAATTAAAACGCAGTAAGCCCTTTTTGTACCGAAAATGTTAATATTGCATTGATGACGACTGATTGAAAACCAACTAAATTACAGTAAGTTTATTGTTTACTGCACTATAGTCGGCATCGTTCTTAAGTTGAAAAATAACTATTTTCTTTTTAAATGGCAGTATAAGTCACAGTTACTGCATTATAATTAGTAACTCGAACTAAGGTACTAAATTTCACTGGTGACACGATCAGATTATACTGTATTCTAGTCAGAAATTATCTCTCAATTAAACGCAGCAGAAGAAAGACGTGCGCGCCAGTGCATTCATGTTCTGTATTAACTTCGAGATTTTAAGATACCATAATTAAAATACGGAACCCTAAAAAGATATTAAATAGTAAACTGATTCAACAAGCTCATCATTACAGTCGAAAGACGTCCACTGTTGTTCAATAACCTCTCCCATTGTCTTTTAGGTGTCTTTAAACATTCTGACAAAGCCTTACTGGTCATAGACTTTCCTCTTGAGACTTTGTGTTATATTTAACAAGAAGATAATATGGCGCAGCTTCCCGAACGCTGCCCAGTCGAGCTGGATTCGATGATTGAGTTCATTTCGAAGCTAGACCTTCTACTCAAATAGACCGCCTGTCCCAGCTAAAATTAATCGTCCAAGACTTTAAGATTAAAATAATAACCTACTAACTGTTTATTCGAGATGGCTGTTGTTGATAGTTACAAAATAATATCACGACAAAGCTTTGAAAATTAACGTAAGTTTGCCATCCAAGTTAACCATGGGCTTTACCATGACGTGTAAAAATGACAGGCATGCAAGCGAGAAGGGGGAAGTATACATCCTATGTAGCAGTTACATAATAGTTCAGTTTAAGTCGTAAAATGGATCGTGGTAAGGTCTAAGGTCTGACTTGAGATGCAAAGTGGGGCTGCTACGGGAGGAAACATACACATCAAAGTAAACGGCTAGTATTATATCTTTTGTTGGAAAAAAATGTGAGGTATTAAATAATACCTGCCTATTTTCCACATTAGAATATCACTTTAAAAGTATTTATTCCAGTATCATCGCATCCAAACATTAGTAATAATATTTTATATAGCATTTTCTGAAGTTAAAATAGGTACATATATAATTAAATAGTTTTAATATTGTTCATCAACTCAACGTAGAGATTGAGTGGCATCGACACAATGTAAAAAACTTAACAGTAAGAAGTCCAGCGGAAGGTGAGAACGCTGTGAAGTCTGTAAAGGCTTTCCGCCATAATTATGGTGGTAGGTCCCCTCTTTGAAAGGAGGCTGGAAAGATTTCATAGCGTCATCACCTTTCGTATGACCCAGATCTTCAATCAGTGTAAAAAAGCCCGAGTATCACCATTGTATGGACCGTCCGGAGAACACGGTGGAGCATACAGTAGAGGTGTGCCCCGCGTAGGAGTTGATACTCCACACGAGTAAGGAGGTCTTTGTACCCGTGTGGACGATTTGCGGCAACGGCCTCTCACGCTGAGTCCTAATCCGAAGTAAGGCGGCGGCTTCCGCGTGCAGAACAGTAATGCTTACAAATCAGGCGGCTGCAAGAGTGTTAATATCACTGAGACCGATGTTAGGACTCGATAACATTTATTACCGAGACACAGGTAGTGTTGAAGATTCAGACATTTCGGTAGCAGACAGAAGAGACCTTTAATCTCAAATAATACAATAGCCATTACCATACCACAGAAGTAATCTACAATAAAGGATAAAGTAAAACAAAGAAAACCTGCAAATATTGTACAAAAATCTGTAAAAAAAGGTAATAAACCAGGCAAGTGCGAGTCGGACTCGCTTACACTACGTTGTACCATTATTTAAACAAGATTAGACATTACATGTATGCGGAAAAATCACGTTCGTTGTATGCAATCCCTCATTCAATGTGTTTTAATTAATTAATTAAATTACAGGTTTTTAAAGTAAATATAAAGTTATATGTACTGTAATCATTTCTAGCTATGTAGTATTCGTGTTGCCTTTATTAATATCAAGAAAAATGGTAAAAAATCACGTTTGTTGCATGAAAACCACACTTAAATATTTATTTAGTTCTGTTTTTAGCATTTTTGAAAAAGCTTAAATAAGCTGAAATGGTAAAAATTAAAGGTTCTACATAACAAAACGCAAACAAAAATGTCTTGTTTTCTTTATAAAACCCTAAACAACCTAATCATTTTCAAATTTTGTTACATACTGCATGTACATTTACAATTTAACAATTTAACGTCCTATTTAAAATGCAGTAAAAAAGACTTACACTGCAAATTATTCTGTAAAATCAGTTAATACGATATTAACTGATGAGTTTTTGCAGTATCAAGTATGTTTTACGGCATTTTAATTTGTATATCTATACTTTATCGCGTGCAGTAATAGACATGATTTTCGAAAAATCCATTTAATTTTGAATTTTATGGACTAAATAACACGCTTTTTTTCAAAATTCATTCTTTGTAATTGCATTAATCCTGTAGGCAAAAAAAAATCTACATTAAAACATGAATACTATAAAAAATACGACGTCAAAGTGTTTTTTGCGTTTTTCTCGAAACTGCTTTTTTGCTCTTACTGCGTTTTAGGGTAAGCAAGGCAGTGTCTGTGTGCAGTGATACGCTTTCTGTATCTAGTAATACTCTAACGGCAGATAGTGACACTTTGACCGCTGACTCTGATTCTGTCACTGCTGTCATTGACGAACCTGTGTCTTTAGTTGATTAAGGTAAGATTTCCGGTATGTAGGCTGGTTGAAGGGACTTTGTGTCCCCATGCCGTGTGTGTTTCATGGTTAGAAAGCTGGATGAAGGAACAGACTTAGGTTCCCATGCCTAGTGGTGATAAGGCTGGCTGATGGGATCGAGGTCCCCATGCCTTGTGTATGTTAGGGCTGGTTGAAGGGATTGAGATCCCCATGCCCTGTGGTTAATATGTTATGGCTGGTTGATGGGACTGTAGTTCCCATGCCTTGTGTTATAATCGCTAATAGACTGGGTTCTATTTAGGAGCTCATGCTCTGCTAGTAGATGGATTCTGGATTCCATTCAGGAACCCGTGTTTCTATATCAATGGAGTCGGGACTCTATTCAAGAATCCATGTCTCTGACATTCGTAGCTAGGTGAATTTTTGAGTGGGAGTTTCATTGTAGTCAGGATTGGACGAGCAAGTTAGTGAATATAAAAAGTGATTATATTATCTACTATTTTTTTTTTTTTTTTTTTTTTTTTTTTTTTTTTATGGTAGGTGAAAATCATCCAATGACGAAACCCGCTCTTGGGTGGAGCGGGAGACTAGTGTCAGACTCTTACTGACTAAAAAACCTACCCCGTACCTTCCTTGCCCTATTCCTGGAGTCGAGGTAACAGTTTCCCACTTCCCTCTAGACTCCGGGAGGCTTCGACCCTGAAGGGCCCCTGCAGTTTGCTGACAACTCCTTGAGGCGCGCGGGAACGGTGCGCGCCGTTGACGACTAGGACTCGGTCTTACAGACGACCGGACGGCGAGCTACCCATTGCTCACCGTCCGCGAGCCAGTGTCTACGGTGGCCGGATATCGGCAGGATCGCGGCGGCGACGGCTACGGCGAGTACGCCGTTGCCTTTGCCTTATGCGGTCGGCCTCCTCCTTTACGAGCATTACTGCTTCGCAGAAGGAGGCGACCGCCTGCCATTCCTCTTCGCTGCGGACCATGGCCTGAACCAGGGCCCGGCGGGAGAGGTCGCCGCCGCCGATCACCCCCACGAGGACACGGCGATGCTCTTCCCAAGCAGGGCACACCTCCACCGTGTGCTCCACCGTGTCCTCCGGGCTCGCCTCACAGTGGCGACACCCGGACGTCTCCTCCGCACGAATCCGGTGCAGGAATCTCCCGAACTTCCCATGTCCGGTGAGAACCTGCGTCATGCGGAAGGTGAGGACGCCGTGAGGTCTATCCAGCCACGCCTCAAAGAGGGGCACTACCGCTGAGATTACGGTGTGCCCAGCGCTGGGTTGCGACAGTCGCTGTTTCCACTTCACCATGAGATCTCGCCGGAGCTCCTTCCGCCACGCCTCGACATGTTCGGGCAGCGGATCTTCGCCCCGGCGTTGCACCTCCACGCGCTGGTCGTGCATGCGTGCAAGGACTGTTGCCTCCAGATCCCATGGTGGTAGGCCAGCAAGGAGGCTCGCCGCCTCGCGGGACACCGTGCGGTATCCCCGCACCATCCGGATGGCCATGACCCTCTGGCAGGCGTTCAGCTGGGCCGCCGGGCGTTTACGCAGCGTCGGCGCCCACACTGGTGCCCCATAAAGGGCCATGGACCGGACGATGCCGGCGTAGAGCCTCCGGCAGAAGGCGTCTGGACCCCCAAGGTTCGGCAGGAGCCGCTTGAGAGCAGCCCCCGTCCGATTGAGTTTGGGGGCCAGACGTCGGAAGTGCTCCTCGAAATTCCACCGGCTGTCGAGGACAAGTCCTAGATACTTCATCGTCGACCCGACGCCGATGTGAACTCCTTCTACCGTTAGTTGGGAACCCGTTGGTGGCGCGTTCCGAGGGCCGTGAAAGCACATGGCCTCGGACTTGTGCAGTGCCACCTTGAGTCCCAACTGCTGGATCCTCTCAACGACTGTCGCAACCCCACGTGTCGCTAGTTCGACCGCCGCCTGGTACGACCTTCCCTGCGCTAGGACCAGCGTGTCGTCTGCGTAGCAGACCACGCTGACCCCTACGGGGAGGTCGGCGCGCAGCACGTAGTCGTACCCGATGTTCCACAAGGGCGGTCCTAGTACCGATCCCTGTGGGACACCGCACGACATCTCTCGCCGTTTCCAATCTCCTTGGTGACCGGGGTAGACTATGTACCTGTCGGACAGGTAGGCCTCGATTGTACGACAGAGGTAGTCGGGCACCCGGTGATACCGGAGTGCCGTCCTAATGCAACTCCAGGGCAGGGAATTAAAGGCGTTGGCGATGTCCAATGACACCGCCAAGACACACCTGCCCCGGGACACCGCATCCCCCGTCGTGAGGGCTCGCACGCGCATGATGGCGTCCACCGTGGAGCGCCTCCTGCGAAACCCGAACTGGTCGTCCGCGAGATCGGGCCCCTTCAGTGTTAGGTGCCTGACGAGGCGGTCTGCAATGACTCTTTCAAAGAGCTTGCCCACCTCGTCAAGCAGCACAATGGGCCGATACGCGGACGGAGAGTCCGCAGGGCGCCCCGGCTTCGCGACGAGGACCAGTTTTCCCGTCTTCCAGGGAAGTGGGAACTGGCCCCTCTCCAAGCATGCGCTAAAGAGCCCCCCCAATCGAGACCCGAGAGCCTCCATGGCCAGGACCCAAGCCTTTCCTGGCAAGCCGTCGGGTCCTGGGGCGGTATTCTTCGCACCCATCCTGCGTACCGCCACTCTCATCTCTACCTCGGTCACTTCCGGAGCATTGGTACCGTCGTCGCTGACGTGGTCCGCGTCAGACACCGCTGGTGGCGGAGCCATGGGCGGGGGGGAGTGGTCCCCCCGCGCAGGGAACAGAGCGCTCACCACACCCTCCACGATCTGTGGCCGGAGACTCTGCATCAACGGGGGAGCCCATGGGCGGAGTTTCTCTCGCACCAACTTGTATGGGCGTCCCCACGGATCAGCGTTGAGCGTCCCCAGCCACGCTTTGCAGGCCTCCTCTTTGGCCCGCTTTATCTCCGATCGGAGGGTGCGCTTTGCCACCCTGTATCCCTCATACAGCTCCGCCTCTACGGCCTCCGCATCCGGCGGGCGGAAGCGGCGCCTGCGGTGTCTGGTATACCGGTGTCGCGCGGCATTGCATGCGGCGCGCAGCGTCGCAAGCTCCGGCGACCACCAGTACACCTGGCGTCGGGCGCGTCCTGGGCGGAGACGGGGCATTGCCGCGTCGCAAATTTGCGACAGGGCCTCCCGGAACCACTCCGCCTCGACGTCGATGTCGGCAGGCCTGACCGGTGCTTGCACCCAGGCCTGCACCGCCGCGGCTTCCAGGAAGAGCTCCTTTTCCAGCTGCCTCAGCGCCCAACGCGGACCACATGGGGTCTGTCGGACCGGCGCGGTCGAGGTCTGGGCGGAGACGTCAAACCGGATATACCGGTGGTCCGAGTATGTCTCCACCCCCTCCATGACGCGCCAGTCAACTACACGCGGTGTCAGAGCGGGGCTGGCGAACGAAATGTCCACCACGGACTCACCCTGCACCCGCACACACGTGGGGACAGAACCCCGGTTTAGGACGACCAGGCCTGTTTCCAGAGCCCAGTCCTCCACCAACCGACCCCGCTGGTTCGTGAGCCGGGAACCCCAAGCCATGTTCCAGGCGTTGAAGTCCCCGCAGACGACCACGGGGAGGGTACCATACCCAGCGACGACGGTCTTCAGCTCCCTGAGGGAGTCGTGAAGATCGGCGAGAGTTCTGTTCGGGGACAGGTAGACGCCTACCACTGCAATGTCCCCGAACCGTGCTGCCACGCAACCCCGACCCTTCGTGACGGCCTCGAGGGTCGGGGTACCAGCGGCGGCCGACGAGATAAGGGTCACCGAGCCGCTCAGGTCCTGAACCCAGTCAGCTCTGGGCAAGACAAAGTGCGGCTCGGAGACCACGGCGACGTTTATCGACCACTGCGCCATGCTCTGGAGCAACAGATCCTGAGCTGGGGCGCAGTGGTTGACATTCGCCTGGAGGAGACGAAATGGGGCCGTTATTGGCAGTCCATTGTCTCCTCCCTAGCCCTCTGAGAGGGCACCGCCACGGCGGTAGCGGCGGCGACGGAAACCGCGCCGGCGGCCGAAGAAGCGGCTGCGGCGGCGGCGGTGGTGGTCGGGGGCCGACGAAGTTTGGCCTTCACGTTGGCCGGGGGGTCGCAGGACCTGCTCCCAGCCCGGTGGTCGGCCTGCTTGCCTGCCGCCGCACATGCGTAACAGTGCGGCGCATTCCGGCACTCAGCAGACCTGTGACCGGGCTTACCGCATTGGTAGCAGTGGTCACTGCGATCCACCTCCGCGGCACAGAAGGCCCCCACGTGGTGCCCCACGTGGCAGCGGAAGCACCGCAGAGGTCTGGGCTCCAGCAGTTTAACCTGGGCGGAGACCCAGCCCACAAGAAGCCGTCGGCCCTCGCCAGTGATGGCCTTGGCCGCCGGCACGGGGCAGCTTACCGTTACGGCTCGCATGCCCGTGCTGTCAGCGCGGATGGTACCCGCCCGAACCTGTTCGGTCGTGCAACCACCCGCCCTGACGATGGCGGCCACCACCTCGTCCACCTTGACGGAATCGTCCAGGCCCATGATGCGCATGTCGATGCACTTGGTGGGCCTGGACACTCGGGCCTCCTCTGCACTGAGGGCCACCCGAATGTCAGCGACACTGGCCGAGCCGGGGACCTCCAGAATTCGGGCCCCCGTTAGGGTCTGCCTTATGCAGAAGCCCCCAGGCACTCCGAGCTCGTCAAGGTGGGGCTCCACCGCCCGCCTTGCCTTCGCCATGACGGCGTCGTAATTCGCGCCCTTCTTACCCGCTTCAGGCTGTAGTGTGATCACTACAGCCTCGGATTTCGGGGCGCGAAGTCTCGCCGCCATGGCACGCTTCTTGCGCTCTTGGCGCTTAGCGCGCTTCTTGGCCGCCCTGCGCGCCTTGCCTGCACTTTTCTTGGCGCCGACGACCGTCCAGTCGGCGCCAGACGATGATAGATCTTGGCGCGACTGGGTCGCCGCCACCGCGATGGGAGCGCCCGCTGGCCTAGCAGCAGCTGGCGCCACAACACCCCTCGTGGGAGGAGCGGCTCGCGCCCGACGCTGCCCAGCCACCGGGGCTGGCCTCATAGGCTCCGGCGCTGAGGCCCTGCGCCCGGCTTGCCCCAACGGGCCCGCCTTGGGCGCAGCAGCCGTGGCCGCAGCGGCAGCGGCATAAGTTGCCGCTTGGCGCTGGCCGGAGGTCGCCAGTGGAGGGCGCAAAACTATACCCTCCAGCAGGGACAGCTGCCGCTGGATCTGCAGCTGGAACTGCTGCTGCTGCTGCTGCAGCTGCTGCTGAAGGGCAGCCAGCTCCGACCGCACCAGCGTCAGCAGCTGGTTCCCTGCCTCAGGCTGGGGCTGGGGCCGGCTTTGACCCCCACCGCGACTCCCGGTGGGGATCTTTGGGGCCGAGCCCTTCCCATCTTCGGAGGACGACTGCCCGTCCCCCGATTTGGTGCGCTTCCGGAAGGAGCGCGAGTCCCTTCCGGAGTTGCCCACCAACTCCTCCTCCATCTCCGAGCCTGAGCTCCCGCTGGACGCAGCGTCGGACTCCGACCGCTCGTCACTCTCTAAAATTGTTTTTGCGAAAAATTTATTCATGTCTGTTCCCACGAGTATTTTTCATTCTGTACTTGCTCAAGTTTAGTGGTCCGCACTAGAGACTAATTTAGCTACCCATTAGTCAAGCTAACAACCTCCCTCACGGTGCGCCGCCGCTTGGAGGTTTGGGGTGATTTTTTATAGAGGTTGTCTTCCTCGCGGCCCGGGCGGTTAAGCCAAGGCCCTCGACCCCCATCGAAAGTCAGAAACATGACCTTGGACAATCTTTGGGGCTACGAGTCTAGCGGTGGCAGAAGGAGGAGGAACTCTTCCTCCTGTCTGCCCGATGGCAGGGTGAGTGCACACCGAGCCCGCTCTTACCTCGTCGCTGTGCCCTCTGCTAAATCAGAGGGACACGCGTTGAGGCGTTACTCCCAACAGAATATTCGCAAGCCGCCATCGAGCACCCTTAGGCAGGGATTGCCCAAGGGTGGGTCGATGGCGGCCTCCCGGGGTGCACCGTCCCGCAGACTGGTCTTCACTCCGGACGTGTCCGCAAGGGAACTCCAGCCTGCGGGCGCTCGAGGAGGTTTTCTGTCATGGCACCCCATATTATCTACTATTGGATTTTTACTTCGATTTCCTTGCCCGCTAACTCACGCCATTAACTGACAATGACTGATAGAGGTATTGTGTGTGCCTTTATACTTAATTGTATAGATTCGATTAATTTGTAAACAACTTGGTGTTGACAGTGTTGCGTACTCATATTGTGGCGACTATAGCGGCGCTCGAACATATCGACCACCTCGTGTCTAAGTCGACATATTTTATTTGTTTCTCTTTCTCAACTTTCAAGAGGTTCTCGTCATGTGGAATGGTGACGTCGACCCTCCAGAAACGTTCTTAGAGGATTCAGGGCTAAGCAAAACCAAAGTGGACTCAGGCTGTTGCTCTAGAATATATATCCACATAGGCTCCCTCCTCCTGGTCCCTCCGGATTGATCGACATCCTGGATAGCGAAGGACTGTGTTCCATTGCCCCATACATGACTCAAGGAAGGCGCGTAGAGTTGCATCTATTTCATACAACTCCAACACCTTCATGAGCCATGTATGTGGAACAGAGTCATAGGCCTTTTTAGTCTATCCAACATGTCGACAGATCCTTGCGGTTATAGGAAACTGAAGTCTTTTAAATTGAAATGGGTGGCTTAAAATAGCTTGTCTTTCTGCTTGCTCTTCCAAACATAGCTGCGTTTGAAGAGGTGACTCTAACGCCCTTAGTGCTGTTTGACGTTGAGCCTGTTGCGATAAACGGACTTGACTACGAATATCATTCTCAGAAGCCCTCAAAGAAGCTTGGCGAGCGGCTTGCTCCTCAAGTCTTTGCTGGCGCTGAGATGGTAGCTCAGCAGCTCTCAAAGAAGCTTGGCGAGCGGCTTGCTCCTCAAGTCTTTGCTGGCGCTGAGATGGTAGCTCAGCAGCTCTCAAAGAAGCTTGGCGAGCGGCTTGCTCCTCAAGTCTTTGCTGGCGCTGAGATAGTAGCTCAGCAGCTCTCAAAGAAGCTTGGCGAGCGGCTTGCTCCTCAAGTCTTTGCTGGCGCTGAGATGGTAGCTCAGCAGCTCTCAAAGAAGCTTGGCGAGCGGCTTGCTCCTCAAGTCTTTGCTGGCGCTGAGATGGTAGCTCAGCAGCTCTCAAAGAAGCTTGGCGAGCGGCTTGCTCCTCAAGTCTTTGCTGGCGCTGAGATGGTAGCTCAGCAGCTCTCAAATAAGCTTGGCGAGCGGCTTGCTCCTCAAGTCTTTGCTGGCGCTGAGATAGTAGCTCAGCAGCTCTCAAAGAAGCTTGGCGAGCGGCTTGCTCCTCAAGTCTTTGCTGGCGCTGAGATGGTAGCTCAGCAGCTCTCAAAGAAGCTTGGCGAGCGGCTTGCTCCTCAAGTCTTTGCTGGCGCTGAGATGGTAGCTCAGCAGCTCTCAAAGAAGCTTGGCGAGCGGCTTGCTCCTCAAGTCTTTGCTGGCGCTGAGATGGTAGCTCAGCAGCTCTCAAAGAAGCTTGGCGAGCGGCTTGCTCCTCAAGTCTTTGCTGGCGCTGAGATGGTAGCTCAGCAGCTCTCAAAGAAGCTTGGCGAGCGGCTTGCTCCTCAAGTCTTTGCTGGCGCTGAGATGGTAGCTCAGCAGCTCTCAAAGAAGCTTGGCGAGCGGCTTGCTCCTCAAGTCTTTGCTGGCGCTGAGATAGTAGCTCAGCAGCTCTCAAAGCAGCCTGACGCTCGGCTTGAACGCGCCTTCTTAATTTAGCGGCGTAATTACCTTTAAATAAACTATACCTAGTGAATAAAGCTAAGATAATGTAAACTTAAAACTATAAACCTAAACTAAAGTATAATCCTAAAGTAATGTCATTTCAATATCCTGAACTATAACAATCCAATCTAAACGACAAACAAAGAGACGTAAATAGTAGTGAATCGAATTGAGCTAAGCTTTGATAAAATAATAAAGTCGAAGAGTGCACTGAATAAGTATAGGTAGCGTATGAGCTATAGGATAGGGCGCGAGATATCATACCACTACTTACATATCTTTAAAAAACACAACGTTACCACGTTTTAAAATACACCCAGCGCCATCTATCGCTTACATAAAGAATATTATTTAATCCAGACTTCTAACTTTACGTCTGCAAAATTTCAAAGCAATCGGTGCCGTAGTTACAGCGTGAAAACCTAACAAACAAACTCACTTTCCGATTTATAATATTAAGTAAGGATAGTAAGGATGACTGTGTACACATGTTTTGGCAAATAAAATATCTTATCTAAAAAAATATATATATATAATAAAAAAATCAATTTTCAGAAGTCTTTACTGTATTACCCTTACACAAATTTATGTTTTGATTTCTATAGAAGCCTAAATAATATCCACAAGATATCTGTATATCCAAAATATATGAAAAAAGATGCGTGATAACTTCATAATCACGTAAGAGTGGTTGTGTGAAACCTTGGCTTGGATGCAACTACAGCATTGACACAGGCGCGACCAAGTTGTAGCTAAACCAATGATCGTAATTGTCACTCAGTACAAATAAATGAGTGCTCTTTGTACAGTCCACACGGGTGGGTTTGTTATCATCCTTCAGGTTTCTATCATCGTTACCATAAGCGTGCAGACTATCGTTGTACAAGCGAGGTTTTGTGTTTGGAATATATTTCAATAATTCAATATTTGGTTTTAATCCGTCGTAAAAATCACGAATGGTTAGTGATAACGTTACTTAAAACCAAGAGACACTCTCTGACTTAGTTTTGAGTTACAACATTTCTACTATTACTTCGTTGGTATACATCATGTAATTTAAAAAGACATCAGTAGTATCAGCAACAATCTCTTCGCCGTTGTTTTAACTCTAGATCGGATTGGCGTTGAGGAAACGATTATAGTACAAGACATAAAATTAAACGATGTTTCAAGGAAGAAGAAAAAACGAGCAATAAATATGTAAAGGGCAACATTGTTCATGGTTCATTATGCGCCGGCGGACTCACTGCTGTCTGACGGGCTGGCGTGCTATGGTAGTAGTGTAACATACTGCCGGCTCATGAGAGGGTAACATGTTATTGTACGTACGAGACCTCAGAGGACAAACAATATGAAAAGGTTTGTTATACCCAAGTGTAATAACTATTATGGTCGAAGATGTAGAAAGTTTTTAGTTCCAACCATTTTTAATAACCTCCCAGTCGATATAAACACTCTGTAAAAAATAAAATACAGAGGTACCTGTTCAATGAATTTTGTCAAACCCTCAATTATGAGGATATTTAGAAAGTGTTTGCTGTAAATGTATGTTTGTGCTAGAAAAAGGAGCTACATCTGCCAACAAACTGCATTGCAGTTTGGCAGAGGTAATATTTACAGTGTTCAATCTGTATTGTTGTGAATAAACAATTTTTCATTGTCATTTCATTTTCATTTGTCGCTTCGGACCATGGGTATAGGCCATGAGTCCGCCGCGAGAGATTGCCACCTCCGGTCACCCCCACGAGAACACGGCGATGCTCTTCCCAAGCGGGGCACACCTCTACCCTAACCTACATCGTGTCCTCCGGGTGGTCCACACAGTGGCAACACCCGGGTGTCGCTACCTCCCGAATCCGGTGCAGGTACCTCCCGAATCCGGTGCAGGGACCTCCCGAACTTACCATTTCCGGTGAGAACCTGCGTCATGGAGAAGGGAAAGGCGCTGAGAGGACTTTAACGGTTTTTGATTGACTCTTCAACTAAAAGAAGAATTGCAGTCCAGGCCCCAAATACATCAGGACAAGAGCAAGACGGCCATGTATTTAACGGCAATGACTTATTGTAGCGATATCTTGTTATTTACGCTTACCTCGTCTGTTTCTCGGCCACATGATACTCTTAATTGTATGAAAAAGATAATATATAAAAAATACATGTCAGTCTCAGACTGTAGGTATGTGGTATTTGTCTGTCAGTCTGTCTGTCAGTCTGTAGGTATTTACCTACGGACTGACATATAATACGGTATAGCTATGTATATAAATTATGTTGCGAATAAAACCATATCTGTGCGTCGGTCAATTGAACCTTAATGGAAAAAGCAAATGAAAGACGTTGTGATAAATAGTACTTAATGGATTTTAATAAATTGATTTTTTAATTGATTGAAGCACGAAGATTTCTATTTGTCGGGAAGTTTGTTTTATTAGAAAATGACGTCAAGTGTCAACATTGTCCAGATGGATATTGATGATGATCTACATTACTTACATTTGTTAACTTTAGACCACTTCTTTTTTTATGATCCCTAATCAGCAAGATACACCAGTTCACTAGATCTTTTCGCTAAATCTGCTTTAGGTTACTAGTGATATCATCATCATCATCAGCCGAAAGACGTCCACTGCTGGACAAAGACCGGCCCTGTGCGTCTTGTGATATATTTAAATGAAACTCATTCATTAGAATTGTCCGTTCCTCTTGGTTGTTGAGGCAGTCCACTGCGGTGGTAGGGTGTGGTCGGCTGAATGAAAACGAACAATCGGCATTTATGAGCGCGAGCGCGGGTGTACGTCGGTGTGTGTGACAGCTGACTGGCGAGCTGTCAGGACACGAAGGCGATGTCCGATGTCAATTTTTGTCTATGACGACAACCAGTGTTCCTTCTTTCAGCTCTCCCGATGATCGACGCCACTTGGTAGTCTCTTAAATAAATAAAATAAAGAAATCATATATCCTGAAGCTACAAAATGTATTCATGAGTGAAGCGGGTCCAAAAATGCTGCATCAAGTACTGTGCACGACGAAATCGCTGCAAGTTGCTGATGTTAGCGGTCTGGATTTGTGGATGCGGCAACATAACGAGCGATCGACCCATGAGGAAATGGGCTGGAGTCCAAGGAGTAAAGTCTGATAGATCGTAGGAAAGTGGAGTGAGAGGCCTGGAATCTAACACAGCCTCTAAAGCATGTTGGCATCTCTTCGAAGGTCAGGTTCGTGAAACCTATAATTCGTGTCGTACAATCAAGTCAGGTGTGACACAAGCTCAAGCATTTCACACATTGATGTGTTAGTTTCTTAGCCAAGTTCCACCAATAGGATAGAAGTAGTGACGAATCGTGGCAAGTAGAAGTTGAGGTTCGCAGTACCTTCATATAAGCCTAAAAGCCCTACTAAAATGCTCGTTAGATAATCAATATCAAAACCGAACTATTTAAAAGTTCGCGCGCTTAATTCTTATGAAAATAATACAAAGTATCTACATATGCCACACTACTACACATCGCAATTGTTCGCGCGCAGAGTTTCGCATCTACATATAGCTCTATACACTCACCGGCTTTTACCGGGCTTTCAAATACTATCTCTGTCACGCACTCGGTCGCACTTATTGCGATGTGCCACGTAACGAGTTAGAATCTTGTGCGTCTACAAATCGATCAGTACAGAAGATTTATAAACTAAAAACTTACTCTGGCCCTGGTGTATATGGCAACGTTGGAATGAGGTAGGTTGTTTAGTCAGTAAGAGTCTGACACTTTTTCCCCGCTCCGCCCAAGGGCGGGACTCGTCATTGGATGATTTTTACGATTCTGCAAGCATTCACCGACAGTCGTTTCATCTTTGGAGTATTCGCCGACAGGACGTTTCATTTTTGAGAGATTCGTCGACAGAACGTTTCAACGTCCATACGTTTCGCCGACAGGACGGTTCGCATTTGTGTTTCGACGACAGAACTTTTCAACTATGGAATATTCACCGTCAGATCGTTTTGGTTACTGTTTTCACTATTTAACTACAAAGGCACCAAAAAGCTACTATATAGCTGCAACAAAGACATCAAGAAAGAATATGTTTAAATGTGGGACCACTTTTACTTTACCTAGCTAAATTCTTGTATTTTATTATTGCAAACATTGGGGAAATAAAAAAAAAAACATAAAAGATGAATTAAACGTATTTATTTATTTTATAAAGCGATGATTAGAAAGTGTTTATAAAATTCTTCAATTTATATTTTTAGTAAAAGTAGGTTAGTAGTTAAGTCCGCCTAGATTTTTAAAATAAAAAATATTTCACCAGTATACTATGAAAAGTAAAACAGATAATCATGACTACCCATTTTGTCACATAATTTTTATTATTCTAAGCTAAATATCATCTATAAAGTATTATTTTTCATATAGCAGATTTCCTTAACACTTTGCCAGAGTTTTTTGGTGTTGTCCTTATTTTTAGAAAGCAGTTTACGATTATAATCCTCGTGAGCTTTTTTAATAATGGCATTACAGTCATTTAGATAGGTCCTATACTCTCTCTGAGACGTAGTATCTTCCTGATTTTTTCTAGCAATAGAGTGCAGTAGGTTTCTCTTTCGGACAATCTGAGTAGACCTGCCGTCATCCAAGGCTTACGTATTGCTTTTGAATTACCTAACTTGGTTTTTGAACCGAAATCTTTAATTTTTTGCGTCATTAGGTTGATGAATCGTGTTGTGGCAACATTAACGTCAGCTTCGGTTGTAATGCTGGACCAGTCCGTTTCGACAATATTGGATTGGAGACCCTTGTAGTCAATTTTGTTGTGAAACTTTGGAACTTTTATGGTGGCTGTGGTTTTAGTGACAGCCTCAATTACAGTATCATGGTCGGTTATGTCAGAATCACAAACTATGACGCTGGATGGTGACTTTGTTCTGAGTAGGACATGGTCTAGGGCGGCAGTTAGAGCCTCTAGTAGGAAGGTGGTGTCCTGGCATAAAGCCACTGTACGCAATAAGGTTAAGATACTTCTTAGCTCTTGAGTCAGTAGTACTCGCTTTGATATCCAGATTAATATCACCGGTGATAATGCAGGTTTTCCCTTCGATCATACTCATCACCTGTTCTAGTGACTCCAAGAAGTAAGAAATATTGTGAGTGGAAGGTGAGCGATACAATGCAACTATACTGTATTCCGTTCCAATAACAATCAGCAGGCAGTCAGCGTCTCGAAGTTGAGGCTCCCGCACCTGTATATTTAAACCACACTTTGACAATACCACGATGCCATCATTTTGATTTTGATATTCTTTGGAGATGGGACAATTGTAATTGGGTAGGGTTACGGTATTGAAACTGGGACCAAGCCAACATTCCGTCAATACGATAATTTCCGGCATAAAACCTAGCCTTGATAAAAATATGGAAAAACAGTCGAAATTCTTACGTATGCTTCTGATGTTCTGATTTAAAATTATCAAAGTTTCCCAGTTCAGTCATAACATTTTCTGGGGTGGAGTTGTCAATATTATGTAAAAGTTCACTATTCATTAAATGTGTAAATTAAAAGGGAAAAGTGGACTAGTTACGGTCGCAAGTCTCGGATGTTGATTTTTCTTTAGAAGGCTACTTTAGAAATATATAAGTATGTTTATCAGTTGTCTAGTACTCATAACACAAGCTCTGCTTAGCTTGAGACTAGACGGCGTTGTGTGATGGCCGTCGAATAAAAAAAAAATACGTGTGGCACTCGGGGACTGCCGCGGTAAAGCTATTGCATAGCATTCTGTATCAACTTATGCAATTATAATTATTTATTTTTTGCACTTTGTTCATTCATATTCAAAACACTTTATACACAAATTTTACAAGTACAGCCGTTCACTGTTGTAGATAAATACTTATACACCTATATACTTTCTCACAAACAGCTGATTATGTATTCGTCCGATTTCGGAGCAGCTCGTCTCGATTCGGGCGAGTTCCGTAAAGTCGTACAATACGGTTGGATTACGTTAAGTCTGCGCGTGGCTGGGGGCGTGCTTAATGTTGCCAGTGTAATTAATCTACTTTCCCTCAAATAATAAAAAAATACAAAGTAAACAAACCACAAGAAATACGTTTTGAAATCAATAATGGGAAATACGATTAATTTCATTACATATTATTACATTTTAGTTTGTTCTTCAGGTTTTCTAAAATTCTAGATGACGATTAGCTAACGATGTAGCGATTTTAAAGAAATGTAAATTTAATAGTATTTTTAGATAAAGAAACATGTCAAGATTGTTTACATTCTTTTCAGCTAGTATTTAAACAAATCAACTGTATTTGCTTTCATTTGCACAGGTAATTACGTAATTACGGACGTCTACTTCCTGTGAGAAACCTACCTGCCGAATTTTAAGTTGTAGGTGTTATAGTTTCTGAGATATAGTGATTAATCAGTGAGTGGTATTTCGCTTTTACATATTAGTAGCTTTTGCCCGCGGCGTCGCTTCCGGTATCAGAAAAATGTGATAAATGAAGACCGTCCCCTTGACCGATTTTGTGCAAACTTCACATGAACCATCTACAAAATAGTCCGAACAAAGCCTAAACATTTGGACGTTTTTAAAGTTGCATTGATCTTTATATATAAACATATTGATATAGATCCAAATCTATATAACTACTACTTTAATGAAAGTAAACAAATAGATTGAATTATTGTTTAATTATTATAAAAAAGTCATGAGAACTTAGAAAATTAAGTACTTTATTTAATATATAATAGCTTGTTATAATAGTCACTTGATTAAGATTCAAATACACAGTAGCAGTCCATTTTCAACAAACTCTAATAGCACGTTATAATAATCACTTGTTAATAATCAAATACATGGTAGCAGTCCATTTTCAACCAACTCTGTTTTTCTGTCAGGAATCACTCGGGTACGAATATTCAGGGAAATTTGTTGTTCTGGTCACCCGAAAAAAATATTTGACAAATGGTCCACCTTTGGAAAATCGTATCGTAGGCCCGATATTTTCTCATTCCTCTTAACAAGCACGTGAATTTCAAGATAATATCTTTACCAACACTTTTAACCACTTTCGGTATAATGATGACGATTGTTTATTTAAGAAAACGATTAAAAACACAGAACACAACACGTTCTCCTGACACCTGACATAAATGTCAAGATGACGGCAAATGATTAGTTTCCTTTTTTCGGCGCGCGCAGACTTAAAGAAATTCTACTATATTCGCACGACACACAGCGCCGTGTCGAAGACTGCCGAACTGACACGACGTTAGACGATGCACGGCCTTCAAGCCACACCTCCGTGCCCGTCGGAGTGGGGAGCGTGAGGTTTTTTCGTTACGGAATTTCTGAATTTAGTCCCCGCGCTCAAGGCCTGCGATAAAAGCTATGCATAGCTTAAAAATGCAGGCAGCGATGATGTGTAAAAAAACTTGAGAGATTGAAAAGATTGTTTGACGTGTGTGTTACGTAGAGTTTACAAAAATATATATAACTAGCTTTTGCCCGCAGCTTCGCCCGCGTACATAAAATATAGCCTATGTCACTCAGGAGTAAAGCAGCTTTCTATTGTTGCTAAAATTTTTCCAATCGGACCAGTAGTTCCAGAGATTACCTCTTTATTATATTAGTGTAGAAGTGTAGATTATGATTAAGCTTAACATTTAAAAGTTTACAATATTTAAGTGATTTACTGCTATCCAAAATGTTTGGTAAAATACAATCAAAGACTAGTTAATTATCTTGTTTATCATGGTTAAGTTTGAGCTCGTGGAGTTGTGCTCCACACGTGATCCGTATATAAGGCTGCCCTTCTCGTTTGCGGAGGTAAACTTGACCGTTAGATATCCATCAATGCTCATTATGAGCATATGTAGCAACGTCTCGTGCTAGGAAATGAAACCGTTTCATTTTAGTCGTTAGGTGTTCAGAGATAAAAATCGGATGTTTTTCTCCACCAATATCTAGATGAAAAGTGTTCAATCGGTTTGAAGGGTTTTTGTTATTGAAATCCTTAGTTATTCCCAAAAAGTTGCTCTTCGTAAGCGTGAAAATTCTACAATAATGGTGGATTTGCTATCAGAAGATTAACTCGCAGCTCTATAAACGCAAACATCTATATCAACTATAAGCATGACACAATGTGTAAACAAAACACGTTGCATAGCAACAGACAGTCACACCAGCTTTGCAGTTTGGGAATAGGGTTGAAATCAAACTAGTATCTTGGTATTTACAACATTACCTATTATATTAAATAAAAAATAAATTAAGTTTTGTATTAGTCTACTCCTATAACCTGCGTACCTAATAAACTGAGTAATCAAATGCAGCATACTATTTTCTTTGTAGACAGCCGTAAAAGTGGGACTCGCGACTACTGAACACGTCTGGCTATTTTTATATGTTTGCAAGTAAGGAACGCGATAATAATCAGTAATGTTGTATAACTTATTATAATTGATCATTTGAGATACGTCTCGTTTCTGCCGGAGCTGGGTTTTTTTGGGTCTTTAAACTGAGGGCAGATGCTTTTAGTCTTCTTTTCAAAATTCTTATTAAACTCGGTTTCAGCCATGGAAAAAAAATCATTATACAAAATATTACCATTGTTCACTGCAATGTTCCAATCGCCTAACTTGTCAATTAAAGTGCTATTAAATTTATTAAGTTTACCAGATGTTATTGGTCTGAATTGTATCTGCACTTGTTGTATTGGTATGATCGATTCAAAGGTTACCATTAGGCCACTATGATCAGAAGGCAGACAATTTACAATGGCTCTTTCTAAATAGTTGCAACAACAAAAAACATTATCGATACATGTAGCAGTAGTTGTGGTAGTTCTAGTTGGTTCTGTGAACATGTTCAATAAATTAAATGATTTAAAGTGATTTAATCTCCCGCTATAACAAAAAAATATTAACATTAAAGTCTCCACAGACAATTACTTGAAAGTTTTGCCATTACTTCTTCCAGGACTGACTCATAAATAGAGTAGTTGTGATAATTAGCGGGCTTGTAAACGCACACTATGATATGCCTATCCAGCTCAACACAAGATAGTTCAATGCTATGTTCAAGTGGACAGTGCAACTGTGTCTTTACGAGTTTCACATTTAATAAGATTTATTTTTTAGTAATAATGAACCCCCACGTATCATTGATTGTCGGTTAAAACAACTACACATTTTAATGTGGGCACATTAAAATTTTCATAGTAAATTAGCATTTCAGAATCTTTTAACCAATGCTCAGTAATACAGAGAATGTCAAACATTGTTTTTTCTAAAAATTATTAAATAAGACCGCCCATTGTGACACTCTTTTAATTTTAAGTTCCTATTGTTAATTTTATTTCTGGTGTGCAATAAAGAATATATCTATCTATCTATCTATTCTATCTCCAATTGCTTTGAACAAAAACCCTGAATGTTCTGAAGGAACAAATTAAATGATTTCTGCTTAGTTTGTATGCTAGAAGGTACCTTTTTGTAACAATGAGCTAAATTACCAAAAGTACCCTCTGTTGTCTTCCTAGTTAGTTTAAACTAACGGAGCCAGCAGCCTTATCATTAGCATAGTATAAAGAGGAGGGAAGTAGGTTATCTTCATACAAACGCACCGCGCGCGGCTTGTATGTGTGCGCCATAGTATCTACGCGTCGACGCACGCACACTGTAACAAAATCTCGAGCCGTTTCTCAGTGCGCCAGTCGGGGCTAACACTATACGAGTTTCGCGCGTCACTGCTTTTCGGCACCGCTAAATCAAAACAAAATGTCTGATAATCGCAGGAGAACGTATTGCTGTGTGTTTGGGTGTCTTAACAATTCATCCATTCTAGAATTGTCTCTATTCAGATTACCTATTGAACAAAAAAGGTAAGCTAGTCACTCATTCTAGCATATAATTTTTACTTGATTTTGAGATACCCACTTATTTTTTGTTGTATTAGTTTTCTATCACACAGAGGAAGCAGGTAGGTAGGCTTAATTTCTACTTTTGATCCGTCAATTAATTTGCTGCTATTGCTTTGTTTACGTTTGGTTATGCCGATTTCTCAGTTACTTTAGTTTCTCACCTACTTACAGTTAAAAAATCGTAATTCAAAATAAATAATTGACTAATTGTAAATCAGATATACATATACAGCAAAGTTCGAATCATAACAATAAATTCGATTATAGTCTAAGAGATAGGCGTTAGTTTTTAATGTTGTTTTAGTGTTTCTTTTAATTATAATATTTTAGTCACTTTATTCATTTTTAAGGTTCCGTGCCTCAAAAGGAAAAAACGGAACCCTTATTTATTTATTTTATTTATTCAGATAGGATCAGTTCGTTGTCCCTTCGTCTATCTGTATGTCTGTCTGTTAAGACCCTTTATCTCGAGAATGCGTGATGTATCTAGTTGAAATTAAAACCATAGTCCCTTCAAGCTGTGAAAAAACGAAACTTTTAAGTCGAATAAAACATATACGGCTGTTTATATCGCAAAAAAAACGTATTTTTTTATACCAGTTTTTTATTTTTATTATATAAGTAAAAAATACAACTTCCCGACCCTTGTCAATTTATAGGCACTGAATTAAAATTTTGCTAAAAGTGACAATCCTAAGACAGTAGGCAATTATATCGCGGATTGGGCCGGAGATAGCCTACTGCCCTTCTCTTTATACTATGTCATTAGTACTACTACTAACAATTTGGGGACTAAATGTATACTTCAGCATACTAGCTATGTCTGTGTTAATAATAAAAGCTAATAGCTTCGCTATTTTACGTCTAAAACAATAGGTAGGTACACAGTATACCTAGTCGATAAAAGTTTATCAACAAAATTGATGATGATTACATAAAAAATAAACTTATCGCTATGATGATGAACTAAAAACTGCAAATGCTCATTTAACACATGTATGTACTTATCTTGATAATAAGAAAAGTGCTTACAGTATGAAAAAGCACATAAAATGATTTTCTTATAATTTATCTTCAATAAGTTTGTGACACTATTAGTTATATCATCTATCTTTACATTTACGCTACTGCCAACAAATACAATTAAAATGGCATTGGGGTTATACAAGGTGTCATTGACATGTTAACGCAAACGAATACCATGGCCATACCAATTCCACCACTGGGGGGTCCATAATCATGTACTGGATGTACATGATTCTGGACCCCTCCCCCGGTGGAATTTTCCGTCTGTTATTTTTAAAATTTTTGAAAAAAAGTTTTGTTCTTTTATTTTTTTACCCGTATAAAATCATTATTCTGACCAATCCCAATGATATTTTTAGAGAAAAAGAGATTTTTTTTTTTACAAAAATAAAATGAATTATAAAAAAATCATCGAGGCAAATAAAGTCATTATTGTATTCAAACCCGCGGACCCCGGGCACCGAGGCGAAAGCCAAGGTTGGCAACCGGGACTAATACCGCTAGGATGATGATGATTGTATTCAAACCCGATGACATTTTAATTTGGAATGTAATGCACTCATTTTTTTCGCAAAAAATGTTAAATTGACGTTTTTATACGGTTTAATTAAAAAAACGTTAAAAATTCATTAAAAAAGAAAAATAAGAAAAAACCGACAAAAAATTCTATCAATTTCATTCTAGAATCATGTACTGGATCTATGATAAATGATAAATGATCTTTATTTTGCAAGTAGGTTTAAAAAACACTTTTACACGTCATTTTTTTTTATGCTAGATGAGTCCGGTGTGTCCTAGCGGACTACCCTGAGAAGAAACACCGAAACAAACTCAGGGGTCAAAGTCTCTTTTAAAGTCCATACAGAAAATATGTATTGGTCAAATCATATAAGAACCATGCAGATTTGTCTGAGATGGTCTTTTGAAGAAAGATCCATACAAATTTGAGTAGACCTGTCCAGTCAGTGTAAGCATTTGTCAGTATTCGCAAAGCTCAGACAACTCAGGACTACTAAGGAGCTCAACACGACCCGACGAACAATACCAAGGAAAGGACATTTGAGTAGGTCGTCAAATACTCAAATTGCCAGACATACGCTAAATTTACTGAAGAGACAGAAACAAAAAAAAAACAAAAAACATATAGCTTAACCCACATAGTCCTCTTGTTCACAAAAATAATATATATAGTTTACAAATGTAAAATTGTATATATTGTCGAGTCCGGCCACCATCTAGTCAGACCCCCACCACAAACGATACACCTACACTTAATGCACAACATTTATCACCCACACATGCACGGCATACAAACACAACACCAACACCAATTACACAAAACCCGTCACCTGCAACGTCACCTACACAGCAAAGCACAAACACACAATTAGAACCAGCGACAGCGCCAGTACCAACGACAGGGACAAATCAACAGGCGATTGAAACCGTCATGCCAGTAACACAATTCCTGGTATGCGGAAGAGCCGGAGTCCCCGGTATTAGACTCCGAGGGGTCGCCCTGTTCATGAATAGGGAATCAGAGACCCTGGGCATAGGTTTCTGCATTGGTTCAAGCCGTACTAGAGCTCGAATATCAATTTCTCCGGGAGTAGCTGCTCTGATTAACGGGAGCACATCAAAAACGAGCATCAAAGAAAGCAAGTACGCCGCGCTGCAGCAAGTGGAGATAGCCACTCACAAGTGCCGTTTAGTGCGATTCAAAGGTAAGACAATCGCACTACTTGAATGGGGAGTGGAGACCCCATTTGCACAGGCGAGCTCGTTGCTCCAAAAGATTAGGGAAGCAGGAGAAAACACGTGCATAGCACCCCGCACGATCAGCATCGATGCTATGGCAGTCGGTGGTAAAAGTGGAGACATCGCAGACCGGTTCGGCTGTCTTAAAGCCTCAGAACAGCATGAGGTCGTGGCTTACGAGGACAGGGGGGAAACCTTAAGCTTCCTCAAAGCCCCCAGAGACCCTACAGACGGCACGATGAGTTCCACCAAGAACATGACTGCCATGAGCGGAGCTGAGAGAGCCCAGCAGAAATTAATGGCAGAAAAAGAAAGAAGAGACCAAGGTAGAAACATCTGCCCAGAGGACCGAGCCCGTTCCAAAAGTCATCTAAAAGCAATCGGCACCTTCCTCAGTGCACTGCTCCCGAGTACCAGCCGCACATCACCAACTGAGCGGCAAGAGTCAGCGGTCATGAGGTTTTTCAAATCAAAACCTAGGGAAACACCACCACCAAAACCCAAACCAACCAGAGCCGACAAAGGGCAAGTCAGCCTACCGACACTCGCTGTAAACTCGGGTGTCATAGACCACGTACAAAGCGCATTCCTCGAGTATGTATCAGTTGTGAGGGCAACCAGAGAGGTAAACCTCGCAACGTGTAGAAAGATTCTGGAAACCTTTCATTGGTAAAATGAGGGTTTGTTAAGAGTCTTACTCGGGGAAGCAGAGGCAGCCGTGTACGACAACAGTCAGTCCCAGGTCATTGCTGGAGAAATGACGGGGTCGTACATGGCAGCCTATAGTGCCAAAAGTGGTTTTGTGACCCTGAACGAAATGGAAACGGAGCGCTCTGGGAAAGTTACATTCCATACACCCGAAGACGACCCGATAGTGGTTACCGCCAAGTGTACCAAAATTATGCTGGAGGACAGGATTCTGGAAATGGCGCAAACCATTTCGAGGGCCTCCATTTCCTCGGCTTCAGAGGCCCATTGGGCGGTACCCAGTATCAGATGGGTAAATGGGGTCCCAGGATGCGGCAAGTCCACCTGGATGGTGAAACACTTCGATGACGAGAGCGATATCGTAGTAACCACAACAACTGAAGCTGCTAAGGATCTAAAAGAAAAGTTAGCGCACCGACTAGGAGATCGTGTCAAAGTAAAGGTGCGCACTATGGCCTCAATTTTAGCCAACGGGGTCAGACCAGAGGAGAAGTGCCGTCGCCTAATGGTTGACGAAGCCCTCATGAACCACTTTGGGGCCATAGTAATGGCAGTGAAGTTGTCTGGAGCGAGCGAGGTCGTTCTCGTCGGAGACGTGAATCAGCTACCGTTTTTGGACCGAGAGAACTTATTTGAGTTAAGGTACACCCGTCCGAACGCGGTGGCTGGCATCACCCAGGAATTAATCTGTACGCATCGGAACCCAATGGACATTGCACTAGCCCTGAGCGAGATATACCCCGGTATATACTCCTCCAAGACGTCGCGGTCGCGGGTCCACTCCCTGAAGGTGGGGAGGTTCACAGGTGCGCAAATACCGAAAACTGCCCAGAACACCTTATTCTTGGTCCATACGCAGGAAGAGAGAGCTTCTCTTGCCGACCAGGGCTATGGATCTGGTGAAGGGTCGCACATCCTTACCATTCACGCAGCTCAGGGGTTGACCTGCGACAACGTCATTATAATTAACACTAAGTCAAGGAGGCTCCAGATCCACGACAGCATCTCCCACGCAGTTGTCGCGGTGTCGAGACACACGGTCAGCTGTGTGTACTACACCAACGACGCCGACGATGCTACGGGCCGGTTCGCCCGGAAAGCGATGGATGCGCCTTCTAAAGTGGTCGTCGAATACAACCTTAAGACGGCCATGCAGCATCGAGACACCGCAGTCACAAAAGCTCTAATGGAGTTAGTGAAGACTCTAGGCGGCAAATAATCAAAACCCCCTTTACCTACCAACCCTTTATCCCTAAAAACCAAATAACCCCCACTACTTAGCATAAATTATTAGCATTAAGTATGAATAATAGAAAAAAAAAGGAATTATTGTATGATTTTTATTATATTCACTATATCTTACTTATAAATTAATTTTGTAATAAGCAAAAAAAGAGTCTGAGGTGGACTCGCGTAGTTTTTAAGGTTAGTTATAAGTGTGATGAGGGCATGACGAATGCCATAAATTGTAAACAAGAAAGTATATAAGCAATTATTGTGCATATTATAGAAAAGTGCGCGGACCACCATGTCTGCGGTAAAATATATTAACAAAAAAAAAAAAAATGTAAAATTGTAAAAAATAAACATTAATGTCAAATCGAGAGAAGATAATAATAATAAAAACAAAGAAAACGTTACAACAGTTAAAGTGAGTACTGGAGCAGGTCAATCCCAAGCCTTTACGTCCTCAATATAATCCTTTACACTATAAAAGGCTTTTTGGCAAAGTTTACGCTTAACAAAGACTTTAAGTTTATTAAGGCTTAGTTGTTGGATATTACTAGGAAGTTTATTATAGAAGTGTATACATTGGCATCTAAATGAGCCCCCTATTTTTTTGAGCCTGGTAGCAGGAACTACATATTTATTTTTGTTTCTAGTATTAAAATTATGAACATCACTGTATTTTTTAAACATACATTTATTTTTATGTGCATACAAAATATTCTCGTAAATATACTGCGATGGGACAGTAATTATATTTATATCTTTAAATTTATCCCTGAGGGAGTATCTGGGACTTAATTTATATATCGAACGAATAGCCCTTTTCTGTAAAACAAAAAAAAAACTTTTTACAAAAAAAAAAACCGCCTTCAAAAAAAGCCAAACGACAAAAGTTCCTACACTAAAAAGTTAAAAATAAAAATTTGAATTGCTGTAAAGAAACTTAATTTATAGGTAAACTTATTTCACATTAATATTTTGCAAATATTCAAACTTTATTACTTCTTTTTGGAGTCGGTGCCAGCATTTTTATTGTTGTAACTTAATGTTAGGTAGCTTTGCTTGTGCTTGCAATGCTTAAACATTTTCAATGTACTTAAAATGTTGCAGAAGGTTTTTGTAAGTATATATTTTTTATTTAAAAAAAATGTGCAAATGGGATGATTTTTTTAGAGAAGTCTAATATGTATTTATGTCTTAGTTAAGTATTATATATTTGAGTATGCAAATAGGTACTAAGTAGTTTTATAGTTAAGTTAGAGATAGTTTTTCAAGGGATTGTTGCCCATTCGTAATTCCTTGCCTTGGCTGGCACCGACTCCAAAAAGAAGTAATAAAGTTTGAATATTTGCAAAATATTAATGTGAAATAAGTTTACCTATAAATTAAGTTTCTTTACAGCAATTCAAATTTTTATTTTTAACTTTTTAGTGTAGGAACTTTTGTCGTTTGGCTTTTTTTGAAGGCGGTTTTTTTTTTTTGTAAAAAGTTTTTTTTATTTGTAGCCGTTTAGTGTTTTTTATAATAATGTGTTATGGCAACGAAGTCAATATCGTTCCTACATTTCTTTTGAAAAAGTTACCAATGTCATATCAGTAGAAATACATATATTGTTACAGTGTAATCGTTTTGATCTCGTGGAGAGATGATATGATGCATGAAATACTTATGATTCATTTCATGAGTACATCTTATGACAGCTCTCATAATCATCATCATTTCAGCCAGAAAACGTCCACTGTTGGACATAGACCTCCCCCAAGCGTCACTACAACGACCATTTCTGTGCGACTCGCATCCATCGCGTTCCCGTGATTCTCACCAGGTCATCGGTCCACCTTGTGGGAGGCCTTCCAAAGCTGCGTCTGTTGGTGCGCGGTCGCCACTCTAGAACCTTTCGGCCCCATCAGCCATCTGTTCTACGAGCAATGTGCCCTGCCCACTGCCACTTAAGTTTGGCAATTCTTCGGGCTATGTCGGTGACCTTGGTTCTCCTGTGCATTTCTTCATTTCTGATTCGAACACGCAAGGAAATTCCGAGCATAGCCCTTTCCATTGACCTTGACAGCATTGCCCATGACAGCTCTAATAAGCTCAAACAATGCTAGGATACATTATTTTACTTTGAAGTTCCCATGCCGACCTTCCACCTTCCAGCTTCATCATCACATCAGTTCAATAGTATCTTACAGCCAAAGTGCATCTTATGACAATTCTAACAAGCCCAAACACGGCTAGGATATATTAATTAGTTACGCAGTTCCAGTGCCTACCTTCCAGCTCCATCATCATCATCAGATCAGTTCGATGATAACATTTTCAACATAATTATTTAAGATCATTGGTTTATAGTGCATTTTCAAAGTTGCTTAACTACCTTAATTGTGATATCTATGCGAGTGTCAAGTTTCGTTAGCCATTTTCTGATCTTCTTCACCAGTTTCACCTCATCAAATGTTACTTTTTGACTGTAAATGCTTGAGTTCTCGATGAAAATATAAAAAAAACTATATAGTTGCCTATAATATTTGAGGAGTTCCCTCGATTTCTCATGGATCCCATCATCAAAACTCAATTTTGAAAAAAATGGGACCAATCTGGAAGCATATCCTTTCAAGTACAAAAAAAATTTTGCAAATCCATCCATAAACAACGGAGTTCTGAGGTAACAAACATAAAAAAAAAAAAAAAAATAAAAAAAAAAAAAATACAATCGAATTGAGAACCTCCTCCTTTTTTTGAAGTCGGTTAAAAACTGTCTGGATGTCGGCGGCATTCCCCCACAGTAAAATACCGTACGACATGACGCTATGGAAATAGCCAAAGTAAACTAAACGGGCTGTGTCTACATCAGTTAAATTTCTGATTTGTCTAACAGCCTATGCTGCAGAGCTAAGTTTCTTACATAATTTGTCTAAATGTGGGCCCCATTGAAGCTTGGCATCTAAAGTTATGCCCAAGAACACTGTAGTAACTTCAGGACTCAACTCTTTACCTTTTATTAGTACACTAGTTTCTACTTGCCTAACATGAGGCATGGTAAACTTGATACATTTTATTTTTTTTCTATAATGTACTATTTTGGAAAGAAGTTGCTCTTAAATAAGTTTTTCAAATATTTGACTAAAAGTGGGTAGCACTGAAATAGGTCTATAATTTGTGGGGTCAGATGTACTACCCGTTTTGAATAATGGTATTATTTTACTATTCTTCATTAAGTCAGGAAACTCACCGCGATCGATACAATTATTAAAAATAAAAGCTAAAGAAGGAGCTACAATGTGGATTATAGACTTAACAACGTCCACAGAATTATCCCATAAATCTTTAGTCTTTTTTACATTCAAGGAGTTAAACGTTTTGACAATATCCACACAAGTCACATGTTCAAAATTAAAATCAGATTCGCAAACTTTAACGTTTTCTTTTAGCAGGGATTCTGCAGCAGACGGTGATGAGTTCAGAGATTTCGTTGTTGATATGGGAATCTCTGAAAATAAATTCTCAAAAGCCGCTGCAACCTGCGAATCTGATGTGATCTCATTGCCATCAATTACAAGTCTATAGTCACTAGACGATTTTGTAGACCTTCCGGTTTCACTATTTATAACATTCCACGTAGTTTTAATTATATTATTACTGTTTTTAATTTTAGCACTCAAATAACGTGATTTCGCTACCGAATTTTTTTTTTAATAATTTTGAATAATTTCGCACATACAAATTTAATTTCAGCAGTATTAACCACAATCCTTTCATCATACAATTCGTAAAGCCGAGTTCTGCTTTTATGAATACCAATGGTAGCCCATTCACTGAACGACACGTTACTATTAACCGAAATAGTCTTGGGTATTAAAGTAGAATTAAATTGATTACAATACATGTTAAAGAAACTTTCATATTGATGATTGAGGTCGTTATGTGTTGACAAGTATGGTAAATTATTAATGAGTTTAGTTTTAAACGTTTCTATACGTCCAGCAGTTTTAGGATTAACAGTGATATTCTTTTTAGTAATTATTTTGTTTTGGATTTGAAAAGTAATTAATTGCCCGCAATGATCCGAGTCTAATAAATTTATAATTTCTGTGTGGCTTGGTACAACATCTGTATAAATATTGTCTATGCATGTGGCACTAGTAGGAGTTATTCTTGTGGGCTCTAAAAATAAGTTAACAAGATTGTAGGACTTAAATAAAGGTATAATTTTTGTGCATAAACCTGAGTTTTCCAACAAATTAACATTAAAATCACCACAAGTGATTATGTACTTATTTGAATTACAAATCTTGTGAAACACTTCATCCATTACCTTTTCAAAGCAGTCATACAATCCAGAAGGGGGCTTGTACACACTTAATATAATAAACTGCTCCAATTCAATACAGGCTATTTCAATTGACCGCTCAACAGATAGACACACAATATCCTATTATCCTCTATGGTATTCGTTTGCGTTAACATGTCAATGACACCCTGTATACATGCTGACCAACTAATGACAATATATGATGGTAGGTATGTAGCTTGAGGTGTACGATGATTTTGAGAGGAAAAAAGAAGGTAGCCACTAACTAATTGTCCTAAGCCTCTTCCTATACTTTCAGAAAACATGATTGATTGATAGTCTCTAGTGTTATTAGAGGAAAAACTCATGTTGATGTGGGGTACTTGGCTGGGAACACAATCCTGAGCACTGATTGCCTGGGATTTGTCCTCTGTTTCCACAAGTTGGAAGTCAGCCTGGTTAGAGTCTCACTGACAAGTACATTTGTTAATACTAACAGTAAGGCGATTCTCACACTGCCCCGCATGATGCAGCGTGGCGCGTGGATGCGTGTTCTTCCGTTGCTTGTAAGTATCTCCGTTTGTATGGAAAACACGCACAGTCCAACACACTGAAAATGCATCCACGCGCGTTCATGCGGATCACGCGCATATACGCGGAGAAACATGCACCCCCGCGCGTAGGTGCGGGGCGAGACGCAAGGTATGGCACACCGAATCCCGTAGTGCCGCGCGTGGTTTTGAATGTTTACCAGAGGTAGGTAAGTATAAAATAAAACACGAGTAGGAGCTTAAAACAGAATGGTCTATTTCAAGGTTTGCTCAGCCTTTTTATACATTTTTGATTTATTCAAAAACCTGTCAACTCGACAGCCGGGCCATAGATTATAATTGTGTTTTCATAGTGTTTTATGCTTGTCAGTGACTGGTACGAATGAAATGAGAGCCGCCGTGCGTGAATCTACAATTGCACCTACGCGCGTGTGTGCGTATAAAACACGCACGATGATGCAAATCTGCACTCCCGTAAGAACGCGCGTAAATACGTTGAAACGCAAAATGCAGCATGATGCGGGGCAGTGTGTGAACCGCCTAAGGGAGTCTACCTTGTCTACTAAATCATTTGTCGCAATGATATATTCCTTTATTTGGCTTTTTGAACAAATATATTTACTATAAATTGACTTCAATGAATTATTTAGAGTTTGTATTTCAGACTGTTATTGCTGTGTCAATTTTATAAATATTAAGACTATCTTCTAACTTAATCTGATAATTATTTAATAGATTGATTAAGTTAACACGACCTTTCCGTAACTGAATATTTAGGTAGACTGGTAGAAAATGCCTAAGGCATTAAGTCCGCCTTTGTACAGTGTTATGTGCATACAGTTTTAATAAATAAATAAATAAAATAAATATTTTTGGAATAATTTTTTTGTTGCCTTTTGTAGATTTTACATTTTTTAATGATTTTATTTAGTTTTGCATATTTTTTAACCTTATTGTTTAATTAATGAAACTTCATCTGTAATTTATGTATATGACAATTAGCATGAACCAATTCATCTTCCAGATCCCTATCCTATTCTAATCTATTGTTGGGATCTATAATTAGTACGGGAATATCCTTAGACCTTTCTTCCTCTTTGTTCTTTTTGTTCGTCGCGTCGGACGTGACCAAGTCGCCCATCTTCCTGTGCGTGTTTGGGTAGTCGTCGTTGACTTGGGGGTTCTGGGCCATAAAGTGATGGTTGGTATATCCAACGTATGCGCCACCACAAGCCTGCACTTCTCAATATTTTTACATCTACCATTTTCAATTTCATAGGATTCGGCCAAAGCAAAGTGTGCAACATCTACGATTTTGTGTTGTTTACTCATGCTGGAGTATCTACCTGCAGTGATTGGTTCATGCCTGACTTTACCAACCCAACCCTTTAATTTTAATAACACTCTATCACCGCTATAGTATTTATGATGAGGGGAGGGTGGCCACCAAGGGGGAGATTCGGTTGTAGTTGTCGTCGTAGTCGTCGTTGTTGACGTTGTTGTCGTCCTTGTTGTCGTAGTTGTAGTAGTCGTAGTTGTCGTTGAAGTTGTTGTCGTGCTTGTCGTAGTTGTTGTTGTTGTCGTTGTTGTCGTAGTTGTCGTCGTTGTCGTAGTTGTGGTCGTGGTCGTCGTAGTCGTAGTCGTAGTCGTTGTCGTAGTTGTCGTCGTGGTTGTAGATGTCGTAGTTGTCGTCGTTGTTGTAGTTGTTGTCGTTGTAGTTGTAGTCGTTGTTGTTGTTGTCGTCGTTGTAGTAGTAGTTGTAGTAGTTGTAGTAGTAGTCGTTGTTGTCGTAGTAGTTGTTGTCGTTGTTGTTGTCGTAGTTGTCGTCGTTGTCGTAGTTGTCGTCGTTGTCGTAGTTGTCGTAGTTGTCGTCGAAGTTGTCGTTGTTGTAGTAGTTGTCGTTGTTGTCGTTGTTGTCGTAGTTGTTGTAGTTGTCGTAGTTGTGGTCGTGGTCGTCGTTGTCGTCGTTGTCGTAGTTGTCGTAGTTGTAGTCGTTGTCGTAGTTGTAGTCGTGGTCGTAGTTGTTGTGGTAGTCGTGGTCGTGGTGGTCGTGGTAGTCGTTGTCGTCGTTGTCGTAGTTGTTGTCGTCGTTGTCGTAGTTGTCGTCGTTGTCGTCGTTGTCGTAGTTGTTGTCGTCGTTGTCGTCGTTGTCGTCGTTGTCGTCGTTGTCGTCGTTGTAGTCGTTGTCGTCGTTGTCGTAGTTGTTGTGGTAGTTGTCGTCGTTGTCGTCGTTGTCGTAGTTGTTGTGGTTGTTGTCGTCGTTGTCGTAGTTGTAGTTGTTGTCGTCGTTGTCGTAGTGGTTGTGGTAGTTGTGGTAGTTGTGGTAGTTGTCGTCGTTGTCGTCGTTGTCGTAGTTGTTGTGGTAGTTGTCGTCGTAGTTTTAGCAACTGTTGTCGTTGGTTTCGTCCGACGAATTCTGGCAGGAAATCTAAAAACACGTGGTCTCCCTTCAGGAGGCTCTTCAATTATGACTCCATCGAGAACTAATTTCCATTCATTAGAACTAAATACATATTCGTGTTCGTCGCAGTTATGGACAATTTCATCCCATGTCAAACACACTTCTTTGTAACAATCTGTTCCATGTAAGTCCCACACCATATTTATAACGTTTTGTTCTTCAACAGAGTTATTAAACTCCCCATCACACGGGTTAATAATGGGATCGAAATCGCGCGGCGGCCCGGTGATTTCCCTTGTCGTTTCTCGGTGTTGTCGTCGAATATCCATGTAATTTTGCTTAGTATTCCTTACTTCACTTTCCTCACAAATAAATGTATACTGCCCGCTCCCGGGTGATTGATTTGTCTTATGAACCATTATGTCAGTGGTATCTCCATCGTCCGTGTAACATACGTAAGTACCGTTCGAACTGAATGAACAATTAATATGATAGAAGGACTTAAACTTAATGTTATTTTTAAACAACAATACTTTATCACTGTGGCTCAAGTTATTAAATCTTATGAATTCACATGTCTGGTTTTTAGTAGAGCAAGACTTCAAAAGGAGTCTTGCCTCAGTAAAATCAGTAATCGAGGGGAATTGAATTGGGAGGCATTCTTCTATATTTGTGCAATTGAAGAGCATGGTTTCTTTCTCAGGTTCATAATTATCGCGATTTTTGTTTCTCCTGTAGTTTCGTGCCATCATTATGTAACTGTTGGAGTCCTCGCCCTGAAAAATGCATGACTTACTCACAAATGAATAATACTGTCAGGGTTCCGGAGATAGGAAATCTTAACAATACGAGCCGAGTCCAGTAATCCCGCAGAATCATGGCTTGGTTCCAATCGCCTAGCGCGATCCTCCCAAGTTGTTAGTCGAGAAGCTTAGATACTAAGGCTTGACTCGACACAAGTATCGGTACAATGACCGCTGAGTTACAGCCACACATGTCGACAAGTTCGCGTGCCAATTCATTATACTTGGTTTGTTTATCTTTGTCGGCTTTCGCGAGGTTCTCGTCATGCGGAAGGGCTGTGTCAACAGTCGTCGCATGCCTCGCGCTCCGGTTCATAACCGCTACATCAGGCGTGTTGTTGCAATAGTCGCGTCAGTGACGATGGCCCGAGCCCAGTACAAAGTGCAAACCACGCAGCACACTGCAACAACTAGCTCGGGCGACTACCTGTAGTACAGTACCCGGCAATAAATATTGCACATCGACCTTTGGAAAGAGACAATCGGCTAATTTCGGCTTCGTAGAGCGTTATCTCTGTCGCACACTACCTATGTGACGTTTGTCAGTCGCTGTTGAAGGTGATTGGTGAACAACGACTGACAAACGTCACCAATCACCAATCACCTTCAACAACGACTGACAAAATTGCCGGGTACTGTACGTAACTTCCGATTTCACACGAGCGTATTTTTAAGCAAACTGCTAATGGATAACTCTGGCTACAAGGTTGTGCCTATGGAGGGACTCGCCGTCAGCTAGACGAGAACAACCAGTGATAATGTAATTTAAGGGTTGCGTGTCTTGAGAAATGAAACTCGTAGTTGGTCAGTTGATGTCGGAACAAGTAGTGTATATTTCTGTACAATTACACCCTAATTATATTTACAATTTGATTGGTTGAAGTAGTGCTTAGCCTAATCTATTTACAATAGTAAGTCGCGACTCTTCAGGCAGGGGGCGCTCGAGACGTAGACGCGATGAACGGGCCGCTCGTCCACTGCGCATGCGCGGGGCGCGGTGTATTATTGTCGCGAATGTATAAATACGAGCTGCGCGCGGCTCGCGGTCCTTTTCACTGGAAGAACGTCGTCGAGTCATCATGTCCGCTGTGCGAGCTCACGTGGTCGTCGTGATCCATCGGCGCGGCTGCGAAGTTTGAACAGAAGATCACGAAGAATGCTGGAGCTTCTGCTTGCGCTGACTGCTATCCTGTTTCTTTAACAGATGATGTCGAAACGTGTTGCTCTGCACAGATAAAGTCGAAAACGTGTACTTCCTGTTTCTTATCAGAGACGTGTGCTTCAATATTTCTTATCAGAGATTTGTCGAAAACATGGTAATTGGTTTTGAGGTAATGGTAACAGGTTGTATGAGGTATTGGTAACTGGTAACTGGTGTGGTACGGCGGTATGTGGTTCGGAGGTAAGGTAACTGTGACAGGTACTGTGTCACTACAGTAACAAATAGATTCTCATGGACGGTGAGATGGCCGACAGATGTCAACCGTGCCATCCTTCACAATAAATCTCTGCTAGTTTTTGTCATGGTAACATCATCATCATCATCATCATCCTACCCTTATCCCATTTTACTTGGGGTCGGTGCAACATGTTTTTTTCTTCCACTCTGTCCTGTCATCCGTCACACTATCACTAACTCCCTTTTCTTTCATATCACTCTTCACACAATCCATCCATTTCTTCTTCGGCCTCCCTCTTCCTTTGTTTTTGTCATGGTAACATCGTCCTTAATTGCACTCACAACATTGTTGTCCCAAAGATGTCGCCGAAACGCGGGCTATCTCAAAAGGCTCGGCCTAACTACCCATTGCTCGCGGTGGCATGAACTCGAGGACAGGCCGTCAGCCCCCAGCGGGGGTGTTCCTTCACTAACTGTCGCTTCACCACTGCGCCCCACGCGCACACTGGCTGCTCCACTAAGTCCTCCGGGTGAGTGCTTCACCACTGCGCCCCCACGCGCACACTGCACCGCTCCACTAAGTCCTCCGGGTGAGTGCTTCACCACTGCGCCCCCACGCGGGCACCGCTCCACTAAGTCCTCCGGGTGAGTGCTTCACCACTGCGCCCCCACGCGCACACTGCACCGCTCCACTAAGTCCTCCGGGTGAGTGCTTCACCACTGCGCCCCCACGCGGGCACCGCTCCACTAAGTCCTCCGGGTGAGTGCTTCACCACTGCGCCCCACGCGCACACTGCACCGCTCCACTAAGTCCTCCGGGTGAGTGCTTCACCACTGCGCCCCCACGCGGGCACCGCTCCACTAAGTCCTCCGGGTGAGTGCTTCACCACTGCGCCCCCACGCGCACACTGCACCGCTCCACTAAGTCCTCCGGGTGAGTGCTTCACCACTGCGCCCCCACGCGCACACTGCACCGCTCCACTAAGTCCTCCGGGTGAGTGCTTCACCACTGCGCCCCACGCGCACACTGCACCGCTCCACTAAGTCCTCCGGGTGAGTGCTTCACCACTGCGCCCCCACGCGGGCACCGCTCCTCTAAGTCCTCCGGGTGAGTGCTTCACCACTGCGCCCCCACGCGCACACTGCACCGCTCCTCTAAGTCCTCCGGGTGAGTGCTTCACCACTGCGCCCCCACGCGCACACTGCACCGCTCCACTAAGTCCTCCGGGTGAGTGCTTCACCACTGCGCCCCCACGCGGGCACCCCGGGTGAGGGGCACCAGCTTGTCTTTCCTGTCGTGTTGCTGTTATTGAAACATTTCGCGCCCGCTGCGCTTGTGTATTTATTTATTTTTTGGTTTCGTGTTGTTTGAAATTCAATTAGAATAACATTTTTATCTATATTGAGTATAAAATGTTAATTATATCACGATAATGCAAGCGTTGTTACAACTAATAGAACACTGCATACCCTCAAACACTTCAATCAGAAAATAAAACAAACAATTCAAACACTGTGAATTTACTTAAATGTACTTTATCTAAGTACAGGCGCCACGGAGAGGCGCGCGCGAGTACATCGACGGTCCCTACGTATAATAAAAACATGTCCAAAATGTCATTTTTTCATTTAATTATTTACTTTATTAAATTGATACACATATTCCAACATTTTTCTTTTCTTTTCAGCAAGCTGTTGTTCAAAGGATACGTAATTGTGCACATGTGCGGACATGTAATGTATGACGTCGTAAACGCGGACATGTCAGAGTTAACTCCATCCCATTGTACACTCATATCATTTTAATGGATTTTTTATTAACAAAATTAAGATAGTTCGGGACCTAGGGGTTTATTTTGACAGTAAATTATCATTTTCAGATCATATAGACCTTATTACAGCAAAAGCGTATAAAAACCTGGGATTTGTTCTTAGGTCTTGTAAAAAATTTAACAACATTGAAGCACTTAAATCGGTATATTTTGCATGTGTGCGTAGCGTCTTAGAATATGCGTGCCCAATCTGGTCTCCTCAATACATCATTTATAAGAATCATATAGAAAAAATCCAACAGAAATTTATCAACCATCTGAACTACCGCCTCCATAAACCTCCAATGTCCTACGAAGATAGCTGTCGAGCACACGGCCTGCTAACACTCGATGACAGGCGTAAGGTGATGGACATGTGTCTGCTTTACGATATACTTAATGGGCGGCTGGACTGCCCCGAGTTGGTCGCACAGATAGGTTTCAACACTCCCCTGCGGCGCACATCAATGTTGCACGTGCCTCGGCACTCCACTAATTATGCTAAAAATTGTGTAATGACCCGCATTGCTCGAATTTATAACACAGATTTTTCTCAAATAGATATGTTCAACTGCAATAAGCAAACTTTCAAAAGACTAATTGTTAATACTATTAAAGAAGGTATATGACTGGCAATTAATCTCCCATAATTTGATTTTTTTTTTTTTGTAAAACCTTTTTCAATTCTTATTCCAATTTTTTTTTCTCCAAAGTTAACTTCTAACTAAATTGTAAATGTATAGTTATGTTTCAATTTTTTTTTTTAACTAGTCCGTTCGCATGATATACAATTACCCTAGTTAGAAGGGAAACCTGTCATTAGCCATAGAACTATATAGCATTTACTCTGTAATAAACATTGTGTATCGCTGTTGGTTACCTGAATAAAATAAAATAAATAAATAAATAACTCGCGTCAGATATGAGCGTGTTCAGTCCTGTTGTCGTCAAATGTTATTTTAATGAATACTGTAGTTCGTACTCTGAGTTTCGTTCCCACAGATGTCGCAATATAACTTTACAATATGAATATAATACTACGTATAAATGGACATGTAATAAGACTTAACCGTTCAGGACTTTTCAAACTTGCCGTAGAAACGGTCGTTTTACAATTTTTACAGAAAATTGAGGATAATTCACAATAAATTTTACAGAAAAATTCAAAATAATCGTTACACCAATACAAGCAGCCTATATTGAGTGATAAAGATAAAAAAAGCTTGAAATTATAAAATATAGATCAGTTTGAAACTTACAAACGCTCTCGTGTAAACCAAGGTATTTGACATGTCGCTTTGTACGTCGGGGCCGTCGAACTTACTCACGCTACTTTAAATGCTCATTAATGTTACTTCTAGGTTTATTATGGATGTATATGAATAAAACAGGGTTCAATAAATAAGAAAATAAGTATTTTAATTAAAACTGAGTTCAGTAAATGCAACATCATTGCTAAATTACAAAACAATTTTTTTTTATTTTCTAATTTTGCATTTTCCATATCAACCACAATAAAAAAGGCGTACCTATGTATAACAAAATGAAACTCGCATTTTAATGTAAAATTATAACCAAAGTATAAACACTTTGCTATCCTATTTAAGCAAAATGACTCCAAATAAATCATGGTTAACCCAAAAATAGTAAATGGTCACCAAAATTAAACCAGCATTTTAAAGTAAAATTATCACGAAAGTTTTTACATTCTGCTATCCTGTTTAAACAAAATGAGTCCAAATAAATCATTGTTATCCCAAAAGTAGTAAATGATCACCAAAATTATACCTGCGTTTTAATATAAAATTATAATCAAAGTTTTTACATCTTGCTATCCTGTTTAAGTAAACTGACTCCAAAAAAATCATTGTTGACCCAAAGATTTTTTTTTATTGATTATAGGTTCGCGCTTGACCGCTATCTCACCTGATGGAAAGCGACGATGCGGTCGACGATGGAGCGCGCTTACCTAGAAGTAACCTATTCACTCTTGACTTAAAGATACCCGGATAGCTATCAGGAAACAACGACTCTGGCAAGGAATTCCACTCCTTGGCTGTACGCATAATGAATGTGTTCCCAAAACGTTTTGTGCGTATATGTGGGATATCCACCATGTACCGGTGGCGCAATGCCGTACGTCTGGTGGTCCGATGATGGAACAGGCTCTGCGGAATTAAATTATGTAATTCCGACGCACACTCCCCGAAATGCAACCGGTAGAAAACCGACAGGCTAGCAACTCGGCGTCGATGCTCAAGACTTTGAAGTCTCGACTCGACAAGTGCATCATCGCCAATGATCCTCCTGGCTTGCCTCTCAATAGACTCAAGCGCATCAAGTTGGTATCGGGCAGATTCGTCCCAAAGATGAGAGCAGTACTCCATAACCTAACGAACTTGCGCCTGATAAAGTTTAAGCAGCTGTTCCGGCGTGAAGTATTGTCTAACCTTTGCGAGGATTCCCAACTTTTTTGCAGCCAGTTGAGCTTTTGCTTCGATGTATGGCCCAAAATTGAGAGTAGATGTCAGCGTTATACCAAGAAGATCAGTTATCGGCACGGATACACCCCCGGAAAGTTGGAGCAGGGCTAAATTGACTCCTTTTAGCGGAAAATAGACACGCTTGAGTTTTAGCAGCATTGAACCTGATCATTTTGGCATCGCCCCATTCATAGACATCCTCCAAGGACAAGTTCAAGCGCCCAACCATAGCCTCTCAAACAGACTGGATCTGTGACCCACTAGCTCGTGCGCCGGACGTGTAACTCTCAGTGCTGTCGTCTGCATACCCAAAGATACCGGGCTTAAGCAGGTCGTTTATGTGCAACAAGAACAATGTTGCCGAGAGCACTGACCCCTGAGGGACCCCGGCATTGATGGTCATTTGGCTCAACGAGCAACCATCGATGACCACACGGATGGACCGGTCCCTCAGAAAGTCTGCGATCCAAACACACAATCCAGTAGGTAAACCGAATGAAGGAAGCTTACTAATGATGCTTTCGTGCCAGACCCTATCAAAAGCCTTCGAGATGTCAAGGGAGACGGCAAGCGCTTCCCCATGTTTCTCGATGGCCTCGCTCCAGATGTGGATGGCATTCGCTAGAAGATCACCTGTTGACCGATTTCGGCGAAATCCGTATTGTCGGTCACTCAAGATGTCATTAGCTTCTAGGTATGCCAGGAGGTTAGTATTCAGTACACGTTCCATTGTCTTACAGAGAATGGACGTTACTGAGATGGGCCTGTAGTTAGCTGGGTCAGCCCGACTACCCTTTTTGGGCACGGGCTGAACGTTAGCTTGCTTCCATGCATTCGGCACTTTTCCAGCCTCAAATGAAAGCCTAAATAGGCGTGTCAGGATTGGAGTCAATTCTGGCGGGTCAGGACCGCTAGCCTTGTTCACGTCTAGGTTACGTAGCACCCTACGGACGTCATTCTGATGGATGCAAATATCTGACATACTCGTCCCACAACCATCAGGATAAGCAGGGGGCCGCGCGTCACCGGGATCTAGACGCGAAGATTCCGCGAGGAGGGAGGCAAACAGATTTGCTTTCTCCTCAGCGGTGTGGGCCAGCGAACCGTCGGGCCTCAGCAATGGCGGTAGTGAGGGGTGGCAGAAGTTCGATTCAACCGACTTAGCGAGGGACCAAAACGCTTTGCTATCAGCGGGGTATGAAGCAAGTTTGTTCCCGATGCGGCTGATGTGGTCGAATCGAGACCTCCGCATTGCCTTCTTGCAAGACTTGGCAGCACTGTTGAAGGCTCTCTTCTTCTGACTTACGTCACTCGCCTTGTGCATGCGAGCGTCGGCCCAGGCCCGGTATGCTTCGTGTTTAAGCGCATTAGCGCGATCACACTCAGCACCAAACCAAGGACGAGCTTGGCTAGACATTGTCACGTCGGAGAATGGAATGTAGTACTCCATCTCCCGCCGCAGCACATCCGCCACAGCATCTGCGCATGACGTCCATCCATCCATCCATGGATCATCCGAAGAAAAGCAAGTAGGCTGCCAAGGATAACATGCGAAGAAAGATCGCATGCCATCCCAATCTGCTGACCTGTATCGCCAAATCCGCCTGGTGCCTCTAGGGCAGAGATCAGACGGAGAATAGACTGATACAGATTTCACCAGACAGTGGTCGGAACTACCTAACGGTGATGATATCGACACTGAGTAGCGGTCTGGATCTGTTGTCAGCAGAAGGTCCAAGCAATTGGCCGTGTGAGAATCAACATCCGGCACCTTTGTAGCTCCCCGGACCAGCTGAGTGAGATATAATGCCAGCGCAAGCTTTCGCATCTCTCGACCAGCATGGTCTGTGCACTGGTATGGGAAGAGCCACTCCTGATGGTGGGCATTAAAGTCCCCCAGTATCACCAATTGAGCGGAAGGGTGCCTCTGCTGAGTCGCATCCGCCGCCTCACTAAGGTACTGTGTGAGCCTGGTCGCCTTCTGATCTCCACTGTGCGAGCGATAGACTCAAGCATAGATAATTTTATCCATGCCCGTGTCCACCAAAGCCCAAAGCGTTGAGAACTTGGGATCCTCAAGGTTGCGGAGACGCCGATAGCAGATGTCGTCCCGGGCGTACAAGCACACGCCAGCGTGTGGTTTAAAATTGTGCTCCAGGATAAACCCTGGGTAAGACAGGTACGACACATCTGATGGACTTCTAATCTGCGTCTCCGAAAGAAAAAAGAGGGATGGTTTTTCCGTCTCAAGGTGGTGATGGACCGCTGAGAGATTGGAGTGCAGACCTCGAATATTGCTGAGGTGCACTTTAAGTGAGAGATAATGAAAATTTTAATGAAAACCAAATTATTAACCACATTTCAATTTAAAATATCAACTGACTGGTCGACTGGTAGAAAAGGCCTATGGCATTAAGTCAGCCTTTGTACTTATTATGTGCATAAAGTTTTTATAAATAAATAAATAAAATGACATGCAAAAATTATATTTCGTTATCCGATTTATGGATCATTTTGATACAAATACAGGAAGTTTGTCATTGCGACCGAGGTGGAATCCACCCGAGCCGTAGGTTAGGCCGTTTATGTTATGGAGCCGAGGGTTGCATTGACTTTGCACATGTCTCAAATTACATTTTTCAATGCTCATTGAAATTAATGAACGGGAGACGATCTGCGACTCGTAGGGGACGATGCGCGTTCGGTCTGATACAATAAATGTAATAACATTATGGTGGGGTGGGGATAGCCTGCGCCTTTTCCTGCACTAGTGTGGAAAATTGACTATTGCATGCCTCTAAACAGTGCGATAAGAATGTGTTTTCGAGGGAGTGCATTGAAAAACTCATTGAACAAAGAAAAAAATAAAACTCTTACAATTTTAATTTATGGCAATCACAGTGATTTATTTAGGTAGAAATAACACATTAATTTGCTCGTCAAATTTTGGTGATCATTTACTATATTTGGTGGTCGAATACAATTTAAAGTGGAGTCGTGACTAAAATAGCTGGTACTATTGTAATTTTAGACTTTATTTTTCTGGTGTTAAATAGATATTTTTGGTTACAAAACTAAGGGTATCGAAACATTTTATGGTGGTCATTATATTTATCCCCAATAAACAATGGTACATAATGAATACATCAAAATATTGCTCTACGTGATTTTAACGAATGTGGCACTCAAAACATACGAGTATTAAACAGATAAACTTGATAATATGTTCGGTGAAGAGTAATTCTTTGTTTGAGCGTCTGTTCACAGGTGCAGTACATGTACACCAGGCTCCGCTCGGCCTACGTTCTGCAGTACAACTAGGAACTGCTATGAACACTTCACTTTTCAAGACATTTGCAGTCTGATGACATGACAGGTGTTCTCCGTGCTCATCCGGCTCGAATGACACATTTTATAAAAACGTTCGTCTTTGAATAAGTCAGCTTTATTTATTACTTAGACATTGATAGACAATAATATAATATTTCACAAGTTTAAAACAAAGTTATCGAGTCCAAAACTATGCAGAGCTAGTGCTGTGAGTACTACATTTACACAACTATATATTTTCAAATTCATACATGCTATAAATTACATCCACACAGAACGTGGAATCATGCTCGTCATACAAACATTTGTCTGGGATGGTAATCGAACCCATGACCTTAGCCATGGCAGTCCGGCCGCGAACAGCTAGATCAACAGGCCTCATGACCAGAGTCTTCTTGACAATGTTTTTCATGTCTATCGCCTATTTTGTAAGTATCCTTGTGCCTAAAAACAAAAAATATAATAATTAAAATATTACTATGAGTATTTATGAATAATTAGGAAATAATAAGTAAAACAATATATTAAAGAAAATATAATACATAGGTACTTTTTTATTGAAAAAATAAATACTTACATGGATGGGCGCTTGATGAGCAAATTGCCGCAAAATTATATGCGGCTTCCAAAAACGCTTCGCTGTGCACTTGCAGCAAAATTAATCGGCATAAGAATCGCACCAGGTGGGAACACACAAATAGATAGAAAGGTATCTAGAGGCATGACTCGTTATAAGCCAAGAGCGTGTCGGGCCACGCTCACTGTAGGGTTGCGTAGCTTCCTCATCATCATCATCCTAGCGGTAGTCCCGGTTGCCAACCTTGGCTTTCACCTCGGTGCCCGGGGTCCGCTTTCCTACTAAGACGCCTCCACTTCGCTCGGTCTTTCGCGTCCTTTGCCAAAAGCCCATTGGCACGCATATCGTCCCTTACGACGTCGATCCAACGCCTCTTAGGCCTTCCTCGTTTTCCGGGTCCCGGCGGAGGCAGCATGGCGAGGCATCTGTTACCCACGTAGTCTGCCGGTTTTCGTAAAACGTGGCCATACCAACGTAAGCGACCCTCCCGCAGTTTATCCGCTATGTCACAGACCTGAAGGCTGCCCCGGATGCGGGAGTTTTTAATGCGGTCTTTCCGCGAGACTCCAGACATCCAGCGCAGCATATTAATAATAATAATTTAATAATAATAATAATAATTTATTGCAAGCAAGAAATATTGATTAATATACAATAAAACGATAATCCAAATAGTCACAATTAAAATTACAATTTGAAGAATAAATTAAAATCAATTAAACAAAACAATTAAAATAAATTACATTAATACAATTAGACAATAAAATTAAAATCATTGAAATTAAATCCATAACAAAATCAAAATTAGATATTTACAATAGTTTATAATAATAATAATTCATTTCTTCATAATATTTAACAGATTTTGTAGAATAAGGTGACTTATTACACATGAATAAAAAATTAAGTGTGCAACTGCGCCTGAGCTAGGCCGAGCCTGTATTTCAGGACGCAGTTCTCTTCCAGAAAATAAGATACCAGTCCAACAGCATTTTAGTGTTACGGTTATATAAATAATTTAACACTTAACAAAATATTAAATTGCAATGAAAAAGAAGAATTTTGTTATGTGTGCATGTGCTTCATGTGTCTGTGGTGTGATTTCATCTCAATGTTTTAAGAAGGTCTTCGGTAGTTTGATAATCACATGTGAGTAGAAAGTGTAATAGTTTGGTTTTGCATTCTTGTCTGTTGAGTGTGTAGATATTGAGAGTTTTGTTTAGTTTGTTGTACAGGAAAGGGCCGGTGAAACAGAAAAACCTATGTGTAAAAGAATGTTTGAATTGACGGGATCGAGGCACTACTGCATTACGTCGCCGCTTAAGTAAATTATTTTTGTCGAAGAGGGTGAGAGAGTGTTGTTTGAGGATCACTGTCAATATGTAAAGTTGACGAACAGTGGGTAAGCTCCAGGACTGATACAAAAGATGTGTAGGGTAATCAATGGGTCGGAAAGAGCTAACCTTTAGGATTGCTCGTTGTGCTATTTCAAGAGGAAGTAGAGTGGTTTTGGAAGCTCCGCCCCAACTTGAAATGCAATATGTTAAAAGCGATTCACAAAGTGCCTTATAAACTCTTTTTAATAATAAAATATCTGCTACGTGGCGCAAGTTCTTAAAAACATAAATCAGCTTTCTTAGTCTGGATTGAAGCAAAGATATGTGTGCACTGAAATTGAGTGATGAGTCGAGTATAACACCTAAGTATTTAGTTTCAGTTCGTCTGATTAAACAAGGGCAACCGCAACCAGCGTCACTTGAGGAGGGGACATGATTGGAATGTGTCTTTAAGGTAAGTTCAAGGGCGGGTGCATTAGTACTTCGTAAATAAAATGGCATGTACAAGGTTTTATCCGAGTTTAGAGTAAGGACATTTTGTTTCAGCCAGTTGGACACCTTATTGAAGCCATTTTGAGCCAGCATAAATGCGTTTTCCCAAGTATCAGCAGAAAACAGCAAAACAGTGTCATCAGCATAAGAAATGATGACACCATGCTCTAACTTCATTTCGCATAGCTCATTGAGATACACTAAGAAGAGCGTAGGTCCAAGCACTGAGCCTTGCGGGACACCAAAAGAAACAGATTGGTCAGTGCTAATATAAGTGTCTACCTTTAAACACTGCTTACGGTTGCTCAAGTAATCTTGAAACAGTTTTAGCTGCAAACCCCTTACACCTAGGCGTTCCAACTTAGCTAGAAGACGCGGAACTGACACCGTGTCAAATGCCTTACTCAGGTCAAGAAAAATAGCTAGTGCTTTCTTACCATCGTCTAAAGTTTGAATTACATGGTCAGTTAGTTTATGCACTGCATCCTCTGTCGACTTTCCAGAACGGAAACCAAACTGTCCAAAAGAAATCAAATTGTTGCCCTCAAGATACTTAACAAGCCTACAATTAATGACTCTTTCCAGAATCTTAGAAATAGCTGGTAGTATGGCAATAGGCCTGTAGTTGGAAACACTAAACCTATCACCCGCCTTGAAGATAGGGACAATAATAGCCTTCTTAAGAACATCCGGAAAAACTCCGTGATTAAGACAAGCATTGAATAAGCGAGTAAGGGGTGGAACAATAATATCTTTCACGGCTTTCAATACGCCACTAGATATCTTATCATGTCCAACTGCGCTAGTACACTTTAAGCCATTTATAAGTGAAAGGACCTCTTCCTCATTAGTGTCTAATAATACAAATGAGTGTATATTAGTGTGGCTTGAGACTGGAAAATCAAAAGAATTTTGGACCGTGGTCGAACAATTTAGAAGTTTGTTTGCTAGAGAGCTTCCAACTTTAGCAAAATAATCATTAGCCTGATTGACAGATGTTTGAGGGCAATCACCAAGTAGGTTGGAGGCAGTTGATTTTGTTTTGCTTGTATTTGTTATAGATATTCATTTCCGTGACACGCACAATTTCCCGAGAGATGGCGCTATACCCAGTGGTAATTTTGGATTGCGTAAACTGATTTTAATCTTTTTTTTTATTTTATTTGTAAAAATTAGTGATACGTTCAGGATACTAAAATATGTAAAAAAGTTTAAAAAAATTCTTGAATATTATGGTTATATTACAATTTTAGTTTAGAAATTATATTTTTTTATTTTTTCAAAAACTATTCATCCTATCAAAATCGAAATAATTTTCCCAGGAAAGCTTTATAAAGTTCTACTTTTGATATGTTTTTTTCATATTTTATAAACTTATGGTTGAAAAGTTAGAGGGGGGGGGGAGGACGCATTGTTTTTTACTTTTGGAGCGATTATTTACGAAAATAAAATCATCAAAAAATATTTTACGGGGGATTAGGGTAGAAATTAAAAAAAAATCACTCCTCACTTTTCGTGTAAAAGTGGACAAAAATGTTCCGTTAGAGTGGCTCCCACTCTAACAAAACATTTTTGTCCACTTTTTATCGTAGCACTTTGTCGGCGTGATTGATAAATATACCTATCGCTACCAAATTTCAGCTTTCTTATTCGCGGACAGACAGACAGACTTGGCGAAACCGTAACCTAAAACTACCTAGGTACTATAAAAATAGCTGAAATCGGTTCAGTAGGTTATTCTGAACATACTACGTTCAGTATTTGTGTGTTTATTATAATTATTACATGTTCTATGCCCTGCTATAAGATTCCCATGTCACATACTTTCTGTTAATAAGTTTTATAATACCTGTTTAGTTTTTTGAGCTTGAACCGGTAGACACTTCAAATTTTGAACAAAAATCTGAAAACAACAAACAACATTAGAAAATTTAAAGTAGGTATAGTAATAATCTTCAGTGAGTGAGTGAGTGCAGTGGTGGCCGAGTGGTAAGGGCCCCGACTTACGTGTTGTAGGTCGCGGGTTCAAACCCAGGCAGGCGCATTACTTTGTGTAATTTATTTCATCACCACTGCTCTCAAAACGGTGAAGGAAAACATCGTGAGGAAACCGGCATGTCCTAGAACCAAAAATTCGAAGACGTGACATCCACCAACCCGCACTGGGCCCGCGTGGTGGATTACGGCCCATTCCCTCTCTCAGATAGGAGACCTGTGTCCCTGCAGTGGGAACATTAAAAAGGCTGATGATGATGAATATAATCTTCAAAGGATCATGACAAAGTCTTGAACAAAAATTTTCTGGCAAATTTATATAAAAATGTATTTAATTGTATAGATTCGATTAATTTGTAAACAATGTTGTGTTGACAGTGTTGCGTACTCATATTGTGGCGCCTATAGCGGCCGCCATCAGCCGGGGCGCACGCGTCTCTGAGGTGGGCCTTCCTGACTCGCCTCGAGGATGGTTTAAAAGCTTGTTGCTACATCTAAAGCAATCCTTAGTTTCCAATTTAAAGAGTAACCATGGAGTTTCTTGCCGGTTCTTCTCCATAGGAAACGACCAATTTGGAACCGTGCACTGGCTTCTGACGTTTTATAAGTGCCCATGTAGGCCCATGTGAAATAAAATATTTTGACTTTTTTTTTTGAGTCCATTGTGATGTTTGATGCATAAGTAATGCGAAAAAAAAACTTTTTACAAAAAAAAAAACCGCCTTCAAAAAAAGCCAAACGACAAAAGTTCCTACACTAAAAAGTTAAAAATAAAAATTTGAATTGCTGTAAAGAAACTTAATTTATAGGTAAACTTATTTGACATTAATATTTTGCAAATATTCAAAATTTATTACTTCTTTTTGGAGTCGGTGCCAGCATTTTTATTGTTGTAACTTAATGTTAGGTAGCTTTGCTTGTGCTTGCAATGCTTAAACATTTTCAATGTACTTAAAATGTTGCAGAAGGTTTTTGTAAGTATATATTTTTTATTTAAAAAAAAATGTGCAAATCGGATGATTTTTTTAGAGAAGTCTAATATGTATTTATGTCTTAGTTAAGTATTATATATTTGAGTATGCAAATAGGTACTAAGTAGTTTTATAGTTAAGTTAGAGGTAGTTTTTCAAGGGATTGTTGCCCATTCGTAATTCCTTGCCTTGGCTGGCACCGACTCCAAAAAGAAGTAATAAATTTTGAATATTTGCAAAATATTAATGTCAAATAAGTTTACCTATAAATTAAGTTTCTTTACAGCAATTCAAATTTTTATTTTTAACTTTTTAGTGTAGGAACTTTTGTCGTTTGGCTTTTTTTGAAGGCGGTTTTTTTTTTGTAAAAAGTTTTTTTTATTTGTAGCCGTTTAGTGTTTTTTTTTATAATGTGTTATGGCAACGAAGTCAATATCGTTCCTACATTTCTTTTGAAAATGTTACCAATGTCATATCAGTAGGAATACATATATTGTTACAGTGTAATCGTTTTGATCTCGTGGAGAGATGATATGATGCATGAAATACTTATGATTCATCTCATGAGTACATCTTATGACAGCTCTCATAATCATCATCATTTCAGCCAGAAAACGTCCACTGTTGGACATAGACCTCCCCCAAGCGTCGCTACAACGACCATTTCTGTGCAACTCGCATCCATCGCGTTCCCGTGATTCTCACCAGGTCATCGGTCCACCTTGTGGGAGGCCTTCCAAAGCTGCGTCTGTTGGTGCGCGGTCGCCACTTTAGAACCTTTCGACCCCATCAGCCATCTGTTCTACGAGCAATGTGCCCTGCCCACTGCCACTTAAGTTTGGCAATTCTTCGGGCTATGTCGGTGACCTTGGTTCTCCTGCGCATTTCTTCATTTCTGATTCGAACACGCAAGGAAATTCCGAGCATAGCCCTTTCCATTGCCCTTGACAGCATTGCCCATGACAGCTCTAATAAGCTCAAACAATGCTAGGATACATTATTTTACTTTGAAGTTCCCATGCCGACCTTCCACCTTCCAGCTTCATCATCACATCAGTTCAATAGTATCTTACAGCCAAAGTGCATCTTATGACAATTCTAACAAGCCCAAACACGGCTAGGATATATTAATTAGTTACGCAGTTCCAGTGCCTACCTTCCAGCTCCATCATCATCATCAGATCAGTTCGATGATAACATTTTCAACATAATTATTTAAGATCATTGGTTTATAGTGCATTTTCAAAGTTGCTTAACTACCTTAATTGTGATATCTATGCGAGTGTCAAGTTTCGTTAGCCATTTTCTGATCTTCTTCACCAGTTCCACCTCATCAAATGTTACTTTTTGACTGTAAATGCTTGAGTTCTCGATGAAAATATAAAAAAAACTATGTAGTTGCCTATAATATTTGAGGAGTTCCCTCGATTTCTCATGGATCCCATCATCAAAACTCAATTTTGAAAAAAATGGGACCAATCTGGAAGCATATCCTTTCAAGTACAAAAAAAATTTTGCAAATCCATCCATAAACAACGGAGTTCTGAGGTAACAAACATAAAAAAAAATAAAAAAAAAAAAAAATAAAAAAAAAAATACAATCGAATTGAGAACCTCCTCCTTTTTTTGAAGTCGGTTAAAAAAAGAGACATAACATCTGAAAACTCCGTTGGCATTCAGTAATTCTACGATTTAATGTTTCGCACAACTTGTTCCAGGAAATACGTGTTTTTGTTAAACCCTTAAGGGTTTTTGAAAAAAAAAATACATCATTTAGAAGATCGAATAAATGCGCTAGGCTTCTATAGAAGTAAAAAAAATGTTAAAATGACGTTTTTATAGAGATAAATTAAAAAAAAAAACATAAAAAAAACCGACAAAATATTCCACCACTGGGGGGTCTAAAATCATGTACTGGATCTATGGTATTCGTTTGCGTTAACATGTCAATGGCATCTTGTATACACATTTTTTTTTCGAGTCATTGCTTTTTTTTTCTTCTGCAATATTTATATCATTAAGACCTAAAAAATCTTAAATTCATTAATAATTTATTTTATTAGCATCTCGCAGTGTAACTGTTGTAGTGATAGATGTATTCTTTTTCTCATACTTTAAAAAAATATATATTTTATATAACTTTTCTTTACAATTCACGTTGTAAAGTAAGAACACTGTAGACTTTGCAAATCCTATTATGAATCACCTTTTTTTATTATTATGGTTATGATACTTTTGAGTACAATATTGACTGGTCTACACTGATCTTACATAATCATATAAATACTGTAATAACGAAATATTGTAAGAGACCATTTTTTTTTTTTCAAAAGAGTAACCATGGAGTTTCCTGCCGGTTCTTCTCCATAGGAAACGACCAATTTGGAACCGTGCACTAGCTTCTGACGTTTTATAGGCCTACATGGGCTAGGTGAAATAAAAACCATTTTGATTGAAAACTCCATGAGTTGCGCGGGAACAGTGCACTCTGTCGACTACTTGGGCTCGGTGTGGTAGTGGCTGCGTTGTTCTGACGCGCTACTTCGCAGGAGGCAACCGTCTGCCACTCCTTGTCGCCCAGGACCATGGCTAGACACCATGAGTCCGCCGCGAGAGATTGCCACCTCCGGTCACCCCCACGAGATCACGGCGATGCTCTTCCCCAGCGGGGCACACCTCTACCACAAATTATATAGGTACAGATGTCAATCTACGTACAAAGCACGCTCGAGCAACGCACACATAGACACCGTTCACCGACGCGAGAACCGGGCTCAACGAGGATCATTACGACCGCGAGGGTGTCACGTTTGAGACGCGCCTCTGTGAAATTTTGCAACTACCACGATAATTTGTTGTGCATAATCCAGTTGACAACCCTAGCGCGCGCGACCGCCGTGCGTAGGTGTGAAAAGTGAAGTACATACATGAGATTGACTTCTGTACCTTTTTATTTTGTGCCTCTGCCCTAACCTACATCGTGTCCTCCGGGTGGTCCACACAGTGGCAACACCCGGGTGTCGCTACCTCCCGAATCCGGTGCAGGTACCTCCCGAATCCGGTGCAGGGACCTCCCGAACTTACCATTTCCGGTGAGAACCTGCGTCATGGAGAAGGGAAAGGCGCTGAGAGGACTTTAACGGTTTTTGATTGACTCTTCAACTAAAAGAAGAATTGCAGTCCAGGCCCCAAATACATCAGGACAAGAGCAAGACGGCCATGTATTTAACGGCAATGACTTATTGTAGCGATATCTTGTTATTTACCGACTTTACGAAAAGGAGGAGGTACTACGTTCAGATATTTTTATTATTATTATTTATTTATTTTACAATTTTTGTACACACAAACATACAAAGGAGATAATAGAAACAAAGAAAAAATGGTACAAAGGTACTGCTTATTTCTTAAAGAAATATCTTCCAGCAGACCTGCGAAAGGAGAGACTAGAAGAAATGTAGACAACACGTGCGTAGAAAGACAGAGGAGTTTAAGAAATCTGAGATTAAAATAATAAAGACATACACTACAAATATAAATAATTTATACTAAAATTAAATACATAAATATATACATAATTATCAAACTAAAGAGGAAAGATATGTTAATGTTATGTTTTTTTTTAAACTTACCTCGTCTGTTTCTTGGCCACATGATATTCTTAATTGTATGAAAAAGATAATATATAAAAAATACATGTTCAGACTTGGTTTGTACTTATGTGGTAAAACAATTAAAAATAATATCTGTGAACTAATGACTAAGTAACATATAATACGTTCTGGCTATGTACATGAATTATGTTGAATACAATTATGTTGCGAGTCTGTGCTTCGGTCAATTGGTTTTATCTTATTGGTCCTTAATGGAAAAACAAATGAAAAACGTCGTGATAAAAATTAATGGATTTATTAAATTGATTTTTTAATTGATTGAATCACGAAGATTTGTATTTGTTGGAAAATTTGTTTTATAACAAAATGCTCTTTGTCGTTAGGTGTCAACTTACCTGACGGGGCGGCTAGATATTGATGATGCATCAACATAACTTAACTTTATTAACTTTACACCTTTTTTATGTTTATGAATTAGTTCAATGTTTATACAACGTGTAATAAAAAAAATATAACAAAAAAAATAAAACCGACTTCGAAAAACCCTAAAAAAAACTAGAAAATAACCTTCCTATATTAATAAATTTATACTAACCTACGATTAGGTTTGTTTTTGTCATTATTTATTTTTATGTTTGCGCCATACTTACGCACAAATAAACTTTTTTTTTCTTCCTTCTTTCTTCTTTTCTTTCTAAATATGTTAAGTACCGAACTCATTAGTGATTTGAGCATACTGTTGGCAATAGGTTTTTAATTTTATGGTGGGCAAAAAACATCCAATGACGAATCCCGCTCTTGAGTCCTAGACTCTTACTGACTAAACACCCCACGCCGTTCCTTTTTTGACTTTCACACTGGGGCCAAGCTTTTCTTTCAAAAAGAGGCCCTAGTCTTGGTCCGTACATTTACCAGACTCACCGTTCACCAAACCCGCGCCTACATTGGTCGGAAATCGTGTTCGGAATCCTGGCGATGTCTGGTGTTTAAGCGCCGTTGCTTTATGCGGTCAGTCTCCTCCTTTGCTAGCATTACTGCTTTGCATAAGGATGCGACCGCCTCCCACCTCTCTACACTCCAGACTATAGCCTCCACCAAGACCCGTCGCGAGAGGTCGCCGCCGCCAATCGACCCAACGAGGACACGGCGATGCTCCTCTCAAGCGGGGCACACTTCTACTGTGTGCTCCACCGTGTCCTCCAGGCGGTCCACACAGTTGCGACACCCGGGCGTTTCTTCCGCACGAATCAAATGCAGGTTCCTCCTAAACTTACAACTCAGTGAGGGGATTTATCGCCATAATTATGGCGTTCCCTTTCATCATCATCTTGATGATTTCATCAAACAAAATCCAACGAATTCTCGCTACCCACATGTCATATGCCTTGCACTTATTGAAATTTAATTATCAGTGATAGGTACACCTGGAAAGTGCATATCGTTCCAATTTTAACAAGCCCAAACACGGCTGGATTACATTTTCTTATTATGGAGGTCCGATGCCAGACTCTTGGCTTCATCATCAGATCTGATACTAGAATGGTTCCTATTGAACGTAAATACTTCACTTGTTATAGAAAATACCAAAAGAACTGTACGTTTTCCTATAAAATTTGAAGAGTTCTCTCGATTTCGCCAAGATTCCATCATTAGATCCCAACTTCATCACTCTCAAGGAAATCAAAATAACATAGGGTACTTGTCGTTGTCCTAGAATTTTTAATTTGGCAAGAAGAAACGTCTCAGATCAAATACGACTACGAGAAAAGTCGACTACGAGCACCGTTGTAGGAGATATCATTTCTTACCATTACACATAAGACGTAATATTAATGACATTTATGTTTTTTGGCAAACGTAGCAAATGGCACGATTGATTGTCCAGATCTGCTTAGTAAAATATGTCTTCGCACTAATCAGAACAACCTACGTATGCGGCCTTTATTACAGGCACCACAAGCATCGACTAAGTACAGGCGCAACGCCTTCTCCGTACGTAGTGTCACTGCCTTTAATAATTTACCACCGCACCTAGGAATTGACTTATTTTGCACCAGTGCACATAATATTAGAAAAAGCATGAATAAGGATTATTTTGGAGATAGTAGTCATTAATATCTATTTATAAAATTTCTATTTTGCGATTATGCTCTGCGGGTACACTACTTAATTGTTTTAATCTCATTTATTGAATGTTTTGGCAGTCCTTCTGTGGGTACCTACTTAAATTACAGCTTTAATTGTAGATGTTTATTTTATATTTATTTTATAGTTCAACGTAGTATGTGTAACAAGATATGTATAAGTGGAAGCTTTTCATTAGCAATTTTCCCTACCTATATATAAAAATAAACAACTATGTTATTAGTCTGTAAGCTTTCTCTAAAAATAAATAAATAAATGCAAAAATCTGAAAACTGTGTAGTTACATCACAAACATCGAGTCTGAAAGATTTTTACGAATCGGTTATTTTTTAAATTAAATTTCATATATCTATATTTCGTTTTTAGGGTTCCGTACCTCAAAAGGAAAAAACGGAACCTTTATAGGATCACTTTGTTGTCCGTCTGTCCGTCCGTCCGTCTGTCAAGACTCTTTTTCTCAGGAACGCGTGGAGGTATGAAGCTGAAATTTATATCAATTACTCAGGTCTACTGTCCCTTGAAGCTGTGAAAAAATCAAACTTCTAAGCCAACGCAATCAAAAGATACAGCTGTTTATGCCGCAAATTTTCGACACTTGCAAGGGAATCAAAACCTACAGGGTGCTTCCCGTGAACTCAGAATCTTGAAATTTGGTACGAAGCAACGTCTTATAGCATAGATAAAGGAAAAATTACGAAAACCATAAATTTTTAGTTACATCACATAATATATTTTTTTTAATAATTTTAAACTTACTACCCATTTCCTCATAAACGCGTAGAGGTATTAAATTGAAATTCATACCAAATACTCAGGTCTATAATACCTTTAAGCTGTAACAAAATCAAACTTCTATGTCAACGCAATCAAAAGAAACAGCAATTTAAGCTGCATATTTTGAAACTCGCAAGTACTCGCAAGGGAATCAAAACCTAAAGGGTACTTCTAGTCGACCTAGAATCTTGAAATTTAGCATGAAGCAACGTTTTATAGCACACATAAAGGAAAAATTCCGAAAACCTTAAATTTTTAGTTACATTACAAAATATATTGTTACAGACTTCGGGTTCGTCATGTACCAGCTCGACATGAAAACTCTTTAGTACATCCTTGACATTGTAACTTCTTGGTCTATTGACCCGAACAATTATAAATAAACAATCATAGCGCCTTCCGCTTGTCAGCTTCCGGTACATCAAATAATTAGTAAAAGTTATTATATTGTGCATTATTCTTTGATATATATTATTGTTAATAATTAATATTTAACGAGCCATTTCATTAGATTATTCAATTGTAAATTAATAGTCATGTATTCGTGTGTGTTATAAAAGCTGCTGTGTTGACAGTTTTCCTGATATAAGATTTCTTAGTTACGGTTGCTAAGCAAATAACATTATGAGAAAAATTACTCGCTGCTGTAATATTTGAATTATAATTATAAACTTGTTGAATGAGAAGTATCGTTGTTTTACTGTGACCATCCTGACGTAACAGTTGGTTCACAGTCAGAAGTGGGATAGAAGAATTCCACTGCCCATATAATCGCGGATTAGAAAGACACCAAGTCGGAAGAAAATGGTGGACGCCACGAGGGAAAAGACCTAGATTTTTTTTTTCTTCAATCCTTAATCCAGCCACCTACCAACAAAGTTCAAAAATAACTTACGTAAATACAAAAAAAACAGATCTCTCGAAGGAAAATATGGACTGGATAACTCCACAAAATCGACTCTCTGATGAAATCTCCAATAATTGAGAACAAAGGGAACGGATTATCCTTACGCACAGACTCTTCCACGCGGCGCCGCGCGACGCTCGATTTGACGTTCGACGAGTACCTACTACCTATAATATGATGAACTGGAAGAATTACAACGTCGCTGGATGAGACACTTACGTAGAAGCAAAGGCTGATGATGGCATTTTCACGTGCCAGCTAGAAGTGGAACTAAAGACGGAAAAATTAAGACTCCGTTCCGACCAGAAGTCGAACAGTTCGACTTATCAACGAGGCTCTGCAACGAACCTGGCCCCGAAAGTGTGCTACAACTGTCGGCGAGCGGGCCATCGCAGATCGATGGGGAATCGCAGAGCTACAGTGGCTGATTGGCTGCGCGCGGCCAGGGTCTCAAATCTGCTATTACAATGGTGTCAACTACTTGATCGTTGATTTCAAAATTGATGATTTTGACAAGTTTGGTAATCTACTAACATGATGGCGTCATTATGACTTTCCAATGATCAAACAGTGACCTGTGGCACTTCATTGAAAGATTTTTTTTTTGAATGGTAATCTCATACATAATGACAAATGAATATTTGACAGAATGCGGTAAATTATAAAAACTTTGACAGTTCCTTTAATCAGTGATTTCCGATTAGAATCTTATTGTGCAGTTATTGTTTATAATTCGTTACAAGACAGCTCGTACCACAGTTGTATTACGACACCGTTGACCGCCCAATGATCAGCCATTATGAATTAACAGATTACGAACTTTTAGCAAAATGACAATGGAATCTTGTTGGAATGTCAATATTTAAAAAATAGCAGACTTGGGTCCTAGGTCTACCAGTGCCGGGTACACGCCGCCTACACCTGCAGGTAGCTAGCGGGATGCGCCGGCGCCACCACTAAGATGTCAACAGGTACAGCATGTTTATTTCATTACTACAATAACGACATCAGACTTGCACCGAGAACGACTGTTCATTAGTAGATTGAGGTGATTGAACATTTAGGTTGATGCGTGTTACTATAACTACAACAATAGCAATCGAATAATCGCGACTAAGTACTTGTCTATTTTACCATTAAACTATTATGAGAGGTTTTGATGGTCAGATAATAAACTTATTAGAAAAAACATTCTTAAACTAGGTACCGATGATCTAAAGTTACAAATACAATTCAATACTGAGATAACGAACATGATCCTTCACAGAATATTAATTAGTTGCAGCCAGCCTGTTATTATTTGGGTGTTAACCTGATAGAACCGCTCAAACTGTGAAATTATAAATGACAAAAAAATTATACTTTATTGTAAAGTATAATTTTAATAAGAAAATTATTATACTTTATTGTACACCACATTAACAACAAATACAATTCATTGGACAAACATTATTTAAAATAAGGGTACAATATGCAGTCTTATCGCACAGGGCAATCTCTACTACTGACAACTTTTGGATGGACTGAATGAGAGGAGATAGATTTAGGGTTATCAGTGTACAATTATTAGAAATAATACTAATAAGATATAATAACATGAATATGTACATAGGTACAATACAAAATAATATACTATTAAATATCAAATATGTAATTGAGACAGGAGAAGAAAAATCAAAGTAAAATGTAATGCTCCTTGACCAATTTAAATAAATGTGTTCTTCATCACCCATATAAATAGTATGTCAAGCAGGCAGGACCAAAAGTACCGTCATCCTTGTTTGATCATTGAATTTCAGTTGTGTCCAAGCACACATGTGTCTACACATAATTGGGATACCACTAACCGACACAGGTACCTACTTATTTGATATCAACACATGATTGTACTGTATTATATATGGCTAATAAAACATACTATACAGGTGCCAAAATAGTCTGAGATAGTAGATAGATATGACTCCAAGGGATAACAACAACAAGAAGTTCACATGCATCAAAATTAGAATTTATCATTTAGATACCTATGTTAGTGATATAGAAGAAGGCTACCTTAAATAAAACTATTATTAGAATAAATACCTATCCTGGTATACATATTGTTGATAGTAGCATTAGAATGGTTTTGGTTCTACGGATTTAATAGAAGTGGAAACTCAGCCACATCAGGAATGCCATATTATAAGTCGTACAGGACCTATTGATTATGCAACTAAGTAAAAGAAGTTGCACAGGTAAAGGTGAATGACATTTTGTAAGCAGTAATACACCTATGAGGTATGAGAATTGAACTCTACCTAAGCAAAGAAAAGTTAGCAATTTATCATTATTATAAAATAAATTATGAAATAGCTTTGTGAATTGACAATATCACATTATCGACTTACCACAAGGTATATTATTATAGTTGTGGGTACAAAATATATTGAACCTTCCACCACACTAATTTAAAACTTAATCAAAATTATTTTGTTTCAAAATCAGCATAAATTAAGAGACATTTTAACAACATTTATTTCTAAAATAGTTTACTGAAATTGCTTGACCAGTCACCAGTTAAAAGAATAAAAATAAATAAGAGTTGTTCCCTGGATATTTATGGAGCTCAGAACAAGAATATTCTTTCAACCTCCAAATAATTACAGATACACCGCATTTCAAAAGATTGTCTCTTTTCTATAAATAAACAGTTTCCTATCCAGTTCATAAAATAAATAGGATTATTGTAAACTGTGTCAACAATACTATTGAAAATAAATATACTAGGGTTGAGAAAGTTCCAGTTTCCTGATTTGTTCTGGGAATAAGAAAAAAATAAGAAACATGCTCTCCAATGGTAATTGAACATTCCATGAAAATCAAGACCACAAGAGTAATTACTTAATGTGTGTTGTAGCTGCAACGTGAAATCATACATTGATTTATGGCAGTTATAAAAGTGGCTGTAAGAAAAGACATAATTAAGAATAAATATATTTAAATAATATATAGGAAATATAGTGCAAGAAAATAATACTATAACTATTGACAAACAGTTTCACAGGTTCTGATTTTGAGATTGATAGGGGTGATTTTTATGTAAACAAAGACCTACTTTATATAAATAAAGGTCTTATTTATCATCTCACATGCTTGGAGAATATTCTTAAAATTTAAAACAAACACCATTGGGATCACAAGAAGTTTGTGCAAAATACCTTGACATCTGTGACATATGTTTAAAGTTTAGTTTATATCTACTAATAAGGAAATGGGCACTCAAAGGGTATATTCCACCTCCTACACTAAGACGGATTCATAAATAAAGTAAGTAATAAAATGTAACACAAACAATAAATAAAACCCTAAGGAAAATATAGATGGTTATAAGAATAATAATAAATATATTCTCTTTAAAATGGATAAATCTGCGAGACTAACTATTCTGCTGTAAACACTGTGTGATTCAACGGATAAATCTATGAGAATAATTAATCTGCTGTAAACACTGTGTGATGCAACGGATAAATCTGTGTGAATAATTAATCAGCTGTAAACACTGTGTGATGCAACAGATAAATCTGTGTAAATAATTAATCTGCTGTAAACACTGTGTGATGAAACGGCTAAATCTGTGTGAATAACTATTCTGCTAGAAGTACAGTTTTATTTACAATCTACAATATTTTCATAGCCCTACACAAACAAGACACTGGAATAAATACAACACAATGCTATTGCATAAAAATATAAGTCATGCTTTCTTCGGTTAGGTACTATGACGGGTTTGATGGAGTATACTCAAATACATTGAGAACGTCCGATTTTAATGTTAAAATTGATTGACTCATCACTATCAAAGCTGTGTGACTCGTCAATATCAAAGCTGTGTGACTTGTCTATATCAAAGCTGTGTGATTCGTTTATATCAAAGCTGTGTGACTCGTCAATATCAAAGCTGTGTGACTCATCAATATCAAAGCTGTGTGACTCGTCAATATCAAAGCTGTGTGACTCGTCAATATCAAAGCTGTGTGACTCGTCAATATCAAAGCTGTGTGACTCGTCAATATCAAAGCTGTGTGACTCATCAATATCAAAGCTGTGTGACTCGTCAATATCAAAGCTGTGTGACTCGTCAATATCAAAGCTGTGTGACTCGTCAATATCAAAGCTGTGTGACTCGTCAATATCAAAGCTGTGTGACTCGTCAATATCAAAGCTGTGTGACTCGTCAATATCAAAGCTGTGTGACTCATCAATATCAAAGCTGTGTGACTCGTCAATATCAAAGCTGTGTGACTCGTCAATATCAAAGCTGTGTGACTCGTCAATATCAAAGCTGTGTGACTCGTCAATATCAAAGCTGTGTGACTCGTCAATATCAAAGCTGTGTGACTCGCCAATATCAAAGCTGTGTGACTCGTCAATATCAAAGCTGTGTGACTCATCAATATCAAAGCTGTGTGACTCCCCTATATCAAAGCTGTGTGACTCCCCTATATCAAAGCTGTGTGACTCCCTTATATCAAAGCTGTGTGACTCCCTTATATCAAAGCTGTGTGACTCCCCTTTATCAAAGCTGTGTGACTCCCCTATATCAAAGCTGTGTGACTCGTCTATGTCAAAGCTGTGTGACTCGTTTATAATTAAAGCTATGTAACTTGTCAATAATTAAAATCGTCTGAATCATCAATAATCAAAACTGTGTGAATTCACAGTCGTCTCTGTGACTTAGAAGTAATTAAGGTCGCAGGGCTTTAAAGTAATTAATGCTGCATGACTTAGTAATTATTGTTGTCATCATCATCATCATCATTATCATTTGAGCTGAAAGACGTCTACAGATGGACATAGGCCTTATTGCTGTATTACGTAATAATTGATTCTGTTAAAAAATTGCGTGGAAAATAATTAAATTAACACAATTGAACTTATAACACACAAGTAAAAGTTATGTAAAACAGCAATTTGCAGCAGCTTTGCACTTTCACCAAATCAATCAATTACATGAACAAATGTACTGCCCTTATTGTTTTGTATTCCAGGTGCCAATTAGCAGCGATAGACATGATGGTGCTGATCGCCGTGGGACACGGCATTCGCAGGATGGCCGAATGTTACAGACTTCGGGTTCGTCATGTACCAGCTCGACATGAAAACTCTTTAGTACATCCTTGACATTGTAACTTCTTGGTCTATTGACCCGAACAATTATAAATAAACAATCATAGCGCCTTCCGCTTGTCAGCTTCCGGTACATCAAATAATTAGTAAAAGTTATTATATTGTGCATTATTCTTTGATATATATTATTGTTAATAATTAATATTTAACGAGCCATTTCATTAGATTATTCAATTGTAAATTAATAGTCATGTATTCGTGTGTGTTATAAAAGCTGCTGTGTTGACAGTTTTCCTGATATAAGATTTCTTAGTTACGGTTGCTAAGCAAATAACATTATGAGAAAAATTACTCGCTGCTGTAATATTTGAATTATAATTATAAACTTGTTGAATGAGAAGTATCGTTGTTTTACTGTGACCATCCTGACGTAACAGTTGGTTCACAATATATTTTTTAATAAATATAAACTTATTACTTTTTTCCTCATGAACGCGTAGAGCTATCAAGTTGAAATTCATATCAAATACTTAGATCTAATTGCCTTTAACCCGTGAAAAAAAAAATTCTAAGTCAACGCAAAAACGCAAAACGCAAAAGTACAACCATTGATACCGCATATTTTGAAACTCGCAACTACACGCAAGGGAATTAAAACCTAAAGACCACTTCCCGTTGACATAGAATCTCGAAATTTGGTAAGAAGCTTAGCTTTAGCTTAAATTTAGCTTAGCTTAGCTTACAGCACAGGTAACAAAATTCCGAAAAGCTTAAAATTTTAAGTAGTTAGTAGTACCACCAAAAAAATTGTATAAGTGTTTCAGTTATATTATAGATATATAAGTGTTTCAGTTATATTATAGATAAATGATATGTGTTAATATAAAATAAAGGATAACTTAAACGATAAAGAGATCTTTGTCTTAAATTTATGCTCCTCCATCTTTCCCCATTGTAATGTTATGAATTTCATTTTGTAATAAAAATACCATAGTTATGACTCGATTGTCGTAATGAACGAACTTTGTATACCTTGCAGGTTTGTACGGAACCCTCGGTGCGCGAGTCCGACTCGCACTTGGCCGGTTTTTTTAATCCTAGACTACGATTTGACAACTTAAAATGTCAAACTCCAGAAAATTGAGAACATATTTCTAGAGTATGACATTCTGAGTTGTCAAATTGTAGTCTAGAATTAAAAAACGAACTAAATGATGTTGTTTGGAACAATCTACCAATTTTCAGCCGGATGCGAATTATTATTACCTCTACTATTGTTTGGTCTAATTTGACTTAAAAGAAAAAAGGTATTGTAGACTCTGACGAAATAAAAGCAATTAGATTTACCTTTCATTTTATTCTACTAAAGTATGCTAAAGTGAACTAGTGGAATCTTTGGTTCTTTTCAAGTCCTTACAGAGATCTGAGTCGTTGCTCGAGGAGCACATGGAGGCCCGCGAGATGTGCAGCAGCTGCAGGTCCAGGTCCGCCTTGGACTTGTTGACGCCCGGGTCGGACGCCGGGCCCTTGCTCTTCGTCGATAGGAAAGGTATCACGTTCCTGATGACATTGTTCTTGGACGTTTTGCTGGAGCGCGTGGAGTTGCCGGCGCTCGATATGCTCGTGAACGAGTACTTGGACGCGTTGTCGCCGATGAACAGCACGCCGCGCTCCGACAGGAAGTCGTCGATGGAGTCGTTGGAGAAGTAGGCCTGCGCGCCCTGCTCGGTGGAGCCCGCCGCCTGCTCCTGCTGGTACACGCCGAACGTCTTGCCGCGCGAGAGCGAGCTCTTCCTGTCCATCACGTGCGAGCTGCCCTCGTAGTTGTAGCTGTGGCAGCGGATCACCTTCTCCGACGAGTCGCTCAAGCTCGCGTTGCTCTTGTTCTCTGTTTTCTTAACAATACTTTTCACAGAGATAGGCTTAGTCTTAGTCTCTCGCTTTTCGTCTTGAAAGTTAACTTTGATATCAGTTAGTTTTCTTTGTTCTAAATTTATTTCCTTACGTTCAGTTGCGTGTAGATCTTCATCAAAACGTGCTTCGGGGATGGTCTCCGAGCGCGGCAGGCGGTGCCAGTCTCGTCGCGTGATGCATTTGGACAGAATATCATCGGACATGCTAAGTTTGGCGCTGGTCTTTCTTTCCTTCTGGCACGCTTTGTAACATCGGATCTTCTTGTCGATGTAGTTGGAGGACTCGCTGAGGTACTGGAAGTCGGTGGTGTCGGTGTCGATGTTGCTGGTGCAGATGAGCGGCGTGGTGACGGACGCGTCCTGGCGGTAGTTGAAGAACTTGTGCACGACCTCCTTCTTCTTGCAGCAGACGCACTTCTTGGTGAAGCAGTAGATCATGGCGCAGATGAGGCAGCACTGCAGCAGGATGACGCCGCTGAGCGCCAGCAACGTGTTCTTGTTGGAGGCCACGTACGTCAGGAAGCAGTTGAGGCGCGAGATGCTCGCCACCAGCTGCGGCTTGTGCGTCGCAGCGAGCCGCGCGCTCGTCGGGCGCGCCGACGACGTCACGCCCACCACCTTGGCAACAGTGTCCGACTCAAAGTTGGACAGTGCACTATTCTTGAGCGAATTGGAGCAGTTTTTGTCCATTGCCCTGATGATCAGAATATCTTTCGCTGGTCTGCTCTTCCCTCCCGTCAGTGTTTTGATAAATTTCATATCTTCTTCACTGATAGCTGGCTTGTTGATACATTTGTTAGAGACGGGGTTGTATGCCCGCGTGGGGACTTCACTATTAGTGCTTGACAAACATACTGGTACTTCTTCGCAACGTTTTTTTATCAAATTAAAATGAGGTCTCTTGCCATTGTAATAAGTATCACAATAGACTGGCTTGCAGTCGTTCAGCGGGTCCTCGTCGACGTGGTCACATATCCGCACGTCGTTGGCCATGCTGGACGTTCGCAGCGACGTGTCGAACTTGATCTTGACGGAGTCTCGGATGTAGTTCTTGGGCCTGGACTTGGACTTGTAGTCGACGAAGATGTTGCAGAAGCCGTGGCGCTCGTACGGGTCGAGCAGCGGCGCTACCAAGTGGAGAGTTTTGATTGATCCTGTAAGAAATGAAAAAAAAAATTAAAATGTTGAAAAATACCGCTACCGTATATTTCTTTAAAAAAAAAAAAATAGTCCAAGTAAATATTTTAAGGTGGGCCTTCCCCACTCGCCTATACTCAACGTCGTGTATCGTTTAAAAGCTTGTTGCTTTGATTAAAGCAATCAAAAGTCACATTTGTTGCAAAAGTAATGAGAAAAATCAGCCAAGAGCGTATCGGACCACGCTCAGTGTAGGGTTCCGTAGTTTCCCGTCTGTCACAAATTTTTCAAAATGTAACAGAACCCAGTAGCTCATCTTTTTGTATTTTTTCCGAAAATATTAACATTGTCAAAAAAATATTTTACAAAAATCTTAATAATTTTTAAAAAACCTATCGAGCAATATATCACATATTATGATAGAAATGAAAAAAAAAATCACTTCCCACTTTACGTGTAGGTATATCTACACTAATATAATAAAGAGGTAAAGTTTGTTTTTTTGTTTGTAGGAGGTAATCTCTTGAACTAATGGTTCGATTGGAAAAATTGAAGCTATAATAGAAAGCTGCTTTACTCCTGAGTGATTTAGGCTATAAATTATTTATATAACATGGATATTAACCGAGCTATCACAACTTTTGTCTCACAAATTTTCCACGGACGAAGTCGCGGGCAGAAGCTAGTAATATATAATATTAAAACATATTTTTCCACTTTTTGTTTGTGCACTTTGTCGGCGTAGTTAATATACATATTAATACCAAATTTCAGCATTCTAGTGCTAACGGTCGCTGAGACTCTGCAACAGGGTTGAAGCCTACTAGGGCCCAGGGTGTCTTTCTGAAAGGAAGGCTTGGCGCCAGTGCGAAGGGCAAAGAAGAAACGGGGTCGGGTGTGTAGTCAGTAAGAGTCTGACACTATTTCCTGTTCCGCCCAAGAGCAGGATTCGTCATTGGATGACTTTTGCCCATCATCTTACTAATATTATAAATGCGAAAGTTACGATGTTTGGATGTTTGTTACTCAATCACGCGAAAACGGCTGGACGGATCTGGATGAAGTTTGGCACAGGCATAGTATACATTCCGGAATAGGACATAGGCTACTTTTTATCCTGAAAACCCCAACCCCAATACCACGCGGGCGAAGCCGCGGGCAAAAACTAATAAAAATATATATATATTTACTGATAGTGCATTATTTTCTGATGCTGCGTTTGTACAGAAATTGCGACACATGAGCAACTGTAGGAACACATGTTAGGTTTTGTTTAGCAACAGTCTGACACCCAATCTCCTTTCAACCACAATAGGAGGATATATATTACTAGCTTTTGTCAGCGGCTTCGCCCGCGTACATAAAATATAGCCTATGTCACTCAGGAGCAAAGCAGCTTTCTATTGTTGCTAATTTTTTTCTAATCGGACCAGTAGTTCCAGAGATTACCTCCTACAAACAAAAAAACAAACTTTACCTATTTATTATATTAGTGTAGATATGTGTAGATTACACCAGAAACAAATTAAAAAGTGCCTGATCACGTAACGGTCATGATCAAATCAGACCGCCATGCAAAATACATTTTATATTATTTCATCATCATTTCAGCCGAAAGACGTCCACTGCTGGCCATAGGCCTCCCCCAAGCGCCGCCACAAAGACCGGTCCTACCGACCACCTATAAATAAATAAATAAAAAATAAAAATGTATTTAGTAATATGTAAGTATGTTTATCAGTGGTCTAGTACTCATAACACAAGCTCTGCTTAGCTTGGGACTAGACGGCGTTGTGTGATCATCATCATCATCAGCCTTTTTAATGTTCCCACTGCAGGGACACAGGCCTCCTCTCTAAGAGAGGGGAATGGGCCGTAAACCACCACGCGGGCCCAGTGCGTGTTGGTGGATGTCAGATGTCTTCGAATTTTTGGTTCTAGGACATGCCGGTTTCCTCACGATGTTTTCCTTCACCGTTTTGAGAGCAGTGGTGATGAAATAAATTACACAAAGTAATGAGCCTGGCTGGGTTTGAACCCGCGACCTACAACACGTAAGTCAGGGCCGTTACCACTCGGCCACCACTGCTCCCCGTTGTGTGATGGTTGTCGAATATTATTATATTATAATAGCTTTAGCCTGCGGCTTCGCTCCCGGCAACGCATTATTTTACTCTACTCCACTCTATCCTATTTTTTTTTCATAAGAACCTTCTCCTGACAATAACAAACATAAATAAAAAAAGAATCAGCAAAATTGGTCGAGGCGTTGTTGAGTTATGCGCTTACTAACACATTTTGCGATTCATTTTTATATATTATATTCTAGTTTGGCGGGCTCGTGCTGACCTGCGGGCACGGAGGCGGCGGCGCTGCCCAGCACCTGCAGCACGTCGCAGCGCGGGTCGCCGTCCAGGCAGCACTCGTCGGGCACCAGCTCCACCGCCAGCGCCGCGTCGCCCGAGTTGTTGACCTGCGCGAAGAACACCAGCCCCACGGCGCGCGGCGCCACGCCCACCAGCCCCGACCGCGTCACCACACTCTTACTCAACACGCACATGACCCAGCTAAACAATATAAAACTTGTGTAAAAATACATCGGAAGAGCTGAGCGCTGTCATCGTTTGATACGTGACAGTTCAGTGATGTCTCCGTGACAGGCGCTCGACCATTGATACTGAGACGTATTGGTTTTCTATGATTCGCAAGAAATATTAAATACTTTTTGTAGGACGGCTTGGCGACGATTTTTTTTATTTTAAGCGTCCTTATGTAAAGAGCAGTGGTGGCCGAGTGGTTTCGGCCCCGACTTATAAGTTGTAGGTGGCGGGTTTAAACTCAGCCAGGCGCATTAATTTGTGTAATTTATTTCATCACCACTGCTCTCAAAAAAGTGAAGGAAAACGTCGTGAAGAAACCGGCATGTCCTAGAACCAAAAATTCGAAGACATGTGACATCTATCAATCGGCACTGGGCCCGTGTGGTGGATTATGGCCCATTCCCTCTCCTAGAGAGAGGAGGCCTGTGTCCCTGCCGTGGGAATATTAAAAAAAAGGCTGATGATGATGATGATGAAACAATTCGGAGATATTGTCTCCTTCATTAAAAAAAAAAATTGTTATGCGGTATGTGACCAGACTGCAGCCTGAGAGCCATCAGCCATCACACAAGTTTTCGTTGAATATGACTTGTAAGAATCTAATCTTAAATTTTAAAATTAAATTCTTATCAAAACTTTTAACGACTATGTCTACAATTGTAATTGGCGTTTCAGCACAGATCTAGCTTCCTGCACTATTGCCTGAATGGAAACTCTCTCGTAAATAATATTTGTCGTTAGAGTTCTAATAATAATAAATCTGCCAAGAGCGTGTCGGGCTACGCTCAGTGTAGGGTTCCGTAGTTTCCCGTCCGTCACATATTTCAGTAGCAGATGTAAAAATTAGTAACCCGATTTCCCGAGAGTTGGCGCTGTATTTTTTTATTTTTTGCTGGAACTGATTTTAATCTTTTTATTTTTTTTAGACTTAGGATAATGAAATATGAAAAAAAGTAAAAAAAATGCTTGCATGTACGGTTAAATGACAAAATTAGTTAAAAAGGTATTTTTTTAATTTTTCAAAAACTGTTCATTCTATCAACTTCAAAATATATTTTTTTGGGTTCTGTTATATTGTGAGGTGACGGACGGGAAACTACGGAACCCTACACTGGGCGTGGCCCGACACGCTCTTGGCCGATTTGTTTTTTAATGTATCTTTGAAGTTTTTTAAATTAAACTATGTAAAAACGACATTTTAACAATTTGCGAAAAAAAAATTAGTGCATTACATTTCAAATTAAAAATGTCATCGGGTTTGATTAGAACAACGACTTTATTTGCCTCTATGATTTTAATAAAAAAAAAGATTTTTCTTTTTTTTTCTAAAAATATAATCGAGATTGGTTTAAATAACGATTTAAAAAATAAACACTGTTTCTTTCTTCTATTTTATACAAGTAAAAAAAAAATACGAAAACTAACTTTTCAAAAATTAAAAAAAAAACAGACGATAAATTCCACCACTGGGGTGTCTAGAATCATGTACTGGATCTATGGTATTCATTTGCGTTAACATGTCAATGACACCCAGTATATACTGGGTGTAAAGGACAGCACTCCACTAATTAACAGAGTGCAATCAGCTCCTTATTTTGTTTCATAATTATTCCAGTGAAAATTCTCTCAGGAAAATTCCAAATTTTTCGTTTTTCCAGTTTCTATTACTTTATTTCAATGTACTTTAATGTACTTTGTGTAATTTATTTCATCACCACTGCTCTCAAAACGGTGAAGGAAAACATCGTGAGGAAACCGGCATGTCCTAGAACCAAAAATTCGAAGACGTGACATCCACCAACCCGCACTGGGCCCGCGTGGTGGATTACGGCCCATTCCCTCTCTTAGAGAGGAGGCCTGTGTCCCTGCAGTGGGAACATTAAAAAAGGCTGATGATGATGATGTACGCAGAATTACGTTTATGTAAATAAAACAGCTAAAATAAAACAAATGCAATGGATGTTAAAATTCCCTAAAAAACTACGCATAAAATCAGCTGTTCAATGGCTACCTAGTTAGGGTTTTTTGAACTACCCGCGCCGTATATCGACCCACTACCCTCCCAATGTATAATGCGTTCCAAATAAGAATAGGAAAGTCAATAACCTCGATCTGTCAAATTTTGAGTGAAAAGTACGGTTTGCAAAAATATCTTATTCGAATTTTTTTTTTTAATACTTTTTATTACTAAATTTTAGTTAATTCTAGTTGAAGTAAAAACGTTAGGGTTTAATAAAAAATTGCCAAATATATTGTTTTAAGTCATAAAGTTTACAAGAAAAACTATTTTCTTTCTTATTTTCATTGTTAGAAACAATTCGCCTTTTTCTTCTATTAACCACCACTCAGACACATCACACAGTAAAACAGAAATAAACAAAATTGAAAAACTGTATTCTGATTAAACTCTTTTCATTCACGATTCGTACGTAAATTATTTTTTTAAACATCTTTTTTTTGTTCACTCTACTTAATTTCTTCGATTTGACAGTTCGACGTGACGTCACAATATGACCATCGATCCTATTCTCATTTGGAACGTGTTGTACAGAAGACGTTTGGATTGTGTTAAGAGCGGCCAACCCGACGTACGTTTTCATACAACCGCTCTTACGTGATTGTGATGTTATTACACATCTTTCTTCAGATATTTTGGATGCACAGATATCTTGTAGATATTATCTCTAGGCTTCTATAGAAATCAAAACATAAATTTGTGTAACAGTAATCCAGTAAAGACCTCTGAAAACTGCTATTTTATACGAGCGGAGAAAGAGAGTTATTTAGTCCCGAGAAATTTCTTGGCGACCGAGCGAAAGTGAAGCTTATCGTGTTAATACAAATTTCTTATAATAGAGATTTAGCAAACTGTAAACAAAACTCTACACCTCGAAAAAAAAACAAGAAAGATCAAATCGGCCTCAGATTATAGAGAGACTACCACTTAAGACCATTTACCCGCTAATTTTTTTTTTCATTGGCTGCTGTCTATTCAGTCAATATTTTTCATTTTATCATTGTAAAAAACCGTTTAAAAATGGGTCAGGTCAACATTTTTCTCAAACATATTATATTACTTTTAATGAAATAGTTGAAAGTAAATTAAAATAAAGTCATTAAAAGAAAGTATTCTTAAATTATTCCTATCTCTGTCACACACCCTCGCTCCGGGCACTTGGCTTGCTGATATATATATATACATATATTATAAAATCATTGTGTTATATAAAGGCTTCAAATAAAATAACGGAACATTTTTCATTATTTATTCATATGATTCTCATCACGAAATGGCATTCAACATGTTTGCTATGATTTATATAAACAAATCGCTGTACATTGTATAATTATCTTAAATTATAAGTACTTAGGTACTACAGTAAAGTCGTGTATCACGGATTATGCTACAACATGTACCGTAAAACGGGGTGAATAGAAAAAAATCGGGGGTAAAAAGAAACAACATTTTGTTGTTTTTTCGTCTAAAATACAAAATTGTTTGCAGCACTTAAATATTTTAACAAGTTCAATATTGAAAACAAAAATGCTTTATTAAAACTAAAAATATGAAATCAAAGTAATAAAAAATTTGTTTCTATTTACCCCCTGCATTTCTATTCACCCCATTTTACCCGTACAGTAGGCGGCAATAAAGTTGACATTTTCGTGGTGTGGGTAACTCTAGCATGTCAAAAGGTAAGGAATTATGGGTGGTAAGAGCTTCCCCTACCACAAAATCCAGTCTCAAGTTATTTGCCACCCTCTCTAACATTTGATTTTTAGGCTTCGGTTCCACTGAAGCGGAGTGGAGTGGTGCGGAACGGGGCTGTGCAATGAAACGAGGTAGGTATTTTTGGGGTTCTTTTTAACCCTCTACTACCCTCCTCTCTCGGTGCTAGCCTAATCTAAAGCCTGTTTTCCCGTTGTAATTCCGAAACAATTCTGCTCCTCTCCGCCAATGCCATTTCCTTAGAAGCGGAGTGGAGGAGAGATGTGGATTTTAAGCCATGTGATTGGGGAAAGGCGGCTAAGCTTGACTCCGCTCTGCTTCGCTCCGCCTCAGTTGAATCGCGGCCTTAAGGCCCATATATAGTTAACCGGTCACCCTTGACACTAGAATATAATTTATTGCGGTCTCTTCATCAGTACGTCCACAACTGGATGGGGACAGCGGCCTAGCTGACTGAATTACAACCCTGGCGCCCATAGTTTAGCATTCATCAGACTGTTGCTGGCTAAAACGAATTGTCATGATTAAAGTTGTGTTGCAATTTATATTCTTTAAATTTCTAGAGTTTGACATTTTAAGTTGTCAAATCCTAGTCTAGGATTACAAAACGAACTATACATACATTATAGTATGGTGCGGGGGACAGCTGTCCGTCCGTTAAACAATTTTCAACAATTAGGATGTACGGTCAGCAACACAGACTACAACAAACTGTCAAAATTCTGCAAACGATTTTCAACTCTTAATCAAAATATAATATAAGGTTCAAAGTGTATTGGAGAAATCTGACAGATTTGTATAGGCTGATGTGCTGGTGACTGTACGTACATTGGCCGGTGGCCAATTAGTGGCCCAGGCCGTTTATACAAGTTTATAGTCCGGAAGGTAACGTTGCATTTTAGGTAGTGTTTGTACGGCGATCGGTTGCCATCTTGTTTAAAAGATCTCGAATGACTGATAAGTGAACCAAGAGTCAGCTGACGCACCCGCGGTGGGTGTAGGATTGAAAAACTATGAAAGTGGTGAAAAAAAAATCAAGTCATAGTACGCCGGCTGAAACTTTTTCCAAACATATTTTACATCATATTAATTTAAAGAATTACTTAGTTACATTTTATCCGGCGTACCGGGTAAAATGGGGTGAATAGAAACTACTTTGATTCCATATTTTTAGTTTAAAAAGCCTTTTAGTTTTCCATATTGAATTTATAAAAATATTTAAAGGCTGCAAAAAAATTTTAAATAAAGTGAAAAATGACAAAAAGTTGTTTCTATTTACCCCCGATTTGTTTCTCTTCACCCCGTTTTACGGTATATAACTTTTTATTATACATATTTTTTTACAAGTTCATGCGAGTGACTGACGTATAAACCCCCTCCACCATGCAGCTGACAATTCTTTTTTAACTCAGTAAAATCATTATCATTACATAGTATAAAACAAAGTCGCCTGTCCCTATGTATGCTTAAATCTTTAAACCTACGCAACGGATTTTGATGCGGTTTTTTTAATAGATATATTGATTCAAGAGGAAGGTTTATAGATATAACTAGTAGATATAATATATTACCTTTGCACCCATGCGAAGCTGGGGCGGCTCGCTAGTATTATTATATATAGTATAATATTTATGAAAAAAGGTTAAAGGATATTTTTAAGGCCGTGCCTACTAATAAGCACTTAAGGTCACCGTGTGGGGTCGGTTAAACTTCCAACAATAGCATTCCCAAGGAGGGTTAGCGTCAGGCAGGCGGCCGGCTGTAAAATAGTAGCCAAAACCCAAAGCAATATGTCGGTTATGAATGGAATGCGAGATAGGGTTAGGGCGTACCCCGCAGGCGACGCGCAGGGGCAGCACCCGGCTCCTGTGGGAAATGAACCAGGGTTGTTGCACCATCCCGGGCGGGTGCAACGTAAGAAGTTAGCTCGGGAAATGAGATTGAGGTATGCAAGTTGGAATGTAGGGACTATGACTGGAAGGGCCAGAGAGTTAGCGGATGTATTAAAAAGAAGACGAATAAACGTAGCGTGCTTACAAGAGACTAAATGGAGAGGAACAAAAGCGAGAGAAATTGGTGAAGGATACAAGTTCTACTACTGTGGAAGTGATGGCAAAAGGAATGGTGTAGGAGTAGTGTTAGATAGCAAATTGAAAGAAAGTGTGATGGAAGTACATAGGATGAATGATAGAATTATAGTTGTGAAAGTTATGTTAGAGAATGTTATGTTGAATGTAGTTAGTGTGTATGCACCACAAGTAGGATGTAATGAAACGGTGAAAGAGAAGTTTTGGGAGGATTTTGATACGGCCTTAATGAACATCCCTGTACATGAGGAGTTGATAGTGGGAGGTGATTTTAATGGACATGTGGGAAGAATGAGAGGTATGTATGAAAGAGTACATGGCGGATGGGGTTTCGGAAATCCAAACAATGAAGGAGAGACACTGTTGCAATCCGCTACTGCATTTGATCTAGCAGTAGCCAATACGTGGTTTCAGAAAAAAGATGAACACCTGGCCACGTATAAAAGTGGTAATCATAAGACGCAAATAGATTATTTTCTAGTTCGGCGCAACCACTTAAAGTATGTTATGGATTGCAAAGTGCTGCCAGGAGAAGACTTAGTCTCGCAACACAGACTCCTGGTTATGACATCAGTGGTTCAAATTAATTGTAGGAAAACCAAAGAGCGCCCGCCTCCTAGAATAAAATGGCACAGGCTAGAGAGGAATGACTGCGCGAAGAAGTTCAGAGAGCGAGTGGTGGACAGAATGATAGAGATGGGAGACATGAATGATCGAAGTATAAATGAAAGCTGGAATGCGATGGCTGAGTGTATAATGCAAGCAGCGAGAGATATTTTTTGAGAGACGAAAGGAAAGGGCAGAATAGATAGAGATACATGGTGGTGGTCGACAGAAGTTCAGAATGTATTGAAAGAAAAGAAGAAAAAATTCAAGGAATGGCAGTGTGTACAAACAAATAATGTTAGTTTGAAAGCTGAAAGAAAGAGTGAGTATGATGCTTTAAAGAAAAAAGCAAAGAAAGCCGTGGCAATTGCAAAAGCAAAAGCCCAGGACAAACTATATGATACATTAGACAGTCCTGCAGGCCAGAAAGAGCTGTACCGGCTTTCTAGAATGAGAGAAAGAAAGGCGAGGGATGTTTGCCAGGTAAGATGTGTAAGAGATGAAAGTGGAATGGTTCTATCGGATAATGAAAAAATCAAAGAGAGGTGGAAGGAATATTTTGAAAGACTTATGAATGAGGAAAATAATTGGAGTGGGGTTTTAGAGAATAAACCAGTGAATGTGGGGTTAGTGAGAATGGTTAGTGTGGAGGAAGTCAGGGTAGCAGTGAATGGAATGAAAAATGGTAAAGCCATTGGTCCAGATGGAATACCAGTTGAGGTGTGGAAGTTATTAAGAGTAGATGGATGGGTGTGGCTGGCTTTGTTCTTCAATAAGCTGTTGCAGGAAGAAGCCATACCTGATGAATGGTGCAACAGTTCTCTGGTGCCCATCTTTAAAAACAAAGGTGATGTGCTTGAGTGCAACAATTATAGAGGAATAAAGCTAATGTCGCATACCATGAAAGTATGGGAGAAAGTTATTGAACGGCGGCTGAGAGAAGAGAGTGAAATTTCACAGAACCAATTCGGTTTTATGCCTGGTCGTGGTACAACGGATGCCATATTTGCTATACGCCAGTTGTGCGAAAAATACAGAGGTGCACATAAAAACTTGCACATGGTATTCGTTGACCTCGAAAAGGCATACGACCGGGTACCTCGTGAGGTTCTGTGGTGGGCCCTTAAGGAGAAAGGTGTGCCTGGGAAGTATGTGCAGTTGATCCGATCAATGTATAGTCGCTGCAGTACACAAGTCCGGTCTGCAGCGGGCACCACTAACAACTTCAATGTGGCTGTCGGTTTACACCAAGGGTCGGCTCTTAGCCCTTACCTCTTCCTGATAATAATGGACGCTCTGACGTCGGACATTCAGGAAGAGGCTCCCTGGTGTATGCTGTTTGCCGATGATATTGTGCTGGTTGCCGAGAGTGCCCTAGAGGTCCAGAGCAGATTGGAGGTGTGGTGGCAAAGACTGGAGAGTGTTGGCCTAAAATTGAGCAGAACTAAAACAGAGTACCTGTTCTGCGATTTTGGCGGTCTCTCTAGTCCTGTGCCCATAGCTCTCGCCGGAACGCCCATACCCACCTGTTCCGATTTTCGGTACCTTGGGTCACTTATCCAAGGGAATGGTGAGATAGACCGAGACGTGGCACATCGGATCAACTCAGGATGGATGAAATGGCGACAGGTCACTGGAACAACTTGCGACCCACGGATGCCCCTCAAGTTGAAGGGTAAAATCTACAAGGCCGTGATAAGACCTGTCCTACTGTATGGGTCAGAATGTTGGGCTCTGAAGAAGACGGATGAAAAGCGATTGCATGTAGCAGAGATGAGAATGTTGAGATGGATGTGTGGTGTGACGAGAATGGATAAAGTGAGAAATGAGTATATTAGAGGAAGTTTGAAAGTGGCGCCAGTGACTGAAAAGTTGAGAGGGAACCGTTTGTCTTGGTATGGCCATGTAAAAAGGAGGGATGAAACGCATGTTACAAAGAAAGCCATGAGTATGAATGTGGATGGATGGATAGGGAGAGGGAGACCAAAGAAGATATGGATGGATTGTGTGAGAAGTGATATGAAAGACAGAGGAGTTAGTGATAGCGTGACGGGTGACAGGACAGAATGGAAGAAAAAAACATATTGCGCCGACCCCAAATAAAACGGGACAAGGGCAGGAAGATGATGATTTATGAAAAAAGGTTCAGCCGACTTACTATAACTTGTTGACTATTAGGTTACCTTATAACTAAAATATTGCGATACTATTTTATATTCATTTAGCACCCATCATTGAAAAAGTCTTAAAATGTCATGACTGTCACAAATACACTAACCAGGTCAATATTTTTTTTATTGACATAATCTAGTGCTTGACTGCGATCCCACCTGATGGTAAACAGTGATGCAATCGTTGATGGTGAGGCGCACTAGTTTATTTAGAGTCTGAATAGGATTGCAGTTGCATAGCGCTCCGTCTGTCTAGAGCTTAAACTGTGATTTTGTTTTACTTATTAGGTACTAACTTACTGACTACTGAGCAACATTTGATCAATGAGTGTTTTACTGAAATATCTGCCACTAGTGTTATAAACATACCGTGAAATACCAAAAGGCTACGTATTATACCGGTATTATACCAAAAGGCTACGTATTATACCGGTATTATACCAAAAGGCTACGTATTATACCGGTATTATACCAAAAGGCTACGTATTATACCGGTATTATACAAAAAGGCTACGTATTATACCGGTATTTTACCAAAAGGCTACGTATTATACCGGTATTATACCAAAAGGCTACGTATTATACCGGTATTATACCAAAAGGCTACGTATTATACCGGTATTATACAAAAAGGCTACGTATTATACCGGTATTTTACCAAAAGGCTACGTATTATACCGGTATTATACCAAAAGGCTACGTATTATACCGGTATTATACCATAAAATACCGTATTTTAGGCATTTTATTTTATTTGTTTTGATTTGAGATAGTGAGTTCTAGTTTAACCTTTCGAATACCGTAATTAGACTCATAATATGAGTGAAAGATAATAGGTTTGCGAACGCCGGCGTTGGCTTGGGGCTCAAAAGTTTAATTTTAGAATGACTAATTCCAATTTAATTAGGTAACTTTTTAGTGATTAACTAAATTTCACAGACATTAGAATATTATAGATATATGTCTCCGTATATTTTTCACTGCATTTGTTAATTATTTAAATGTACACAGAGTACAGTGCGGCCGTCGGGTCTTCGCGAGTCTGAACTTAGGCTCTGTGAATTTTAGCGCTTGAAAACTCGTTTCGCTTTATTCTAGACGATGACAAACCAGAATGACATACTCTAGAAATTATGTTCCTAATTTTCTGGAGTTTGACATTTCAATTTGTCAAATCGTAGTCTAGAATTAAAAAACGAACTATAACTCTTATTTTATGCTTATTTTTTTGTTTCGTAAGCATTTGGTATACCTTTTGCGTAAACATGATGTTAGATCATAAAAAAAATATTAAAACCCCAAGCGTCTAGCCTTGTCTCGACGTCTGTCTATGGTACACAAGGTAACCTTACAGTGCTGCCGTCTAGTGACGACATTTCAGAAAACTCTCATTGTAATTATATTCTCTAAATTCCATTATATAAGGTTTATTGACATGTTAACGTTCTGGACCACCTAGTGGTGGAATTTTTCGTCGTCTTTTTTTCAATTTTTTTAAAAAAAAAGCTTTGTTTTTAATTTTTTCTTGTATAAAATCGTTATTCTGACCATTCCAATGATATTTTTAGAAAAAAAAAGTTTTTTTTTTTAATAAATTAATAAAAAAATCATCGAGGCAAATTTCTAATCAAACTCGATGACATTTTTAATTTGAAATGTAATGCACTCATTTTTTTCGCAATAAATGTTAAATTGACGTTTTTATACAGTTTAATTAAAAAAAAGTTTAAACATTAATAAAAAAAAAAAATAAGAAAAAACCGACAAAAAATTCCATCACTGGGGGGTCATCAATCATGTACTGGATCTATGGTATTCGTTTGCGTTAACATGTCAATGCTACCCTGTATTCTATACCACCAGCATTTTAAAATGACTTCGCGAAACAGTCGAGAAGGAATATCACAAAATGCGCACCTAGTATATCGTTCATACCGTCAATAAATTAGTTATAAGTTAGAGTCCGACAAGGAGGGTCGCGACTGCCCAGAGGAGCCGGAGCAGGAGCAAGCTCAACACGGCGCAGCAGGCGTAGTGCAGCCGCCGCAGCCGGCGCAGCTTGCGCAGGCCGGCCGGCACCGTGTCCACCGGGTCCTTGAGCAGGTACACGCGGATGCCGCGGATGTAGTTGTAGAAGTAGTCGTTCCAGTTGACCCGGCTCATGTCGAAGTCGAACAGCTTCTGGTCGGCGGCGCTCATCTCCAGGAACAGCTGCTGCGTGTTGCGGTTGTCGAACTTCCACTCTCTCGTCGCGAAGTAACCGATCACTTCCGAGAATTTCGTTATTTTCGCATAGGTTTTTCTTAACCTGTTGAAAAAGTGAAAGTTAAATCATTATCATTACATAGTATAAAACAAAGTTGCTTATGCCCTATGTATGCTTAAATCTTTAAAAGTACGCCGCGAATTTTGATGCGGTTTATTTTAATAGATAGAGTGATTCAAGAGGAAGGTTTATGTGTGTAATACATGCATAATATATATTCAATACTAGCTTTTGCCCGCGGCTTCGCTCACGTCAATTGATTATTTTATTCTGCTCTACCCTACTCTACCTTACTATACCCTAATTTACCCTATTTTTTTATATAAGAACCTTTTCCTAGCAATAACAAACACGACAAAAAAAGAATTGGTGAAATTGGTCCAGGCGTTGTTGAGTTATGCGCTTACCAACAGATTAGTACCCGTGCGAAGCTGGGGCGGGTCGCTAGTATAAAACAAAGTTGCTAACCGCCGTCCCTATGTATTCTTAGATCTTTAAAAGTACGTAATGAATTTTGATGCGTTTTTTTTAATAAGTAGAGTGATTCCAGAGGAAGGTTTATATGTATAATACATGCATGATATATTTAATATCACCATTTCACCCGTGCAAAGCTGGGGCGGGATGCTAGTAAACTTATAAATGCTTTAACGAAATTAGTCATGTTGAGGTTACACAAGTCGACATTTTTTTAATACAAATTTCGGAGGGTAATATTGCACTGTTCGACATAGCACATCCAAAACCAAACTTGATATCTTTTTATCTCATTACTAGCTTTTGTCAGCGGCTTCGTCCGCTTACATAAAATGTAGCCTATGTCACTCAGGAGTAAAGCAGCTTTCTATTGTTGTTAATTTTTTTCCAATCGGACCAGTAGTTCCAGAGATTACCTCCTACAAACAAAAAAACAAACTTCTCTTTATTATATTAGTGTAGATTTAAAAGAAAATGACTGACATGGGCTTCTTGCCGACGATGACGGCGACGGCGTCGACGATGTAGGCCGGCAGCCAGTGCATGAGCAGGCAGTAGATCCAGTACAGCGTCTTGTTGGGCGTCAGCATGAACAGGTAGTAGTAGATGGCCTGCACGCTCGGCACCTCCAGGCCGTACACCTCGTTGTAGCTCATGAACTTCTCTGGAAAGTTCAACAATGAGTTCAAAGAAAAGAAAGTAAGAAAGAAAGAAAGAAAGAAAGAAAGAAAGAAAGAAAGAAAGAAAGAAAGAAAGAAAGAAAGAAAGAAAGAAAGAAAGAAAGAAAGAAAGAAAGAAAGAAAGAAAGAAAGAAAGAAAGAAAGAAAGAAAGAAATATAATAGCCCTCCTCCAAATTTTTTATTTTGTTATGCCCGACAGGGCCTACTGCAATAAATATATTGAGTATCGAGTATTGAAAGTAAGAAAGAAAGAAAGAAAGAAAGAAAGAAAGAAAGAAAGAAAGAAAGAAAGAAAGAAAGAAAGAAAACAAGTTTTATTTTGCCCAAAATAGACACAAAATAACAAGACAAAATACAACAATTAGTCAGTTGAAACGACATCGCTTACATTGGGCCTCATAACAAGACTCAGGATCACTCAAAGGGCAACGGAAAGGGTTATGCTCGGAGTATCCTTGCATGATAGAATCAGAAATGAGGATATCCGCAAGAGAACAAAGGTTGCCGACATAGCGAAAAGATTCGCCAAACGTCAAAAAAAAAAGAGTCTTTGGCGCCTTTCAGACGCGAACCTTTAGCCCCAGTGGGCTTCGACCCTTCTGCAGGGTCCCTACGGTTTGCTGACAACTCCTTGAGACGCGCGGGAACGGTGCGCGCCGTTGACGACTTGGACTCGGTCCGGACGGTTAACCAGACGATTGGACGGCGAGCTACCCATTGCTCACCGTCCGCGAGCCAGTGTCTACGGTGGCCGGATATCAGCGAGGGCGCTGTTGCCTTTGCCTTATGCGGTCGGCCTCCTCCTTTACGAGCATTACTGCTTCGCAGAAGGAGGCCACTGCCTGCCATTCCTCTTCGCTGCGGATAGTGAGGTGTGGTGCGGTTACCCCAGGTGAGCGGCTTCTGCTCGCTGGAGACGTAGTTGTAGACGGGCGGCGGCAGGTCGGCGGGCGGCGCGTCCTCGTGGTTGTGCGGCGAGTCGCGCGCCGTGCGCCACGCCGCCGCCACCACGCCCGCCACCACCATGTCGCCCGGCACCAGGTCCGCCAGCACCTTCGGGTTGCAGTTCAGCACGTGCAGCAGCCCCACGGCCGCTCCCACCACCACCTGCAGACAAACACACAGTCACCACTTGTTTATATATAAGGTGCTTTATAATATCTGTCACGGCTTTAATGGGTGGTAGTATTGTGTTTATAGATTACAATAGTAAAAAGATAAAATGGGCGGGGGCCGGGGCAGCCTTCAGGTCCGTGACATAGCAGATAAACTGCAGGAGGGTCGCTTACGCTGGTATGGCCACGTTTTACGAAAACCGGCAGACTACGTGGGTAACAGATGCCTCGCCATGCCGCCTCCGCCGGGACCCGGAAAACGAGGTAGGCCTAAGAGGCGTTGGATCGACGTCGTAAGGGACGATATGCGTGCTAATGGGCTTAAGGCAGAGGACGCAAAAGACCGAGCGAAGTGGAGACGACTAGGTAGGAAAGCGGACCCCGGGCACCGAGGTGAAAGCCAAGGTAGCAACCGGGACTTACGCTAGGCTGATGATGAGTAAAAAGATAAAATGTTGATAATTTGTTTTTTTTTTCATACAAAAAATTATCACGTACAAAAAATTCTTTTTTGCATAAAACCATCCTGTACACTTGATATGCTGTTGCCGCTCCGCGCCGCAAAACACCGGCGCCATTCATACTACTTTTGTCATTCATATCAAACGAATGCCGCCTGCGCGCCGGCCACTCGGTTGTCACTGCGCAGCCCCGCCCCCCCCTCCCCCACGCACACTACTCTGTTCGCCGCACGCGCTGGCCGACCACCCGCTTGCCAGTCGCCCCCCACCCGCCACGGAATTTAGTTTTATTATTATCGTGCGCGTTTTTATTAAAAACGTAAATTTACGTTGTAAATACGATGCAATTTATCGTTATTTGATATTACACTTTTGAGCCCTAAGCGAACACCCCGGTTTTGTTCTTTAATTGTGTCTGTAATTACAAAAGGCGAAAGGTTAATATAAATACCAATTGTTTAAAAATAATAAGAAAAATATTATAATTTTTACACTAACTTGAACTGAACTGTTTTAAGTGTGATGTGAAGTTTATCATCTTATTTACGTCAGTATTTTGGAAGAATACAGTAACTGGTAACTAATTGCACTTTAAAACACTTGTATGCCTGCGTATTATTGCGTACCTAGTGGATTAGGTAGTGACAAGCTGGTCAGCTGATTTTAGTTTTCATTAATAGAACGGATGGAAAGAGATAGCAGCTGTTTCATTGAGGAAGAGAAACATCAAGCGTAATTTGTGAACCACGTTGTGCAAAATAGAGTCAATATTTATTTACTTAACTACTTTATTTTCTCAAACTGGATTAACTGTTCCGGGGTACGAAAGCTCTTCACTATTGTAATCTATAAACACAATACTATCACCCATTAAAGCCACAAATCGAGTGTTCACTATCGTTTGTTGCGTATCCTTGGAACGCTAGAATGACTGTACCTATGTATTATGCGTTCCAAATAAGAACCGGAAAGTCAATAACCTCGATCTGTCAAATTTTGAGTGAAAAGTACGGTTTGCAAAAAAATCTTATTTGCGTATCAATAAAAAATTTTATTTTGCTTTTTATTACTAAAAATTAGTTAATTATAGTTGAAGTAAAAACGTTAGGGTTTAATATAAATTTGCCAAATATATTTGTTTTAAGTCATAAATAGTTTACAAGAAAAACTATTTTCTTTCTTATTTTCATTGTTAGAAACAATTCGCCTTTTTCCTCTATTTACCACTACTCAGACACAACACACAGTGAAACAGAGATAAACAAAATTGAAAAACTGTATTCTGATTAAACTTTTTTCATTCACGATTCGTACGTAAATTATTTTTTTAAACATCTTTTTTGTTCACTCTACCTAATTTCTTCGATTTGACAGCTCGACGTGACGTCACAACATTACTATCGATCCTATTCTCATTTGGAACGGATTGTAGATATATATGTTAAGTATCGTACTCACCCCGGTGGGCCCGTACACGTTGTCTATCCACCCAGACACCGGCTCCTTGGAGGTTCCAATCACTGGAAATAAATCAACACTAATCAGTAGATAGCACAGTACCAGCTATCAATCATAGTATAAAACAAAGTTGCTTAGCCCTATGTATACTTAGTTGATATACATATTGGTACCAAATTTCAGCTTTCTAGTGCTATCCGCGGACGAACGAACAGATAGACATGGCGAAACTATAAGGGTTTCTTTTTGAATAAGGATAAAAAATGGGGTCGTTGAAGTTCTTATGTGGTACTTAACATAAATGGCGCTGCAAACTCTGAAACCACAGGAAAATGAAAAAAAAAATAGAAAATCGTGCAAAGAGGCTGATTGGTGATCCAGATTTGGTTGGGTCCAATCTACGAAGCCTCGAGCACAGGCGCAGAGTAGCCAGCCTTGCGGTTTTCTACAGGATGCATTTTGGGGAATGTGCGCAGGAATTGCACGATTTGATTCCACCATCTCAATTTAACCTTCGGACATCCCATACGGCAAATATCCGCCCTTACGTTGTTGAGACACTTGCGGCCCGGACTAAGCGTTTTGCCTCGTCGTTTATACCGCGTACATCGAGGGACTGGAACAGTTTGCCGGCTGCAGTCTTTCCGTCCGATTATAATTTAGGTGTCTTCAAGGCTAAAGTGAATAGGCTCTTAATAAACTAGTGCGCCTCACCATCAACGATTGCATCACTGCTTACCATCAGGTGGGATCGCAGTCAAGCACTAGTTTATAGCAATTAAAAAAAAAAGGAAATGTTACACACCGATGGAAGGTCTGAAGAGCGCCACAGGGAGCCCCTTGGAGTACTCCAGCACGATGTTCTCGGCGACCGCCTTCGTGTACGCGTACGTGTTGGGGAACGCGCCCAGCAGGCTACACGACACAACACATGGTCACTATACAAGGTCACAAATTATATAGGTACAGATGTCAATCTACGTACAAAGCGTGCTCGAGCAACGCACACATAGACACCGTTCACCGACGCGACAACCGGGCTCAACGAGGATCATTACGACCGCGAGGGTGTCACGTTTGAGACGCGCGTCTGTGACATTTTGCAACTACCACGATAATTTGTTGTGCATCATCCAGTTGACATCTCTAGCGCGCGCGACCGCCGTGCGTAGGTATGAAATGTGAAGTACATACATGAGATTGACTTCAGTACCTTTTTATTTTGTGACAAGGTGTCATTGACATGTTAACGCAAACGAATACCATAGATCCAGTACATGATTCTAGACCCCCCAGTGGTGGGATTTTTCGTTGGTTTTTTCTTATTTTTTTTTTAATGATTTTTTTACGTTTTTTAAATTAAACTGCATAAAAACGACATTTTAACATTTTTTTGCGAAAAAAATGAGTGAATTACATTCTAAATTAATAATATCATCGGGTTTGATTACAATAACGACTTTATTTGCCTGATGATTTTTTTATATTTTTTTTTTCTAAAAATATCATTGGGATTGGTTAGAATAACGATTTTAAACAGGTAATTCTACGTTGCTACCACACCAATCGATCAACGTCAACCGATGTCGACCGATGACATCGATCGATGATCGATCGATTGGTGTGGCAACACACTAATCAGAGTGGTGTCTCACCCAGGCGTGATGTTGTTGACGACCTGTTCGTCCAGGGTGTCCACCAGGTCGATCAGCTTGTCTCCCGGCAGCGGGCTGGCGTAGAACTTCTCGCCGATCTCCGTCTGGACGCAGTTGCTGAAACAGTACGCGACCGTGAGCTGTGTTTGTTCAGTACATAATATACATCATTACATAGTATAAAACTAAGTCGGCTGTCCCTATGTATGCTTAGTTCTTAAAAGTACGCAACGGATTTTGAAGCGGTTTTTTTTTAATAGATAGAGTGATTCAAGAGGAAGGTTTGTATGTATAATACATGCATAATATATTCAATACCCGTGCGAAGCTGGGGCGGGTCGCTAGTTACATAGTATAAAACAAAGTTGCTCTATCCCTATGTACGGTTAGATCTTTGAAAATACGCAAAGGATTTTGATGCGGTTTTTTCTAATAGATAGAGTGATTCAAGAGGAAAGTTTATGTACATAATACATGCATAATATATTTAACCTGCACCCGGGCGAAGCTGGGGCGGGTCACTAGTTCTTATATATTTCTAAATACATACATATTATAAATAAATAACACCCAGACGCAGAACAAATGATCGTGCTCATCACACAAACATCCTCACCTCATAGCATAGCAGTCAGGGTCACTAACAACTATGCTGACAGGTTGTCACCATTGTTTTATTAAATCTATACCCAGAGGTCACCCATCACCTTTTTTTTATTGCAATAAACCAGTGCTTGACTGCGATCTCACCTGATGGTAAGCAGTGATGCAATCGTTGATGGTGAGGCGCACTAGATTTTTTTTTTTTTTAGGTTGGTAGGTAAAAATCATCCAATGACGAGTCCCGCCCTTGGGCGGAGCGGGGAACAAGTGTCAGACTCTTACTGACTAAAAAACCTACCCCATTCCAACGTTGCCATATACACCAGGGCCAGAGCCTTCCTTTCAGACGCGAACCCATGGCCCTAGTTGGCTTCGACCTTTCTGCAACTTTGGGTTTTGGTTTGCTGACAACTCCTTGAGGCGCGCGGGAACCGTGCGAGGCGCACTAGTTTGTTTAGTTTACCTGTATGCGGTGGAGATGTGCACGAAGGCCTTGAGCTTGTGGCAGGCGCGCGCGAGGCGCAGCATGTCGCGCGTGCCGCGCACGTTGATCTGCACGGCCGCGCGCAGCGGCTCGTCGAAGCGCACCGTCGCCGCGCCGTGGAAGATCACTTCCACCTGCCGACAACACGTGTTGTAGCTAACTAAACGACATATTGTATTGTTGTTCTGTATTGTTGTTGTTGTTGTGTATTGTTGTTGCTGTATTGAATTGTATTGTTTTATAGGCTATTTACAAAAACATTTGACATTTAAGAGCGGCAATTTTCAAATGAAAAATTTAAAAACAATTTAAGATGTAAATTTTAAGGAATAGTGAGTAGAGTAAAATTTATTATCTAAAATGATCTTTGCACATCGTCTATGCGTTAAGTACATTCAAGATGTTTAATGTTCTCACAGCTGGGACACAGGCCTCCTCTCTAGGAGAGGGTAAGGGCCATAATCCACCACGCAGGCCCAGTGCGGATTGGTAGATGTCACATTTCTTCGAATTTTTGGTTCTAGGACATGCCGGTTTCCTTACGATGTTTTCCTTCAGAGCAGTGGTGATGAAATAAATTATGCGTCAGGCTGAGTTTGAACCCGCGACCTATAACTCGTAAGTCGGGACCGTTACCACTCGGCCACCACTGCTCTCTTCTGTCTTTAAAGATTTAAAACTGCAAATATTTTTTTTATCAATCACCCATTGGATTAAACAAGGCCACATTGTGGTGCCACATTAGGGGACAAAATCACAAAATAAAAAGGCACAAGTCAATCTCATGTATGTACTTCACTTTTCATACCTACGCACGGCGGTCGCGCGCGCTAGGGTTGTCAACTGGATTATGCACAGCAAATTATCGTGGTACGAGTATAGTAGTTGCAAAATTTCACAGACGCGCGTCTCAAACGTGACACCATCGCGGTCGTAATGATCCTCGTTGAGCCCGGTTCTCGCGTCGGTGAACGGTGTCTATGTGTGCGTTGCTCGAGCGCGCTTTGTACGTAGATTGACATCTGTACCGATATAATTTGTGACAAAATGGGTGTACGTCACCCCAGCAGGAAAGTTGCACGTAGAGCGACGTGACTGGGACGTATAATTAGAGCGCAATCTGCTGTAAATGTGCGCCGATTATAAAATTAGTGCGTCTTGTAGTTTTGGAAAAAAATGGAAAAAACAATTCCTGCTGCGGTAACGTTACCCCAGCAAGAAAATTTTTAAATACTCGTCGGAGAGACGAATATTGTATATAGGCAGATAGCTTATGCTTATGCAAGAATGTGCCCCAACAATAGAGTCGGTGCGTCTTCAGGTTTTCGAGATATTGCGTTTCCTGCTGCAGTAACGTTTTGCAAAATCGCGGATCTCTAAAACCATTGTATGTGCGGCTATACGATAAGTACCCACCGATAGCTCTTGCAATGTGCGTATTTGTGATAGAATTAGATTTCGAGAAATATTTATAATTTTCGAGTAATCGCACTTCTTTGAAAATTCAAAAAAATGCCACAGCGCTATAATGAGAAAACGAACAAGCTTCCTGAAAACGGTATTCAGTCCTGCTAAACGTTTACTATACGCACAAATCAGTTCCAAAAGCGCACATATATACGTTATTGAATAATATTGCTAAAAGTTGAGTCGACGGTGCCCTAAGTTTGACGTCAACATATAAGAAACCGGCTTAAAATGGGATGTGTAGGTGTACAACAATAATTAGAACGCTTAGTCAAGTGATATGTAGCAAAAATTCAGCTTCGAACAGTTCGCAAATAAGTAAATATAATCGAAATACCAAAACTGTAGATAATAGCCGTCCACCCGACCAAATTTGAATGATCACTAAAAAGCGACGGTTTAGTACATACACATGACCTTCTTTAATGAACATTATAAGTCTCTATTATTATTATCATTCGTGTTCAAAAGTTTATTAGTAATATTATGACAATAATAGGTACAATAAATGTCAATTTGTAAAATAAAGGTTAGACCTCTAGGTTGGAATAAAAGGACTTGCCAGAATCTGAGCCTGTGTCCTCCAGTTGCCTTTCACGTTTTAAGACCACGGGATTCTGTTTTAAACATTTCTCATCGCCCTACCGGAATTGCATGATTGTACAAGTTTTAGTGCTACTTTGACTATGTTAAATAGCTTTTCAAATGGAATGGGATATAATTCGTGACATACACTTTAATTTATTTTGGGGAGAGAACATCTTGCTAATGATTAAATATTTTTATACGATTAATGGCCGTTGTGAACGGGCATTTATCATATTAAATATAATATCATATATGTACCATATCAAATGAAAGAGCTGATTAGTATTTTTATTACAATTTTTTTTATAAAATAATGTGAAGGGATTACATATTATTATTTATGTAAACTACGCGACCACTGTAGGGTTAATATTCGAAACTCACATTTTAAATATAAGAAAAAATAGCGCTAAAAGAAATTTTACTTCTGCAGTTCAAACAAGTAGGTTTTGCTTTTTATTGTATTAAATTGAATTATTACATTTGATTATATTCACAAAGGCTCAACAGAGAGGCAATTTTGAAAACAAAATATACTATGCCAATCCTTTGTTCGTAGGCAGTGGTTTGGTATTCGCAGCGGGCATGCAGAATAAATAATGCGTGTACAATTTAATAATGCGCTCATGGGGCATTATTGAGGCTACTCCGTGGTGTTGCAGTACATAAGGGATGTTCGCTGAACCCTGCTGCTGGTGTTTGCACAACTATTGCGCTCTTGGCTATTAAGACATTGCCTGACAAGTATAAGTATAATGATCACCGAGTCCACATCTCACATGCCGACGCCCTCAAGCTAATACTCTCAATTTGTTTATCTTTCTTGGTTTTCACGAGATTGGTTATTATCCGAACAGCCTTCTGAGCGTGTTTGTGGACCTCTGAGGCTCGCCGATGTAGTGGCTCTGGATGCGACTATACACACTGAGAGCGGTCGCGTCCAGGGCCTGGCATAAACTGGTGCTACTGTGGGGTGCCGCTTTATGTTGTCTGTGTATGTACTAAAAATAGTTTAATAAGGATTTCTTGTACTAATATCCAATATGAGCTTTTGTCTGAAATAAATACTATTATTATTATTTCTATTATTTATTTTCATATAAAGGTTTAATTATTATTTTTTAAATAAATATTTATAATTGGAATACATTTTAAACATTTCTTTAAAAAAAAAAATATTTTTATTATTGTTATTTTAGAAAATGGTGGATTTCTTAGTTCTTTGGTTACTTTTTAGATTGAATACAAAAAAAACATTTAAAATAAAAAGAAATAGTAGTCCACCAGATTATTAAATCTATTATTATATAAACAAAGTTTATTCTGTTACTTCTTTTCTACTTCAGTGTACCCAGGTACAGCAAGTGTCAATTGACTCATTAGTAAAATTAAGAAGGTCATGTGTATGTACTAAACCGTCGCTTTTTAGTGATCATTCAAATTTGGCCGGGTGGACGGCCATTATCTACAGTTTTGGTATTTCGATTATATTTACTTATTTGCGAACTGTTCGAAGCTGAATTTTTGCTACATATCACTTGACTAAGCGCTCTAATTATTGTTGTACACCTACACATCTCAGGTTAAGCCGGTTTCTTGTATGTTGACGTCAAACTTAGGGCACCGTCGACTCAACTTTTAGCAATATTATTCAATAACGTATTATATGTGCGCTTTTGGAACTGATTTGTGCGTATAGTAAACGTTTAGCAGGACTGAATACCGTTTTCAGGGAGCTTGTTCGTTTTCTCATTATAGCGCTGTGGCATTTTTTTGAATTTTCAAAGAAGTGCGATTACTTGAAAATTATAAATATTTCTCGAAATCTAATTCTATCACAAATACGCACATTGCAAGAGCTATCGGTGGGTACTTATCGTATAGCCGCACATACAATGGTTTTAGAGATCCGCGATTTTGCAAAACGTTACTGCAGCAGGAAACGCAATATCTCGAAAACCTGAAGACGCACCGACTCTATTTTTGGGGCACATTCTTGCATAAGCATAAGCTATCTGCCTATATACAATATTCGTCTCTCCGACGAGTATTTAAAAATTTTCTTGCTGGGGTAACGTTACCGCAGCAGGAATTGTTTTTTCCATTTTTTTCCAAAACTACAAGACGCACTAATTTTATAATCGGCGCACATTTACAGCAGATTGCGCTCTAATTATACGTCCCACTCACGTCGCTCTACGTGCAACTTTCCTGCTGGGGTAACGTACACACAAAATGGCCCGTAACGTAACGACAACGACTTATCTTTATTATTCTGCGTCGTAATGCTTGCGTCCGACAACATTATATTCTAATCAATTTAATTGTATTCTATTTTATTTAATCTACATTCTACTTATACTACATTGTCCAGAGCTACAGCTATTAAGTAATCGAATTATTGGAATATTCTTTCCAAATTTATACATATGTATATGTTTATACTAACTTTTGCCCGCGGCTTCGCCCGCGTGGTATTGGGGTTGGGGTTGAGGTTTCCGGTTTTCCGTTTTGGCGTGATTGAGTAACAAACATCCAAACATCGTAACTTTCGCATTTATAATATTAGTAAGATTTATTTTGTCTATAAGGAAGCAGAAGCCGTTTCGTTTTCTTTAGTGATTTTAACTTTGAATGTAAAAAGTTAACAAAAATAATGTAAAATCTTCATAAATAAAGTCCGCGCCAACGTCCGTGTAAATGGTTTATCTTACTAATATTATAAATGCGAAAGTGATAATATAATCCGGTAGGGATTATTGAGACACCTGATGCAGTCACAGTTACAGCAATCCATAATAATATAGTTCGTTTTTTAATCCTAGACTACGATTTGACAACCTAAAATGTCAAACTGCAGAAAATTGGGAACATATTTCTATAGTGTGACATTCTGAGTTGTCAAATCGTAGTCTAGAATTAAAAAACGAACTATAAGTGTTTCTTTTTAAGTCACATAAGCACCATCTTCTTTGTGACATTAGTACAATAATTGTATATTCATACTAATTATTTATTCGCCTTAATTATTCTTGAAATAATTAATTCACTCGTAAATATTATGTTAAATCTGATTATAATGCTTTAGTTTACACACCAATAGCTTTTATTAATGAAATTAATTATAATAAGTTTTCAATATGTGAAACTTAACATTTCATGATTTTTTGCAAACCGTAATTTTCACTCAAAATATGAAAGATCGAGGTTATTGACTCTCCTATTCTTATTTGGAACGCATAGTACATTCACTTATTAATAGCTAAGTGTAGCGCAATAAGAGCTAATTTGTGAGCAAGTGTGTTGAAAATCATCATCATCAGCCTTTAATGTTCCCACTGCTGGGACACAGGCCTCCTTTCTCTAGGAGAGGGAACGGGCCATAATCCACCACGCGGGCCCAGTGCGGATTGGTGGGTGTCACATATCTTCGAATTTTTGGTTCTAGGACATGCCTGTTTCCTCACGATATTTTCCATCACCGTTTTGAGAGCAGTGGTGATGAAATAAATTACGCTAAGTAATGCGCCAGGCTGGGTTTGGACCCGCGACCTACGACTCGTAAGTCGGGGCCTTTACCACTCGGCCACTACTGCTCGCAAATGTTATAAACAGTGTTTTAAACTACTTCACGGAACTAATTTTTTCGACCACCACGACAAGAAGTATTACTATTAGATGTGTGGAAATTAACCATGTTTACATACATTAATATTCCGCGCAGTTAACAGATTCGAGAGACTTGGGCCTTGTAAACAATATTAAGTTAAATATTTACTATTCAAGAGTTGCTCTACGCTAACTTATTAAGATAAAACAAAAACGTTAAGAGCCTCCAACCCAACGTATATTTTCATACAACCGCTCTTACGTGATTTTTTTTTATGGTAGGTAAAAATCATCCAATGACGAGTCTCGCTCTTGGGCGGAACGGGAAACAAGTGTCAGACTCTTACTGACTAAACAACCTACCCCGTTCCTACATCGCCTTACATACCAGGGTCAAAGCCTTGCTTTCAGTCACAAACCCTTGGCTCTAATTGGCTTCGACCCTCCTGCAGAGGCTCTTACGTGATTATGATGTTATTGCACATCTTTGTTCAGATATTTTCGATACACAGATATCTTGTGGATATTATCTAGGCTTCTATAGAAATCAAAACGTAAATTTGTGTAACAATAATCCAGTAAAGACCTCTGAAAATCTGCTGTTTTATGTGAACTTTGACTCTCCATAATATACTCCTATATTCAAAATTAAAAAAAGGTACGAGTAGGGTAGTGTAGGGGTAAGGTAGTGTAGGGTAGAGTAGGGGAGGTGGAGGGTAGAGTGGAGTAGAGTAGAATAGAGTAATCAGTTAGTGCGAATGAAGCCGCGGGCAAAAGCTAGTTACTCAATAAAAATTGCCAAAACAATGCAATTTTTATATGTCTTTATGTCTCTCTTATAAAGAAAGCAAGAAAACATGTTTGTTTGTGTTTTATTTTTTATGGTGGGCAAAAATCATCCAAGGACGAATCCCCCCTCGGGCCGAGCGGGAAACAGTGTCAGACTCTGATAATGACTAAACACCCCGTTTTTTCTCTCCCTTCACACTGGAGTCAACCCTTCCTTTCTGAAAGAGACCCTGGGCCCCAGTAGGCTTCGACCTTTTTGCAGAGTCCCTATGTGTTTGCTGACAACTCCTTGAGGCGCGCGGGAACTGAGCGCGACGTCGACGACTAGGGTTTCATATATAATAATAATATTCGACAACTATCACACAACCACAGTAGAAATATTCTGTGACACAACGACGTCTAGTCTCAAGCTAAGCAGAGCTTGTGTTATGGGTACTAGACAACTGATAAACATACTTATATATTTCTAAATACATACATATCTACATCTACACTAATATAACAAAGAGGTAAAGTTTGTTTTTTTTTATTTTGTTTTTGTTTTTTTGTTTGTAGGAGGTAATCTCTGGAACTACTGGTCCGATTGAAAAAATTCTAGCAACAGTAGAAAGCTGTTTTACTCCTGAGTGACATAGGCTATATATATATATATATATATAGCCGCTGACAAAAGCTAGTTATAGATAAACTACACCCAGACACAGAACAAATGATCGTGCTCATCACACAAACATTTGTCCTGGGTGGTAATAGAACCCACGAGCTCCAGCAAAGCAGTCAGGGTCACTAGCTACCGACTTCAAAAAAAGGAGGAGGTTCTCAATTCAATTGTATTTTTTTTTATTTACTTTTTTTATTTTTTTGTTTGTTTGGTATGAGTATGAGTTGTGTAGCAGTTCTCACCTCATTCATGATCTTGGCCCTGTCCTCCGGACACATGCCGAGGTCGGGCTGCCCGATGTCGCCCTCCACGACGCTGATCTTGCGGATGAAGTCCGGGCACTCCTTGCGCAGTCTGTCGTACAGCTGGAACATATAAGAAAATTTATTTATTTAAACTTCATGTACGGTAGTGGTACATAGGCGGACTTAATGCTACAAGGCATTCTCTACCAGTCTATAATAATTATAAGAAAATAAAAAAATATATATAAAAAAGCATATAAATAATAATTTATATATTTTTGAAGATATTCATTTATTTAATAGAAGGAGAAACTAAAATAGGAATATTCAAAAAAAGCTAACATATTTATTCGCAAAATTATAATAATTAAAAAATATATATCAGAATTGGTAAAAAAAAAAACAAAAAAGTAATTGGTACCTAATTTTGTTTATTATTATTTCTTAAATGGTTTTATACGATTTTTTTTAAAAAAAACGAAATATTATGTTATCTTATATATAAAAATGAATCGCAAAATGTGTTGGTAAGCGCAAAACTCGAGAATGGCTGAAGCGATTTCGCTAATTCTTTTTTTGGTGTGTTTGTTACTGTCAGGAGAAGGTTCTTATGAAAAAAAAAATAGGTTATAGTTGGGTAGAGTAGGGTAGAGTAGAGTAGAATAATCTGTTGCCGGGAGCGAAGCCGCGGCCAAAAGCTAGTTTTAAATAAATATTATGTTATAAATCTGTTATTATAATTATGCATGTGGTGTTAATCTGTAAATTATTGTTGTACTTAAAAGTGCTACTCTAGTTATGAAGTTTAAAATGATAAGTGTAAACAATTTATGGCTAACCATCATTACATAGTATAATAATAATTTATAATAATAATTTTATTAAGACACTGCATATTACACGTTAAGCACAGCAATTAAATCATCACAATATTGTTAGAAACAAACAAACATTTAGTGCAATAAAGTAGCCCTAGATCCCACACTAGGATACCCTGTGTCGTGGGATCTAGTTTTTTTGTTTTGAGACTCTTTATAAATATACGAGTGGGTAGTTCACCACTGGTTAGGTTACAAAAGTATATTCAAAATTAATAAATTACAAAAACATGCACATTACAATTAAAAAGTGTGTGAAGAGTGTAAATGTGTGTTAAAAGTGTATATTTTGGTAGAGTGTAAGTTGTGTAGATTGTATGTATGTGACAATATGCTGCGCCTGAGGGAGTCATTGTAAGAGATTCATAGTAAGGGTACGAGAAGAGCTTCAGTCCGTGCATAATCCAGAGCTGATAGCCACTTAATAACTTTCATTTTACATGTGTGCTTAGAGCAATCCACCATATTTAGAATTTTATTGATTTCTTGATAAATGAATGGACCCATGAAACGAGGAGATCTTTGCGCGTATTTAGAATGAGTAGTGGGTGTTTTCCATTTTTTCTGTCTACATGATTTGGTAGTTTTGGTTTGGGTAAAAGGTGCTAGTCTGTGAAAGCGAAGTAAGATTGATAGGATGAAAAGTTGTCTTACCCTGAGAACTTTACAGTCTTGGTATAGCCTGTCAGTGGGATACCGAAATGGCTTTGCAAAGGCAACCTTTAAGATGCCCCTTTGAGCTCGCTCGAGTTTTATTAAATGGCTCTTTGTTGCAACACCCCATGCCGCTATGCAGTAAGACAAGATAGATTGGCACAGAGCGAAGTACACACATCGGATGGTATTGTGGTTTGCTATGTTCCTTAGATTTTTGAACACAAACATAAGTTTGCGGACTCTGGTAGTGACAGCATCTATTTGTTTGGACCAGGATAACTGGTTGTCGATCAAGACGCCAAGATATTTAATACAGTCAACTTGTTCGATCTCGACACATTGACAAGAATTACTGTCAGGGTAATTACAGGAGTGGAGTTTAATTCTAAGTGGATTTTTTGGCTCGATTCTTTTTGATATTTTGAATGGTATATATTTTGTCTTACTCGCATTCAGTGTAAGAAGGTTTTGCTGCAGCCATTTCATCACTGTAGATAGGCCCCTCTGAGTAGCATCAACGACCCCAACCCAATTGTTGCTATGGAATATGATAGCTGTGTCATCCGCAAAAGTGAAAATTTTGGCGTTGTCCATTCGAAGATTACAGAGGTCATTGATGTAGGCCAAGAAGAGCGTAGGACCCAGCACGCTTCCCTGAGGAACGCCAAATTGAATATCAGAATATTCGCTTATTACCTCGTCACTATATTTAACTCTTTGCTGTCGGTTTGACAGGTAGGAGTGAAACCAGTTCTGAGCTAAACCCCGTATTCCCATCAATGAAAGCTTCCGCAGGAGTATAGGTCGAGACACAGTATCAAAAGCCTTAGCCATATCTATAAATACTCCAATACATTTGCAACCAGAATCCACCCTTTCACTGACATGGTCAACGAGTGTCACTACTGCATCTTCTGTTGACATTTTTTGACGAAATCCGTATTGGTTATCAGACAAGACTTTTCCTTTTTCCAAGAATTTTCGCAAACGATTATTTGCTAGTTTTTCTAATATCTTGGATACTGACGATAACAATGAAATAGGTCTGTAGTTAGTGACCAGAAGCGGGTCGCCAGATTTAAAAATGGGACAAACATTGGCTAGCTTAAGGCATTCAGGAAAGACACCGGAAGACATACTTAAGTTGTATATATGGGAGAGAACAGGAGCAAGAGGAATTTTACATTGTTTTAGAATAGAGTTACAGATTAAATCGTCACCTGGAGCAGAGCACCCTTTGAGACTGTCAATGATTTTTATTATTTCATCTTGATTTGTTGGAGTAAAGAAAAAAGAATTCCCAACAGTGATATCCAGTCTAGTGTTATTTGCCAGTTGTTGTTCTGTGACTTTTAGATCGGATAGGATAGTGTCAGCTAACTTTTTTCCAACGGTGCTGAAAAACACATTAGCAGAATTTACCGAGTCCACAGGATCTTCAAGGATTTTAGTAATATCTGCATTTGTACGGGTATTATTTTTCATATGGCAGATTTCCTTAACACTTTGCAAGAGTTTTTTGGTGTTGTCCTTATTTTTAGTCAGCAGTTTACGATTATAATCCTCGTGAGCCTTTTTAATAATATCATTACAGTAATTTCGATAGGTTCTATACTCTCTCTGAGACGTAATATCTTCCTTATTTTTTCTAGCAATAGAGTGTAGTAGGTCTCTCTTTCGGACACATCTGAGTAGACCTGCCGTCATCCAAGGCTTACGTAATGCTTTTGAATTGCCAATCTTGATTTTAGAACTGAAATTTTTAATTTTTTGAGTCATTAGGTTGATGAAACGGGTTGTGGCAACATTAACGTCAGCTTCGGTTGTAATGCTGGACCAATCCGTTTCGACAATATTAGATTGGAGACTCTTGAAGTCAATTTTGTTGTAAAATTTTGGAACCTTTATGGTGGCTGTGGTTTTAGTGACAGCCGCAATTACAGTATCATGGTCAGTTATGTCAGAATCACACACTATGACGCTGGATGGTGACTTTGTTCTGAGTAGGACATGGTCTAGGCAGTTAGAGCCTCTAGTAGGAAGGTGGTGTCCTGGCATAAAGCCACTGTACGCAATAAGGTTAAGATACTCATTAGCTCTTGAGTCAGTAGTATTTGCTTTGATATCCAGATTAATATCACCGGTGATAATGCAAGTTTTCCCTTTGATCATATTCATCACCTGTTCTAGCGACTCCAAGAAGTAGGAAATATTGTGAATGGAAGGTGAGCGATACAATGCAACTATACTGTATTCTGTTCCAATATCAATTAGCAGGCAGTCATCGTCTCGAAATTGAGGCTCCCGCACCTGTATATTTAATCCACACTTTGACAATACCACGATGCCATCATTTTGATTTCGATATTCTTTGGAGATGTGACAATCGTAATTGGGTAGGGTTTCGGTATTGAAACTGGGATCAAGCCAACATTCCGTCAATACTATAATATCCGGCATAAAACCTAGCCTTGATAAAAATATGGAGAAACAGTCGAAGTTCTTACGTATGCTTCTGATGTTTTGATTTACAATTGTTAAAAAATTATCAGGATTTCCCAACTCGGTCTTAACATTTTCTGGGGTAGATACACGAAAGCAATCAGCCATTGAGGAGTTGTCAATATTATATAAAAGTTCACTATTCATTAAACGGGTAAATTAAAAGGGAAAAGTAGACTAGGTACGGTCGGAAGTCTCGGATATTGATATTTCTTTAGAAGGCTATAATATTTTGCCAATGCAAGAGTAATACTCAAAAACGAGAACAGGACCAGCATAATCCTATAATAACTAATACAGAAATAAAATGATGGATGACAAGCAAAGAAAATGCGAGAACTTACCATGCTAGACTTTGACGATGTTACAATGCAGGCAGCGATGATGTGTAAAAAACTTGAGAGATTGAAAAGAGTGTTTGACGTGTGTGTTACGTAGAGTTTACAAAAACATACTATATAGTTATGATTAAGCTTAACATTTAGAAGTGTACAATATTTTAGAGATTTACTGCTATCCAAAATGTTTGGTAAAATACAATCAAAGAGTAGTCATTCTTGTTTATCATAGTTAAGTTTGAGCTCGTGGAGTTGTGCTTCAGACGTGATCCGTATATAAGGCTGCCCTTCTCGTTTGCGGAGGTAAACTTGACCGTTAGATATCCAACAATGCTCATAATGAGCATATTTAGCAACGTCTCGTGCTAGAAAATGAAACCGTTTCATTTTAGCCGTTAGATGTTCAGAGATAAAAATCGGATGTTTTTCTCCACCAATACCAAGATGAAAAGTGTTCAACCGGTTTGAAGGGTTTTTGTTATTGAAATCCTTAGTTATTCCCAAAAAGTTGCTCTTCGTAAGCGTGTCTGCAAATTCTACAATAATGGTGGATTTGCTATCAGAAGATTTACTCGGAGCTTTATAAACATCGCGAACATCAGACTTAGGTATCTCACTCCCAAGAGATTTAAACAACTTCAACGCCTTGTCATATAGGCTCATTTTGGTTTCTTTTGGAATTTTCGGCACATTTCTGATTTCTACTGATGTTTTTATAGCGTTTCGTTCTAGTCGGTCAATTTTTTCATCAATTTTAGACAAATAGACGGCTATTTCCTTCCTCTCCTGCTCCATACCATGAATTTGATTTTCCAGGTCAGACAGTCGTGCGCCAAAAAACTCAATGGATTTCATGATTTCGGCACTGTTTGTTTGGATATCATCATTTTGTTGTTTTACTTCTCTGATGTGCTCCTCAAGGGCATCGAGTCTAGCGCATTGATTGGACATCACAGCATTTACCTTTTCGAGTATTTCATCAAGCTTTGACGTGAGTTTTTTTGGTGGAGTCTTTTTTGCTTTTTTGGAATCCAAACAGTAACGAGGACGTTTACATCTCTGAGTCGCGATCGGCGAGCGCTCCGGTAATACCTCCGGTTCGCTTTGAACAACAGCCGTCATATCTTCTGATTCAGAGAGTGTCCTCTCTGGTTCTGGTGGCGTGCGAATCATAATGTATTTCAAATATATAAAAATAGCTTAGACTCTTCAAATACGCACACTAATAAAGGCCCAAAGATTATAGCTCCAAAATCGCACACTAATAAAGGCCAAACGTTTCCAGTTCCAATATCGCACACTAATAAAGGCCCTCAGCAAAAAAGTTCGTGAGAAGAAAGACGTAAGCGCCGTGCAATTGGAGGTAGTTACGCGTTCAGTCTCGGCTGTCACGATAAAGTTTGGAGGGTAGTTCGCACAATGTTTTGATGAATCACACACGAATTATTAATCTAGATTTCTAGTTAAATACACTCTCCAATCACTTATTCAGGGTGAAATTAGGTTGCAATCGACGGTAACTTGACGTTCTTCGAGTTTTCTTGCACTATTATCACTTGTGGAGTGTAAGTTCAATATTATTTAGAGGAGCAACAGTAACACGATGCTACACGCACGGTAGGTGGTGACAGTTATATATAAAACAAAGTTGCTTTCTCCCTATATTTAGAGTGATTCAAGAGGAAGGTTTGTAGCTATAATATATTAGCTTTGCACCCGTGCGAAGCTGGGGCGGGTCGCTAGTAAATATATAAATAAATATTCGTTTGCGTTACCATGTCAGTGACACCCGTACAACAAGTCCCACTCACCACATCGTCGAACTGCTCCTGCAGCCGCTTGCTGATGTCCTTGTTCTTCTTCGGGCGCGCCAGAAGAAATATCTTCTTCAGGTCTGGACACGATCTGTAACAAAATACAATTTTACGAAATGACTTTCATGTAATATGTAGTGACGCAATTAAGTTTTCCTCTCGATTTCTGTCCCTGCTGACAATAAATAAATCAAAGTGTCTTAGATCAACTACAGACAACTAATTGCGGCCATTCTATACATAACGTGCCAGGGCAATAAGTCGTTACAAATATTTCATCTACACTATATCTACACTAATATAATAAAGAGGTGAAGTTTGTTTTTTTGTTTGTAGGAGGTAATCTCTGGAACTACTGGTCCGATTAAAAAAAAATAGCAACAATAGAAAGCTGCTTTACTTCTGAGTTATATTTTATGTACGTAGGCGAAGCCGCTGACAAAAGCTAGTAGATTATATACTTAGCCACACCTCGGGTTTCAAAATTTATAATGAATAGGCTAACGCTCTCATGTGAAGTAGATCTCTATCGCGGCAGGTGGTGGGGAAGCATGAACCTATTCATTACATTATGAGCAGTGGTGGCCGAGTGGTAAAGGCCCCGACTTACGAGTTGTAGGTCGCGGGTTCAAACCCAGCCAGGCGCATTACTTTGTGTAATTTATTTCATCACCACTGCTCTCAAAATGGAGAAGGAAAACATCGTGAGGAAACCGGCATGTCCTAGAACCAAAAATTCGAAGATATGTGACATCCACTAATCCGCACTGGGCCCGCGTGGCGGATTATGGTCCATCCCCTCTCCTAGAGAGGAGGCCTGTGTCCCAGCAGTGGGAACATTAAAAAGGCTGATGTGATTCAAGAGAAAAGGTTTATGTGTATTATATACCATTAAACTTTGGTTTTAATCCCTTGGTGGGTCGATCCGGTACAGACAGACAGACTTGGCGTCACTATAAAGGTTCCTTGTTGACTACGGGACCCTAAAAAAGCCTGACGTTACTGTCAAATCACAGACACAGTGGAAAGACAACCTCATTCCTTTGTGTAACGTAGTTAAAGTGTAGTTAGGTGTTACAACTTGGTCTATGTGTAACGTGACCATACGTCCCGCTTTGGGCGGGACTGTCCCGCTGTCCCCCGCAAGAGCAAAAATGTCCCGCTTTAGTTTTAGGAATGCATCTATCCCTCAGGGATAAATTTAAAGATATAAATATAATGACTGTCCCATCGCAGTATATTTACGAGAATATTTTGTATGCACATAAAAATAAATGTATGTTTAAAAAATACAGTGATGTTCATAATTTTAATACTAGAAACAAAAATAAATATGTAGTTCCTGCTACCAGGCTCAAAAAAATAGGGGGCTCATTTAGATGCCAATGTATACACTTCTATAATAAACTTCCTAGTAATATCCAACAACTAAGCCTTAATAAACTTAAAGCCTTTGTTAAGCGTAAACTTTGCCAAAAAGCCTTTTATAGTGTAAAGGATTATATTGAGGACGTAAAGGCTTGGGATTGACCTGCTCCAGTACTCACTTTAACTGTTGTAACGTTTTCTTTGTTTTTATTATTATTATCTTCTCTCGATTTGACATTAATGTTTATTTTTAAAAATTTTACATTTGTAAACTATATATATTATTTTTGTGAACATGAGGACTATGTGGATTATGCTATATGTATTTTCTTTTTTGTTTCTGTCTCTTTAGTAAATTTAGCGTATGTCTGGCAATTTGAGTATTTGACGACCTACTCAAATGTCCTTTCCTTGGTATTGTTCGTCGGGTCGTGTTGAGCTCCTTAGTAGTCCTGAGTTGAGCTTTGCGAATACTGACAAATGCTTGCACTGACTGGACAGGTCTACTCAAATTTGTATGGATCTTTCTTCAAAAGACCATCTCAGACAAATCTGCATGGTTCTTATGTGATTTGACCAATACATATTTTCTGTATGGACTTTAAAAGAGACTTTGACCCCTGAGTTTGTTTCGGTGTTTCTTCTCAGGGTAGTCCGCTAGGAAACACCGGACTCATCTAGCATAAAAAAAAAAATGACGTGTAAAAGTGTTTTTTAAACCTACTTGCAAAATAAAGATCATTTATCATTTATCATTTATCGTTTTTAAATGTAACAACAGCGCGGGCGACACAGTGAGAATCGTGCGGCGGCCGAGACAGTAATGAAAGCTATGTTGATTACGAAAATAAATATAAAGAAATGATGCAGTGAGTTCCATAGTTATCTAAAAACAAGTTACGATATTCTAAAACAAATTTGTTCCGCCAACAAATACAAAAATACGACTTAGAAGTCACCCCACTACTTAACTGTTTTGTGTTTAGTGCTTTGATTTGTGTTATTCAATCTTCTATAAACTTGTAAAACTCCCAAAACTTTATTTTATAATTCCGCAAGTTTTTTTTTAGAACTATTCCTCAGTTGTCCCTCTCTGGCACAGAAAATAAATGGTCACGTTATCTATGCGTAGGGTTGCCATCTCTAAAATTTGGGAAACAGGACAAGATGCGTGAAAACCCCGGATTTTAGAGCCCGAAAGCCGGACATATCAACAAGATTTTATAAACATATTCAATGTCAATCAACAAAAAACAGTTGAAAATGTCATAAATGACCTTTTCATTACTCATACTCTGAAAGTAGGTGTAAAGATGCCCGCGGACAGGGTTGGAAGAAGTACTTTTACTCCCTAGGGAGTTTTACTTTACAACTGACAGTTGATTTTTTAATATTTAGACAGCAAATATTAAAAAAAAAACTAGTTCTATTTTGACATTTCTATTGAACCGTGACCCGAATTTATATACTGCTAGTACAATTGAAATAACATAAAAATAGAAATAATTTAAGAATACTTTTTTTTAATGACTTTATTTTAATTTACTTTCAATTATTTCATTAAAACTAATATATATTTGAGAAAAATGTTCACCAGACCCATTTTTACAATGACAAAATGAAAAATATTGACTGAAAAGCCAGGGAGCCGAACACTGAAAAAACAAATTGGCGGGTAAATGGTAGACTCTCTATAATCTGTTGCCGATTTGATCTTCCTTTTTTTTCGAGGTGTAGAGTTTTGTTTACATTTTGCTAAATCTCTGTTATAAGAAATTTTTATTAACACGATAAGTTCATCAGCTTCAATTATAAATTTAACGCAAGAATCTTAAGACGAGAAAACCGCTTACTGCCTAAATCAAAAGAAATATACCTACCTAAAAACATACCTTTGACGACGACTCAGGTTTTTATTATTTTTATTTTCCTCGTATTCGTAATGAAAAGCACAGTGTTTACCTCGGGTTCAAGAGTTATTTAGTCCCTCGAACCATTAGCGACCTCGCTATCGCTCGGTCGCCAAGAAATTTCTCGGGACTAAATAACTTCCTTTCATCCCTCGTATAACAATGTACTATTTTTATTCATTCATTATTTAAAAAAAACTATTCTTTTAATTTTTATTTTTTAAACTCGTTCTACAAATGAAACCTTCCCCGGACGCTCCCCGGATGCCCTCTAAACTAGGACAAATCCGGGGAAACCCGGACGGATGGCAACCCTATCTATGTGGCAGCCGGCACTACTTGCGCCTAGCTACGCAATATATTAAGCGGTAGATCAAGATTACGAGCGACATTGGTATGCGGCGCGCGTAGTGTCCAGCTGGGACTCACAGACTGCTCGGTGGACTACGACTGTAGGTACGCGAATAGGTGCTGTTCTAATATATTCATATCAAAACATCTATCTATATTATATACTAGCGACCCGCCCCAGCTTCGCACGGGTGCAATTGTGATATTAAATATATTATGCATGTATTATACATCTATAATCTCCTTTCTCAATCTTATTATTTTTTTTTTAAATATTTATTAGTATATTAATAGATATTGCATAAATGTATCTTTATTATTATATGTAATTCATATATTATATTTATGTTTTTTTTGTACACTGACCGCCCCAAATCTATCTCCTTTCATTTAGTCCATCCTGAGGTTGTCTGTCAGAAATTGCCCTGTGCGATAAAACCGCCCATTGTACACTTACGTTTTATATTTGTATATCCTGTCCACATTGAGGTGTACAATAAAGCTTATAATAAATAAATAAATAATAAATAAATATACATATAAATCTTCTTCTTTAATCACTCGTATCTATTAAATCAAAATCCGTTGCGTAGTTTTAAAGGTTAAAGCATACATAGGGACGAAGCGACTTTGTTTTATACTATGTAATGAAATAAAAGGAGAAACTGATTGACATATCAACGCACAGCCGAAACTACTGGGACTAGCAGAGAGGAATTTTACACAAGGCTTCCTTTTATGACGTAGGCGAAAAGGGTTCTCCAAAATTCACCTATTGTATGGATGAAACGTGTGTCTAAAGTTTGTGCGAAAACCTATTTTCTTGCGGGCGAAGCCGCTGGCAGTAAGCTAGTTTATTCATACTAAAATATTATAAATGCAAAAGTTACTCCGTCTGTCTGTTACGCTTTCCCGCTTAAACCTCTCAAACGATTTTGATGAAATTTTGCACAGACAATCTTTAGACCCTGAGAATGGACATAGGCTACCTTTTATTGCGAAAAAAAGGACGCAGACGAAGTCGCGGGTACCAGCTAGTTTATACAATAAAGGTAAGTATAAAAGGTGGTAAAAGCAGGGATTATGTATTCGGTACGCTGTCTATGACCTAATAAACTGTGTAAATTTATGTAATATTGTTCTGTCGCAGTGAAGAATACTAATTATATACCGAGTCATTACCATCACACAAATTAAGTTAACTTGTCAGTCGACGGTGAAAAAAACTAGTTAACCATTACTATTTAGAATTGTAACCTAATTTAAAAGGTTATGTGAATAAACTAATGAATAAAATATTAACTTTATTTTTAACTAGAGACCCGCCCCAGCTTCGCACGGGAGCAATGGAAGTATTTGATAGGTATGTATCATTATCATCACTACATAGTATAAAACAAAGTTGCTTATCCCTGTGTATGCTTAGATCTTTAAAAGTACGCAACGGATTTTGATGCGGTTTTTTTTAATAGATAGAGTGATTCAAGAAGAAGGTTTATAGCTATAATATATCACCTTTGCACCCGTGCGAAGCTGGGGCGGGTCGCTAGTATCTTTAAAAGTACGCAACGGATTTTGATGCGGCTTTTTTAATAGATAGAGTGATTCAAGAGGAAGGTTTATGTGTATAATACATGCATAATATATTCAATATCAGTACCCGAGCGAAGCTGGGGCGGGTCGCTAGTTATACACAATTATTATTATAAACCTTCCTCTTGAATCACTCCATCTAATAAAAATAAACCGCATCAAAATCTGTTGCGTAGTTTTAAAGATTCAATCATACATAGGGACAGCGGGAAGCGACTTTGTTTTATACTATGTAATGATGTGGAGCAGTTGTAGCGAGAATCCGACTTGCCACTTGTTTTACCCTCAGGTTAAGAATCATGGCTCTACTGTTTAAGGTAAACAGTACTTAAAAAACCGGCCAAGAGCGTGTCGGGCCACGCTCAGTGTAGGGCTCCGTAGTTTCCCGCCCGTCACAAATTTCTCACAATGTAACAGAACCCAGTAGCCCATGTAAAAATTAGTAAACAATGATTTTGGATTGCGTGAAACGATTTTTTTGTTGAACCGATGATGATCCACTATTATACATGAAGAAAAAATAAATAAAAAAAATACATGTTAAAAACAGTAGTTCCCAGGGAAAATAAAAATACCATATTCGCTATTACAATTCGTGTCATTCAGCAGGGAGGGAGAGGACCGCAGAGGGAGGGAGGGTCAAGAGGTAAGCGATGCATAAGTGATGAGATGCGGTCACTTAGTGCTGCTTTATACTCGATCGTGGGAGCTTTTGTACTTAACACAAAACTAAACAATCAATTATATGTAAACGACTTTATTACCAAGCGCTAAGACTTTTTTTCCCAGTTAAGTTTTTCGACAGAAATGTGGTTGACGATGATATTTAAATTCCACTCCTCGTTTGAGGATAAAATTGCGGTTTTTCAAACAATGTGCTTAGAATTATAACAGCTGATAGCGGAGTGACGATGTAGACAATGGGGAACACTTTTTTTATGGTAGAAAAAACTCCTGGGTGAGAATCGAACCTAGGAACTCCGGCATAGCAGTCAGAGCCACGAACCACTAGACCAACAGGCCTGTCAAAAATTATAAAACATTTTTTTTTGTGGTGGGAAAAATCATCTAATTACGATTCCCGCCCTTGGGCAGAGCAGGAAACAGTGTCAGACTCTTACTGACTAAACGATCCACCCCATTCCTTCTTAGCCTTCATATCGGGGTCGGTCCTTCCTTTCAGAAACCGGATTTCACCGGGACCGGGCCCCAGACCACCAGACGTACGGCAATGCGCCACCAGTACATGGTGGACATCCCTCATATACGTACAAAACGTTTTGGAAACACTTTCATTGTGCGTACAGCCAAGGAGTGGAATTCTTTGCCGGAGTCTGTGTTTCCTGATAGCTACAATCCGGGTATCTTTAAGTCAAGAGTGAATAGATTACTTCTAGGTAAGCGCGCTCCATTGTCGACCGCGTCGTCGCTATCCATCAGATGATAGCGGTCAAGCGCGAACCTATCTACACTAGTCTATACTAATACAATAAAGAGTTAAAGTTTGTTTTTCTGTTTGTAGGAGGTAATCTCTGGAACTACTCGTCCGATTGGAAAAATTTTAGCAATAATAGAAAGCTACTTTACTCCTGAGTGACATAGGGTAGGTATTTTATGTACGCTGACAAAAGCTAGTGCATAATATTGTCACTAACTATAATCAACTAGCATTTTACTTATTTGTTTTTATTACGTACATCGAAGGAATGGAAAAATTAGCTGCTGCGGTCGACCTATCCGATTATTATTTAGACTTCTTCAAGGTTAGAGTAAATAGATTCGATTTTTAGTATATCGAACACGGTGTATCGATAATTCTCTCTGTGTTGCCAGTGATGACATATGGCTCCGAAACTTGGTCGCTTACAATGGGCCTCATAAGAAGACTACTTCTAGGTAAGCACGGTCCATCATCGACCGCATCGTCGCATTCCATCAGATGAGATAGCGGTCAAGCGCGAACCTATCTACACTAATATAATAAAGAGGTAACGTTTGTTTTTTTGTGTTTTTTTTTTTTGTAGGAGGCAATCTCTGGAACTACTGGTCTGATTGGAAAAAAAATAGCAACAATAGAAAGCTGCTTTACTCCTGAGTGACATAGGCTATATTTTATGTACGCGGGCGAAGCCGCTGACAAAAGCTAGTTCTTAATAAATAGTAATTTTATTGCTTCTTCAAATCCAGTCCAATCCCCGTCAGTTGTGTGAGTATTTCGTCACGTTAAGTTAGAGGCTCATAGCTGTGTGCGCTCGATTAACATTCAAGTCATGTGGACAAAAGGAGGCGTGTACAGCGAGTACAGTGTGTGCCGTCAGCTGTCTGTTGATTTATATAGCAATCGCCGTCGATTGTTAATGAGTGGACGGTACCACGCGTCCTCAGCACGTACGGCAAGCGGCCTTGGTTGCGCAAGCGACCGACTCACGACAAACGTACGCGGTCCGCGACTCTCTGCCACTCATCTTTTTTTATTTATTGACTAGCTTTTGTCAGCGGCTTCGCCCGCGTACATAAAATATAGCCTATGTCACTCAGGAGTAAAGTAGCTTTCTATTGTTGCAAAAAATTTTCCAATCGGACCAGTAGTTCCTGAGATTATCTTCTATAAACAAAAAAAACAAACTTTACCTCTTTATTATATTAGTGTAGACTATTGTAGATACGTTCGCGCTTGACTGCTATCTCACCTGATGGAAAACGACGGCGCGGTCGACGATGGACCGTGCTTACCTAGTCTCAAGCTAAGCAGAGCTTGTGTTATGAGTACTAGAGAACTGATAATCATACTTATATATTTCTAAATACATACATATCATTACATAGTATAAAACAAAGTTGCTTAATCCCTATGTATGCTTAGATCTTTAAAAGATCAGATTTTGATGCGGTTTTAATAGAGTGATTCAAGAGGAAGGTATGCATAGTATATTAATATTAGCATTGCCCCCGTGCGAAGCTGGGGCGGGTCGCTAGTATTGAATATGTATAATGCATAAACGCGCAGTTTACATTCAAATATGTAGTTATTGCAAATTGCAATACAAGAGCTGACGGAGAGCGAGCGGACTACGTACCACCTCCGCAGTGTGTTGTAAATGGATTTGAATGTTTAACAAATTAATACATATATAATATAAGATAGCAGTGGTGGCCGAGTGGTAACAGCCCCGACTTACGAGTGACGGGTTCAAACCCAGCCAGGCGCATTAATTTGTGTAATTTATTTCATCACCACTGCACTCAAAACGGCGAAGGAAAACATCGTGAGGAAACCGGCATGTCCTAGAACGAAAAATTCGACGGCATGTGACATCCACCAATTCTCACTAGGCCCGCGTAGTGGATTATGGCCCATTCCCTATTCTAGAGAGGAGACCTGTGTCCCTGCAGTGGGAACATTAAAAAGGCTGATGGTGATGATAATAATATAATATTCGACAATCATCACACAACGCCGTCTAGTTTCAAGCTAAGCAGAGCTAGTGTTATGAGTACTAGACAACTGATAAACATACTTATATATTTCTAAATACATACATATTATAGATAAATTACACCCAGACACAGAACAAATGATCGTGCTCATCACATAAACATTTGTCCTGGGTGGGAATCGAACCCACGACCTCCGGCATAACAGTCAGGGTCACTAACTACTAGACTGACAGGCCAGTCCAATTCAGATTATGGTATGCAAATAAATGAATTAAAATGTAAAGTTTACTCTTCGTCAAATTAAAGGCGGCCCTCAATCAAACTCCACAAGACTCAGCAATCAAAAACTTCTTTCAAATAAAATACAAAAAGATTAAAATCGCTACCAGGTATAGCGCCATCTCTCGAGAAATTGGGTTGCTAATTTATACATGGCCGGCTAGTGGGTTCTGTTACATTGTGAGAAATTTGTGTCAGACGCAAAACTATGGAACACTTTTTTTTTATTACAGGTTTGCGCTTGACCGCTATCTCACCTGATGAAAAGCAACGATGCGGTCGACGATGGAGCGCGCTTACCTAAAAGTAACCCATTCACTCTTGACTTAAAGATACCCGGGTTGTAGCCATCAGGAAACACCGACTCCGGCAAGGAATTCCTTGGCTGTACGCACAATGAATGTGTTCCCAAAACGTTTTGTGCGTGTATGTGGGATATCCACCATGTACCGGTGGCGCAATGCCGTACGTACGTCTGGTGGTCCGATGATGGAACGTGCGAGGCGGAATTAAATTATGTAATTCCGACGCACACTCCCCGAAATGCAACCGGTAGAAAACCGACAGGCTAGCAACCCTACACTGAGCGTGGCCCGACATGCTCTTAACCGGGTTTTTATTATCTAGTTCAACTTCTCTCCACAGCCCAACCTTGGTGATTTGTTCCCGATGGCGTCGCGCGTTGACGTCTTTTCTATAGCGCGTTGTAAATACTCTTAGCGCGGGTTGTTTCAGCCATGCTGGACTCACGAGTGACAGTTCAAAATGGCACTAACCCCAAACATCGGGTTGTTTCACAAAATGGCGGACGTTACGTACGTCAAAAAGTTACTGTTACAATAACTGATGCTTCTGCTGATTATTATGATTATTTTTATTGTGCTTTAAGTACAATATTGACTGGTCTACACTGTTCTTACATAATGATATAAATACTGTAATAACGAGATAATATTGTAAGAAACCATTTTTTTAAAAGAGTAACCATGGAGTTTCTTGCCGGTTCTTCTCCATAGGAAACGACTAATTTGGAACCGTGCACTAGCTTCTGACGTTTTATAAGAGTCTATGTGAAATAAAAACATTTTATTTGATTGACTTCACTCACCAATTAACGTTATTTACCGCCATATTTAGTTTTTTTTTTATTTGGATATTTAAAAAAAAGTCAAAATATGACATAAACGTCTAAGTTTATGTCATAATTTGTGGATTGCAATACTAAAAAAATCTCCTAACTACTTTTATTGGGATAAAGTGTTGCTTTCTACTGGCAACCCGAATAACTTTGACAATTGGTTTTTTTTCTATTGGGCTTTTTTTGAGTATTGGGTTCGTCACTGGATGACCTACCTTAAAGAAAATAGGTAGCATACTATGTTTTATATTTTTAAATGTATTATTTACTTTTTATTTCAAATGGTATTTAAAAACGTAATTTACGTGATTGTATTATTAAAAAATTTACGGAATAATAATGATAAATATTAATTTATTTTCAAAAATATCCATATGGAAATAAATACTCAGAAACTCACAAAGCACAAACGAAAACATACTGATAAAATTAATTCATTACAATTATATAGGTCATGGCTATCATACATATCATATTAAATAAATCTATCTAATATAAATCAAAGCCACTTTTGGTTGTTATTTTATAACTCAAGAACGGGCTCACCTATCCAAACCAAATGTCTAGGCTTCGTTTACATTATTTAGTTGATGGTTTATGTGAAGTTTGCACAAAATCGGTCGAGCTGTTCTTCATTTATCTCTGTTGCCGGGAGCGAAGTCGCGGGCAAAAGCTAGTAAATCATAAATATATCGGCAATTTTCGATTATGATTAGATTAAGAACTAAATCAATTACTATAATTAATAAAATTAAATTATATGATCAATACAAGTCCGCCTCTGTACTTTTGTGTATAATATCATTACATAGTATAAAACAAAGTTACAGACTTAACAAAGTTACCGTTCCCTATGTATGCCTAAATCTTTAAAAGTGCGCAACGGATTTTGATGCGGTTTTTTTAATAGATAGGGTGATTCAAGAGGAAGGTTTATGTGAATAATACATGCATAATATATTCAATGTCAGTACCCGTGCGAAGCTGGGGCAGGTCGCTAGTTACATAGTATAAAACAAAGTTGGCTGTCCCTATGTATGCTTAGATCTTTAAAAGTACGCAACGGATTTTGATGCGGTTTTTTAAATAGATAGAATGGTTCAAGAGGAAGATTTATGTGTGTAATACATTCAACATCTGATCAGTACCCGTGCGAAGCCGGGGCGGGTCGCTAGTTATAAATAAATTAATATTTAAATCTTGTTGTTTAAGACATATTCAGTGATTATTATATAACTAAATTGCTATACAGTTCTTTGAATTGCTGTACAATTCTTACAACGATTATAAATATGCATTTATGTATTTATTACGACCTTGTTAAACATATAGTCCAGTGCAAATACCACTATATAACCTTGTTAAACATATAGTCCAGTGCAAATAGCACTGTTAATGATAAAAAGTGGAACAAAATAGTAGTAGAATGAAACCCATTGGAAAAGGAAGATAAAATAACAAAAAATTTAGGAAAAATAAATTACGGTCAACCTGAGGTCGGGAAGTGGCTGGGTGTGCGGTTTTAAGGGTAAAAAATGGTTTATCTCGATTTCCGACAAAACTACTGGTTCTATGGAAAAAGTCTAATAGCAAACTTGTAGGTCATAAAAAGATCTACCACTTTTGTATTTACAATTTTTCACATAGCCTCAAAATCTATGGTGAAAAGTCGAAAATACCGAGTTTTTGAATTTAATTTTTATCTCCATTAAATATTACTTTTTTTCACAAAATGTGGTAAAAAGTTTCCTTTTTATGTCCCAAACTTACTATTTTTTTTTTCTTTCTTTCTTTCTTTTTATTTCAGAATATTTAAAATTTCTCTCTTTATTTTGATCTAACATCGAAAAAACAGCCTATTTTTCAATAATAAAAATCTCACGTAAAAATATGTGATTTTTTTTTTAAAGTTTGTTGGCTTCTTATTCATTGAAATCTTTACTTTTTTAAAGGTGTAAAAAACAAGTATACATTACTACAGTATTTTTTTTCAGAAAATGCAAAAAACTAAAAAATCTCGAATCAGAAATTTCTTTTGTTTAATCATTACTAGCGACTCGCCCCAGCTTCGCGCGGGTGCAAAGGTGACATACCTTTAAACCTTCCTCTAGAATCACGTTATCTATTAAAGAAAACCGCATCAAACTCCGTTGCGACCTTTTAAAGATTTTGTGCTATAGTTAGTAGACTATGTAGAAACGCACGCTATGTAGACAAGCATATTATAAACTGGAAGATTACATTCTTGATAATAATGCTTGGTTAAATGCCGTTTCTGCTCCACAGCCACAGTCTACTTTTGCCTTCTAATTTGTTTTTTTTTTGTTAACATATTTATTGAAAGGATGGAAGTTGTTGCCCTTTTTATATTGGCTTTTCGTAATAGTTTTATATTTTATTTGTTTAATTGAAGCTCATGACCATCTACAATTTTTTTTTTTTTTATTTGGATACAATAGCATTGTATAATGTAGAAGCACTTTGTAAATTTTGTAAATGTGAAGTACAGTACGCGTCAAATAACTATGCCGCTCTGAAGCTAGGCTTTCCTAACAACAGCGCAGGTACTATCGCTTAAAAAAGTGTTCACTGACGTGAAAATTTTTAAATTGTTTTATTTTATAATGAAAATAAATAGTGTATTTTTTTACTCACCTGATTAGATCACGTTGCAGCTTAGCAAGTAGTTTTTTTAATGTTGGCATCTCCTTATCCGCAACGTGAAAATTATGAATACAGCGTTTGATGACGCCTTTGTCAAAATTGTCAATTCCAGTTATTGGCGTTGACTTTTGCCTTTTTTTTCCCGGGGTACGGAAAACGGAAATCATGTCCGTCTTTTTCCCTTCGGCAATAATATTGCGCACGGTCCGTATCGAACAGTCGGTTGCCTCAGCAGCTCTTTGTTGTACCCTCGCAACATTTTGCATGCCTTCGTCCTTCTCTTTCTGCATATAATTCACCACATTATGAATTATTTTACGCGCTTGTCGGCGTAAAACCGTGTTCCGTTTTGGCATTTTATTTGACAAAACTAAGGACAACGTCAACCAATAACAATACAAACACAGCAATAAAAAGGCAAACACAACTATAACAAACACAACAATAATTATAAGAATAAATAACAAAAAACAACAAACTTAAAACAGGTAGGTAATAATTATACGCGTAGCACTTTTCGCATCGAGGACCGTACGGTACTGTGCGAGCGGAACACAAGCTGGTATCGGACGTATACGAGCGACTGAGATAGAAACATAACACTGAGGATCGTCTATTGCATCGTTAGCCGCGCATGCGCAGTGCTGTCTTTTTTCGTAAAATTGATTACTGCGCTGTGATTTGTAGCCAACTTCAGAGCGGCAAAGTTAGTTGAAGCGAACTGTACCATGGAGCATTTTTCACTAGGTTGCAACTTATTTGACATTCGAGCATGGCAGCTGAGAGTTTGTCATGCTCTCTCAAATGTCTCGCTGATGGTGGCGCGTGTGTTGGGTCATTCTGTTCCCTCTAAAATGGTTGAGCGGAGTGGGGCTGATACATGCGTCATGCTCGTGAACGGGTGCCGTCAGTTGAGACCGGTCATCTCTTGGCTGCTAGGTGCTTATTTGAAATTCTTTTTTTTTATTATTATTTTTATTTTACTTTTTGTTAAATACCGCTACATCGTGCTCGCATATTAGAATCAACATTTTGTAATATGTAAATATAAATTTTGATTTAAAAGAGTGCCCATGGAGTTTCTTGCACGTTCTTCTCCATAGGAGTCTACTCCTTGGAACGTGCAAACTAGCTTCAATTTTGACATTTCAAAAGTGCCTGTAAATGGTCTATTTAAAATAAATGAGTTTGACTTTGACTTTGACTTAGATTTCTCGCCGGCGGTCGGACCACTGCCTGAGAGCCGAGAACCAGTTATACATCAGCTGCGTATTAGCTATGTGAATTAAAATACTTGTGCAACTAAAGTGTTTATTTTAATATAAATATTATATTAGAATAAATAAATTAAATAATAAGTAGGGTAGTGGTATGAAAATAAATTTAATAATGAGAATGCTGAGATGAACGTGACACTGGCCTGATGGTCTAGTGGTTAGTGACCCTAACTGCTATGCGGGAGGTCGTGGGTTCGATTCCCACCCAGGACAATTGTTTGTGTGATGAGCACGATCATTTGTTCTGTGTCTGGGTGTAATTTATATATAGTATGTTTATCAGTTGTCCAGTACTCATAACACAAGCTCTGCTTAGCTTGGGACTAGATGGCGTTGTGTGATAGTTGTGGACATATTATTATATTAATAATGAGAATGCTGAGATGGATGTGTGGTGTGACGAGAATGGATAAAGTGAGAAATGAGTATGTTAGAGGAAGTCTGAAAGTGGCGCCAGTGACTGAAAAGTTGAAAGAAAATCGTTTGTCTTGGTATGGCCATGTAAAGAGTAGACATGAAACGCATGTTACGAAAAGAGTTCTGAGTTTACACGTAGATGGATGGAGAGGAAGAGGGAAGCTGAAGAAGAGATGGATGGATTGTGTGAGGAGTGATATGAAAGAAAAGGGAGTTAGTGATAGTGTGACGGGTGACAGGACAGAGTGGAAGAAAAAAACATGTTGCACCGACCCCAAGTAATATGGGATAAGGGTAGGATAATGATGATTAGAATAAATAAATTATAGAATAAGTAGGGTCAATAAACAATACAAGTACTACATTACACCTAACTAGCTCTCTGCCAGCGGCTTCGCCTGCATGTAAATAGGTTTTCGTACAAGCTTTGGACACAACTTTCACCCCTTTTGGGGATTAATTTTGGAAAATCCTTTCTTAGTGTTCGTCTACGTCATAAAAGGAAGCCTTGTGCAAAATTCACTCTTCTAGTCCCAGTAGTTTTAGCGGTGCGTAGATATGTCAGTCAGTCAGTTTCTCCTTTTATATATACACCGTGAAATTTAAATGGTTGTTTTCCCTCAGCGAAATGATTGTATCTTGGTAATACAAACGTTTGATAAAAAAATAAAATATTAAAAACAAAAAATGGACCTGTAGAGTGCAAACTAATTATGACGTATCACAACGTGCGAAAGCTTATTTTTAACCGACTTCAAAAAAAGGAGGAGGTTCTCAATTCGATTGTATTTTTTTTTTTTTTTTTTTATTTTTTTTTATGTTTGTTACCTCAGAACTCCGTTGTTTATGGATGGATTTGCAAAATTTTTTTTGTACTTGAAAGGATATGCTTCCAGATTGGTCCCATTTTTTTCAAAATTGAGTTTTGATGATGGGATCCATGAGAAATCGAGGGAACTCCTCAAATATTATAGGCAACTATATAGTTTTTTTTATATTTTCATCGAGAACTCAAGCATTTACAGTCAAAAAGTAACATTTGATGAGGTGGAACTGGTGAAGAAGATCAGAAAATGGCTAACGAAACTTGACACTCGCATAGATATCACAATTAAGGTAGTTAAGCAACTTTGAAAATGCACTATAAACCAATGATCTTAAATAATTATGTTGAAAATGTTATCATCGAACCGATCTGATGATGATGATGGAGCTGGAAGGTAGGCACTGGAACTGCGTAACTAATTAATATATCCTAGCCGTGTTTGGGCTTGTTAGAATTGTCATAAGATGCACTTTGGCTGTAAGATACTATTGAACTGATGTGATGATGAAGCTGGAAGGTGGAAGGTCGGCATGGGAACTTCAAAGTAAAATAATGTATCCTAGCATTGTTTGAGCTTATTAGAGCTGTCATGGGCAATGCTGTCAAGGTCAACGGAAAGGGCTATGCTCGGAATTTCCTTGCGTGTTCGAATCAGAAATGAAGAAATGCGCAGGAGAACCAAGGTCACCGACATAGCCCGAAGAATTGCCAAACTTAAGTGGCAGTGGGCAGGGCACATTGCTCGTAGAACAGATGGCTGATGGGGCCGAAAGGTTCTAGAGTGGCGACCGCGCACCAACAGACGCAGCTTTGGAAGGCCTCCCACAAGGTGGACCGATGACCTGGTGAGAATCACGGGAACGCGATGGATGCGAGTCGCACAGAAATGGTCGTTGTAGTGACGCTAGTAGTTAGTTTTATAGTTAAGTTAGAGATAGTTTTTCAAGGGATTGTTGCCCATTCGTAATTCCTTGCCTTGGCTGGCACCGACTCCAAAAAGAAGTAATAAATTTTGAATATTTGCAAAATATTAATGTGAAATAAGTTTACCTATAAATTAAGTTTCTTTACAGCAATTCAAATTTTTATTTTTAACTTTTTAGTGTAGGAACTTTTGTCGTTTGGCTTTTTTTGAAGGCGGTTTTTTTTTTTTTGTAAAAAGTTTTTTTTTGGTTTAAATATTTAATGAATCGGTTTCCTTTGACGGCGTGCTGCTCATGCGACTCTAGTAGTACCTACCTACAAATTACGTCTAATGTTACTATTGTCTTCGCTTTTTTGAGTTGATGAATATTTTTAATAATTATTTTTAAAAAACTTTTTATTTTTTTATTTTTACTGTATGCTTCAAAAGTACTCCTTATGGCAAGTCATTCTGCCGCGGGAAAACAACCATTTAAATTTCACGGTGTATAGGTAAAGACTTGTTTTTAATCGCAAAAGATATTAATAATTAAATTATATGGTAGATTACAATTACGGGAATAAAATTATCTTTGTCGGCTTCATTTTGTCACTTCATTTACGCTAACATATTGACTCCCTCGCTATTCTCGGGAGTTAATTATATAAAACCCTTACAGAGTTCGGGATTTAAGTTCAGTAACCTTTGTTTCTTTAGAAATGTAATATGCTATGTGACTTGAGAGCAGTGGTGGCCAAGAGGTATCGGCCCCGACTTACGAGTTATAGTTGCGGGTTCAAACCCAGCCAGTCACATTACTTTGTCTAATTTATTTCATCACCACTGCTCTCAAAACGGTGAAGGAAAACATCGTGAGGAAACCGGCATGTCCTAGAACCAAAAATTTCGAAGACATGACATCCACCAATCCGCACTGGGCCAGCGTGGTGGATTATGGCCCATTCCCTTTCCTAGTGAGGAGGCCTGTGTCCCAGCAGTGGGAACATTGAAAGGCTGATGATGATTATAATATAATATATCAAAACCCTTACAGAGTTCGGGATTTAACTTCAGTAACATTCACTTCTTTTGGAATGTAAATGATAAATGATATTAATTTTTGCAAATAGGTTTTTCATAACACTTTTACTCGTCATTTTTTTTTCGTCAGTTTAATCTAGATGAGTCCAGTGTTTCCTAGCTGACTACCCTGAGAAGAAACAACGAAACAAACTCAGGGGTCAAAATATGCTGTGACTTAAATACCTTTATTACGTAAACCTATTATGGTCACTAGTCCGTTGACCACATAGTTATTATATCCGCCCCGGCTCCGCCCGCGCCAGTACGTGTGTTATATAGTCACGTTAGTACGTGACCATAATATTTTCTGTGCCAGAGCGGGATAACTGAGGAATAGTTTAAAAAAAAAACCTGCGGAATTAAAAAATAAAACAAAGTTTTGGGAGTTTTACAAGTTTATAGAAGATTGAATAACACAAATCAAAGCACTAAACACAAAACAGTTAAGTAGTGGGGTGATTCTAAGTCGTATTTTTGTATTTGTCGCACTGTGTCGCCCGCGCTGTTGTTACTTTTAAAAACGATAGATGCATTCTTAAAGCTAAAGCGAGACATTTTTGCTCTTGCGGGGGACAGCGGGACAGACAGTCTGAAAGCGGGACAGTCCCGCCCAAAGCGGGACGTATGGTCACGTCAGTCATAACTTATGACTATGATACACTTTTTTAAATGATAGTACAACGAGCCTCCGTTATGAAACCCGTCATGACGCCGCTTGAGAAAGTGAGTGTATTACTCTAACCAGATTACCTTGTAGAAATATGTATTTTTAAGAAATATAGCACGCCGGTCGCCGAACCCTTACGTTGTACAAACTATACTATCTACTTTAGGAGCGTTTCATTTCAACACGTTTTTTACACCGCTTACATCGAAGGACTGGGACAATTTATAATAATATATTCCACAACTATCACACAACGTCGTCTAGTCCCAAGCTAAGCAGAGCTTGTGTTATGGGTACTAGACAACTGATAAACATACTTATATATTTCTAAATACATACATATTATAGATAAATTACACCCAGACACAGAACAAATGATCGTGCTCATCACACAAATCGAACCCACGACCTCTGGCATAGCAGTCAGGGTCACTAACCACTAGACCATCAGGACAGTAAATTTGGAATAATTTAGGGGTCTTCAAGGCTCGAGTGAATAGGCTCTTTTTTATTAATTTTAGGTTCGCGCTTGACCGCTACCTCACCTGATGGAAAGTGACGATGCGGTCGACTATGGCGCTTTCCTAGAAGCAACCTAATCACTCTTGACTTAAAGATACCCGGATTGTAGCCATCAGGAAACACAGACTCCGGCAAGGAATTCCACTCCTTGACTGTACACACAATCCCACGTGATGTTAAGCAGTGATGCAATCGTTGATGGTGAGGCGCACTAGTTTATTCACTGTATCCTTGAAGACACCAAATAAATGAATAATGTAACATTTTTTAATTAGGGATGAGTGAGAATGTTATAAACGTAAGAGTAGACAAATATAGTCAGAAAGCTCCGAACTTCTGAGCTAGCTCCTGAGAGTTACACATGTTAGTATTCAATTACAATTAAAATTACGCAGTCACCAATAAACTAGATTGCAATAAAAAAAAATATATATATAAATTGATATAGAAACACCAGAGTTATAAATACGCTAATAAGCCATCGCGCGTGAATACTGAATCATGCTATAAGGATTATTTTAGTGTAACGGTCGCCGGAGATACACTTACAATATTCAGCTGTCGATGCGCATAGACGTACAGAGAGTTCGACCTTATTGACAGACGACCGTGCATATCACGACTTTTAGCCTTTCAATAACTTATTTTTAGATTTATTTTGTTGTTATTTCATATAATAGGTATTAGTTATTTTGGTAGTGCTTAAATAATAATCGTTCAAATCCATACTAATATTATAAATGCGAAAGTAACTCTGTCTGTCTGTTTGTCTGTCTGTCTGTTACGCTTTCCCGCTTAAACCTCTCAAAAGATTTTGATGAAATTTGGCACAGACAATCTTTAGACCCTAAGAAAGGACATAGGCTACCTTTTGTTGCGAAAAAAAAGACGCAGACGAAGTCGCGGGTACCAAGAAAGAATACATAGGCATACATTTTTAGATACCGATATAGGTTTTGTTTTTTTTTTATGGTAGGTAAAAATTATCCAATGACGAATCCCGCTCTTGGGTGGTGGAGCGGGTAGTGTTAGACTCTTACTGACTAAACAACCTATCCCGTGGTTTATGCGGTCGGCCTCCTCCTTCACTAGTATTACTGCCTCGCAGAAGGAGGCGACCGCCTGCCATTCCTCCTCGCTGCGAACCATGGCCTGAACCAAGGCCCGGCGCGAGATGTCGCCGCCGCCGATCACGAGGGCGATAGGTTTTTTTTTTTCAAAGGTAGGTAAGTTTTGGATAATTTATATTGTTTGTTTTTACAAACAGGTAAGAACGTGGGTACTTATATTAATTATAGGTACCTATAGGTATTATTAATTATAGGTTTTTTTATTGATTATAAAATAGAATAGAATAATTCTTTATTGTACACCGAAAAAGTGACAATTTCACTGAAACTTATATGAATGGGTACAAAGGCGGTCTTATCTGTGATAGCGATATCTACCAGACTTTGCGCTTGACCGCTATCTAACCTGATGGAAAGCGACGATGCGATCGACGATAGAGCGTGCTTACCTAGAAGTACTTAACTTATTCACTCTTGACTTAATGATTCCCAGATTGTAGCTATCAGGAAACACAGACTCCGGCAAGGAATTCCACACGGTTTTTATTTTGATGTGACTAATCTCAGGCCTCCTCTCTAAGAGAGGGAATGGGCCGTAATCCACCACGCGGGCCCAGTGCGGATTGGTGGATGTCACACGTCTTCGAATTTTTGGTTCTAGGACATGCCGGTTTCCTCACAATGTTTTCCTTCACCGTTTTGAGAGCAGTGGTGATGAAATAAATTACACAAAGTAATGCGCCTGGCTGGGTTTGAAACCGCGGCCTACAACACGTAAGTCGAGGCCGTTACCACTCGGTCACCACTGCTCTCCTTCTCTTAGAGAGGAGGCCTGTGTCCCTGCAGTGGGAACATTAAAAAGGCTGATGATGATGTGACTCACCTCAGCAGCTTCTCCACCAGCAGCTTGCCCAGGAAGCCGGTGCCGCCCGTGACCAGCACGGCGGCGCCCGCGAACAGGCGCTGTATGTGCGACTCGCCCAGCGCCGGCGCCTCCTCCACCATGTCCATGAACGTGATGATGATGTGACTCACCTCAGCAGCTTCTCCACCAGCAGCTTGCCCAGGAAGCCTGTGCCGCCGGTGACCAGCACGGCGGCGCCCGCGAACAGGCGCTGTATGTGCGACTCGCCCAGCGCCGGCGCCTCCTCCACCATGTCCATGAACGTGATGATGATGTGACTCACCTCAGCAGCTTCTCGACCAGCAGCTTGCCCAGGAAGCCTGTGCCGCCGGTGACCAGCACGGCGGCGCCCGCGAACAGGCGCTGTATGTGCGACTCGCCCAGCGCCGGCGCCTCCTCCACCATGTCCATGAACGTGATGTCGCCGCCCTGCTTCGCCTCGAACAGCTGGCTGTCCGTCAGCATTTCTACTGCCATAGCTGCCAAACAAACAAAAACTTTTAAAACACAATAAAACAACAAACAAACAAAAAACAACAACAATTATAACAGCAACAACAATTATTAAGAATAATATATTTTTTTTATATAATAATATGTCCACAACTATCACACAACGTCGTCTAGTCCCAAGCTAAGCAGAGCTTGTGTTATGAGTACTAGACAACTGATAAACAAACTTATATATTTCTAAATATATACATATCATTACATAGTATAAAACAAAGTTTGCTTTCCCTATGTATGCTTAGATCTTTAAAAGTCCTCAATGGATTTTGATGCGGTTTTTTTTATTAGATAGAGTGATTCAAGAGGAAGGTTTATGTGCATAATACATACATAATATATTTAATATCACCATTGCACCCGTGCGAAGCTGGGGTGGGTCGCTAGTTACTAATATAGTCCAGTGCAAATAGCTTTGAAAATGATAAGAAAGTGGAACAAAATAGTAGTAGGTAGTAATTTTTTTGTTTACCAATGTTACATGAAATCTTACGTTTTTCAAGAAAGTAAATTTTAATAAACAGCTCAAAATTGTACATTTTAATCGAATTCGAGATTTCTTAGTTTTTTGCATTTTCTGAGAAAAATGTATGGCCTATAAGTTTTTCATTTGATTTTTTTCCCTAGAACCAGTAGTCTTGCCGGAAATCGAGATAAACTGTTTTATCATTAAAACCGGTCACCCATCCTGACCTCAGATCTCATCAAAGGATTTCATCATCATCATCATTTCAGCCGAAAGACGTCCACTGCTGGGCACAGGCCTCCCCCAATTGTCACCATAATAAACGGTTCTGTGCATCTCGCATCTATCGGATACCCGCAACCCTTGCCAGGTCATCGGTCCATCTTATTGGAGGCCTTCCAACACTGCGTCTTCCAGTACGCAGTCCCCACTCCAGAACTTTTCGACCCCAACGGTTATCCGTTCTACGAGCAATGTGTCCATTGCCACTTGAGTTTGGCGATTCTTTGGGCTATGTAGGCAACCTTGGTTTTCGCAACAGATTTAGATGCGGTTTTTTTATAGACTGGTTTAAGAGGAAGGTTAACATATAATTAATACATGCATAATATAATTAATTATGCGTGTATAAGTTTAAATCTTCCTCTTAAATCACTATTTAATATCACTCAATGCACCCGTGCGAAGTAGGGGTGGAGCACTAGTCTACACTAATATAATAAAGAAGTAAAGTTTGTTTTTTTTGTTTGTAAGGGGTAATCTCTGGAACTACTGGTCCGATTGGAAAAATTTTTGCAACAATAGAAAGCTGCTTTACTCCTGGGTGGCTATATTTTATGTACGCGGGCGAAGCCGCTGACAAAAGCTAGTGTATTATAAAAGCGAAATGTGTAAGTATGAATGTGAGACATTGTTCGGTTATCTGGTAGGTAATCGGTCCAAACCAGTCGGACCATAACGGAAGATGACACGCGGCTTGTTGTTTGTTTAAAGTTTCGTTACATTTTCTTTACATGCTAGGCATTTTCTAACCCACCAACTAATTTTTTTCCTTTTTGATACATTTTTTGATAAAATCATAACCGATGCCGCTGAAATCAACACAAGTTCCTCTGGCTACATGTTGGCGACAACTAACGTAAAGTATGTGTGTGATGTGTAGACACACAACTAACGTAAAGTATGTGTGTGATGTGTAGACACACAACTAACGTAAAGTATGTGTGTGATGTGTAGACACACAACGTTGTTCAACAAAAGTTCCGTGCTAACTTTCAACATGTTGGGCAACTTGTTGTGCAACATGTTGCGCATCATTTGTTGCCTAGTGGAAACGCAGCTTTAGGCTAAGTCTATTTTACGGAGATAACGAAATCATTCCATTCCTCCAGCAAATACTTCATAACATTTAAAATGCTAATAGGTACTGTTTTATTATATTATTAATAAGTCTAGTGGTTAGTGGCCCCGATTGCAATGCCGGAGGTCGTGGGTTCCATTCCCATACAGGACGAATGTTTCTGTGATGAGCTCAATATTTGTTCTGTGTATGGGTATAATAAATGGGGACACAAGCCTCCTCTCCAGGGGAGGGAATGGACCATAATCCACCACGCGGGCCCAGAGCGGATTGGTGGATGTCACACGTCTTCAAAATTGTTGGTTCTAGGACATGCCGGTTTCCTCACGATGTTTTCCTTCACCGTTTTGAGAGCAGTGGTGATGAAATAAATTACACAAAGTAATGCACCAACCAAAATAATAACATCCATTAAATAGTGGAGAAGTACTGTTATTTTTGAGATTTCTAATGTGATGTCGTAAATAATTACATTTTTTCCGCTTACATTGCAAACGCAGGCTGAACCCTACGAGTTTTATCAAAATAATGTACTAAGTATTGTACACATTGAAAAGGTCTACAGAAAAGTCCGTGATGGTATATGTCTATCTCTTATGGATAACCCACAATAACTTTTTTTTGTCATTTACTTTTTACGACAAATAATGGCTAATTTTCGAAGCGATTTTAACCAATACAGCATTATTACTTAACCAATTAAATACCTTGAATACATTGTTCATTTAATATAGATCTATATGGCCCTTTACACCGTATGATTTAAATGAATATTTTCGAAGATATTACAGATTTAAAAATTGCGGGACGTAGCGTTTGCGGCGGTACCGGCATGCCGCCCGGTGCGGCAAGAGCGTGCCTATACATAGCGCGTCTGAGGCCGCGGTTTTCCCTGTAGCACTTTGAATTTTAGCAGCGATCGGACGCGTTTATTATATCGGAGCTCTCCAGCGAGGAAAATAACAATACTTCATTACATGGTATAAAACAAAGTTGGCTGTCCTTATGTATGCTTAGATCTTTAAGAGTACGCAACGGATTTTGATGTGGCTTTTTTAACAGGTAGATTGATTCAAGAGGAAGGTTTATATGTAAAATGCATGCTTAATATATTTAATATTGCCCCCGTGCGAAGCCGGGGCGGGTCGCTAGTAATAATAATAATATAAACACAAGCAACCACTGGAAAAAGTCATTATGACTTGGCCTAGGGCGACGTTGTTTTTATGGTGAGCAAAAATCATCCAAGGACGAATCCTGCTCTTGGGCGGAGCAGAAAACAGTGCGACTCTTACAGACTAAGCACCTCACTCCTTCTTAGCCCAAGCCTTTCTTTCAGAAAGAATCCTTGGGTCCCTGTAGACTTCAACCCTTTTGCAAAATTAATAATAATATAATATTCGACGGCCATCACACAACGCCGTCTAGTCCCAAGCTAAGCAGAGCTTGTGTTATGAGTACTAGACAACTGATAAACATACTTATATATTTCTAAATACATACATATCATTACGTAGTATAAAACAAAGTCGCTCTACCCCTATGTATGCTTATATCTTTGAAACTACGCAACGGATTTTGATGCGATGATGATGAGTTTTTTTTTAATAGATAGAGTGATTCAAGAGGAAGGTTTATGTGTATAATACATGCACAATATATTCAACAACACAGAGACCCGTATTCTTTGATAACTGAGTTGTGTAACGTCCTGTATAAACTGCGAAACAATACAGTGTTTATGACTAATGTACAATATAATCCGTATTTAAACGAAAATACAATTAACTATAACCTAGAATTAATTATTAGAAATTATAAAAATTGTAAATACCTAAAAATACACAATTTAGAATACTTAAATAGCATCAATGACAAGATTATTAAAAGTCACCACCAGCGTTATTTATCACATTTATGTTTGAAACTTAACACAAATATTGACTACGCGAAGTATAAGACTGAGTTTCTTAGGGCGGCTTGCACGACTTGCTCTTAAAACTAGATTTTGTTAAAGTCGCATTAGTCATTAAGCTCGACTTAACTTAAACTGTATTAGTAGCGTCTTGCTAGTGTCGAAATCTACTCGACTTAACTAAGCCTAGCTTAACACGTTTCATTCTTTTCGTTCATTCATTTGCGTTCCATTTTTCATAATTGTGCTGGATATTTTACAACTTTTTTGGAGGTATGGAACGTTTCAAATATAAAAAACCAAGGATTTTATAAAGGAGTGACTGGAAAGCTTACGACTACCTCAAAAGAGTTCTGAAGAGTAAAGTTAATAATTGGATTTTTATCTCATCCATCTATTATGACCATACACTAACTACGTATTACGGAACAATTTTGCTCTAAAGAAGTTCGAGATGTTTTTGATGTAGGTATTATAAATAGATATATATCAATATAGATAGATATCCACTTAATGACGCAATGGTATGCGCCATGGTGCATGCTGTAAAATTCTGAGCTCTGTCCAAAAGACGTTCAATATGTTATTAGTACAATAATTACATAGACGACGTTCAGCTTTCTTATTGTTCCCACTGCCGGGATACAGGACTCCTCTCTAAGAGAAGGAATGGGCCATAATCCACCACTCTGGTCCAGTGCGGATTTGTGATTGTTTTTTCTTCACCATTTTGAGAGCAGTAGTGATGAAAAAATTAAAAGTAGTGAGTAAACCATAATTTAAAGGAAGATGGGTTAAGAAATGGGGTAGCGAGGTAAGACGGGGACCGGGTGACATTTAGCAGAAGTTTTTAGTGTCGCAAAAAGTTTGGTCAATAGTGCGCACGTTGCAACTTTGCAAGTATTGGCAAAAATTTACCTAAAAATGGAAAGGAGAGTTCATGAGTGTGACAAACTCTTACAAACCGTTAAACCTTTCCGACTTTGTTAACTGACTTTGACTACACTCCATGTTAGCATGCTGTTTGCTGATAAAGAGTTTGCAATATTGTTTCGTCATCAATCCAGACTATCCGTAGGATAAAGATATAAGATCCTTGATTTTACTTTTGTTTATGTCACAAAATCTAGATTTAGCAATTTAAACCGCCTACCATGCCGGTTTAAATTTGACATTTCTTTAAGTTTAGCTTTACGCTAAACCGATGCCGTGCAATGCGTTAAGTTCGATTTAAGCTTAAGTCGAGTTTAAATCACACTAAATCGAGATTTAACTGAGACGTGCAAGCCGCCCTTAATCGATTTAAAAATAAGCACGCTTTCCAAAACAAAACAAACGTACATATGACACCGCGGAAAACTACACAAACCAAAATTACTGCCTTCTTTGAGAAAATAAAACAAGTCGGTAATAGTAAGAAAACTGGGTTTTTTCGCAATTAAATCGGAATACACTAAAATAACGATAATTCATCAGAATATTGCTGGGGTATTGAACAAACAAGAATTAGTAGAGGTGGCAATTTCAAATTTACAAAAAGAACTGGGTTCCGTCGATGTTATATGTCTAACTGAAACTTTCCTTAAAAGGGGCTGCGAACAAAACCTTAGGCTTAATAATTATAACTGGTATCTTTCTTCTCTCGAACAAACCAGCGACGGGGAGGTTCGTGTATTTTATTAAAAAATAACCTACAATTTAGAGAAATAAAAAATCTACCTCTCCCCATTCCCTTACAATTTGAATGCTGTGCGGTCGAAATAATTAAATTTAACTTAATTATAGTTTGCATATATAGAACACCTACAGGTGATGCCTCAGTATTTTTAAATAATCTAGAACTTCTCACCAATAAATTATGTAAAAAAGGCAGTAAACAAATCATCATCTGTGGCGACTGGAATATTGATACATTGAAAACAAATAAAACTTCAAATGAGTTAAAGTCTATACTTACTAATAATAATTTAATAAACCACATAAAGCTGCCTACGAGACAAAACGCATGTTTGGGCTTAATAGTAAGTAACATACATGACGCTAAGTCTGCAATTCACTATCTCGCACTTTCAGACCACGAAACAGCACAATCAATATCGGTGAACTTACAAACTGATTCACAAGTAAAAGATATCCAGAACTTTTGCTTTAAATATGTAAGAGAGCTCAGTGACGAAAATATAATTAAATTTAATAACTGCATCTCAAATCTATCTTTTTCCGAAGTTTACGAAATTCAAAATACAAATGACGCCTTCGACAGATTACACGACATAATAACCCTTTTCTACAATTTATGTTTCCCTATAGTTAAAATAAAAAATACGTGTAAACAAGTGAAAAATAGAGGTCTAACCAAGGGTATAAAAAGATGTTGCATAAAAAAACGAATACTATATTTAAAATACCATCTATACAAACACAATAAAAAACAAAACAAAAAAATATATAACAACTACTCTAGAATACTAAAAAAATGCATACACAAGGCTCAGCAGATTAATAGTTTAAACTATATTAATAAGGCCAAAAACACAAGCAAAGCTTCCTGGGACTTGATTAAAACAAACACAATTAATATGACAAGTAACTCTGAAGTTGACACCGTTAATGCTAACGGTAAACTATATGACAATCCAAACGAAATATGTGACCTATTTAATGATTTTTATATATCCCAAACAAAGACGACCAAGTCCACTCAAAATAACACGCAATGTGACGTAAAAATAACGACTCCTCAAAATCCTAAAAGCATTTTCCTGACACCAGTAGATGAATCAGACGTTTATAAAATAATTCACAGTCTAAAAAACACTAACTCGACTGGATATGACGACCTAAGCACTAAGGTGCTAAAAAAATGTGCAAGGAGATTAGTGACCCCCTTAGCATATATTATAAACCTGTCTTTAACAGAAGGAGTATTCCCGACACGCCTGAAAAAATCAATTGTCAAACCTCTTTATAAGAAAGGTGGAAAAACGGACATGAGCAATTATCGTCCAATACCTCTAATCCCAATTATATCCAAAATATTTGAAAAAGTTATGTGTATAAAAATAGAAAACTTTTTAACAGCATGTGATATTCTTAAAAAAGAACAATTTGGTTTTAGGAAAGGCAGTTCCACTGCTTTAGCATGTTTTACACTAGTAAAATATATAACAGAAGGTTTAAATAAAAATCTAAGATAAGTTGCGTGTTCTTAGACATGACAAAAGCCTTTGACTTTGTCTGCCATAAAACACTATTATTAAAGCTTGAGCATTATGGAATCCGTGGTAAGGCCAACGACTGGATCAAAAGTTACCTTTCTGAAAGAATCCAATGTGTAGAAGTAACAAAAACTTATCAAAATGTAAAAAATACCTATAGGTCGGAATATAAAGTAAATAATTATGGCACTCCACAGGGAGGAATCTTATCCCCACCGCTCTTTCTAGTTTACATCAACGACATTCTAGAGGCGATAGGCAAGGATTGCGTACTATTTGCTGATGACACGACTATAATGCTCAAGAGTGATACTGACAAAAAATTTAGAAAATGAAATCATCCAGGCTTTGGAAAATGCTATCAATTGGCTTGACAAAAATAACTTAAAAATAAATATGACTAAAACAAACATTATACAATTCCAGACATACAATTCAAAAATAAATAAACTTGACATTCATTATAATAATTCTCACTTGACAACTGTTGATAATTGTGTTTATTTGGGTATTACGATAGACAAGCACTGCAATTGGAAGGCACATATAGATAAAATTATTACAAAAATTGATCGTTTCGTATATGTTTTAAAAAGAATTAGACAAACGGTAAACTGTGAAACGGCAATGCTGGCTTACCATGGCTATGTATCATCCGTACTTAGATACGGTATTATAATATGGGGTAACTCAGTAGACTTTGACAGAGTTTTTAGAGCTCAAAAAAAATGTATTCGAGCGATTTGTGGAGCTCACTTTTTAGACAGCTGTAAGCCACTATTTCAAAAACTTAAAGTCCTTCCTCTGCCATGTTTATATATTTTTGAAATATGTGTTTTTGTTAAGAAAAACTATAATTTATTTGAGACGAACACTGACCGGCCAAATAGCCGATCACGACATAAGGACAGACTTCGACTGCCACCAACAAGGCTAAAATTATTTAAGAAAAATGTATACTGCATGTCGATTATTATTTACAATCGTTTACCTAATAGTTTACAAGACTTACCGCTGACAATGTTTAAAAAAAAACTTTTCAATATGTTATTATTTAAAAAATATTATAGTGTAAAAGACTATTTAGAAGACAAGTCAATAGAACCTGTAAAGTGCTAGTGAGATTAATTAACATCACTGACTGTAAATATATTTGCACGCCATGCTGTGGCAGGATATGTGGAAACCTATATACTGTAACACCTTATGTACCATATTCTAGCAAATAAATGTTTTGATTGATTGATTGATTGATTGATCAATATCAGTACCCGTGCGAAGGTGGGGCGGATCGCTAGTTATAGATAAATTACACCCAGACACAGAACAAATGATCGTGCTCATCACACAAACATTTGTCCTGGGTGGGAAACGAACCCACGGCCTCCAACATAGCAGTCAGGGTCACTAACTACTAAGTATGCTGACAGGCCAGTCAATTCCTACGGCTTTGCTGACAACTCTTTGAGCTACCCATTGCTCGTCGTCCGCAAGCTCGCGCCTACGCGTGCTTCGCAGAAGGAAGCGACCGCCTCCCACCTCGCTCCGGACCATGGCTTTCACCAAGGCCTAGGTCGAGGTTAAGATCCAAAAAAGTTAATTAATGTACGGAATCAGAAACACGTTTGCTATTTTAGATACACAAGGTCTAGAGTCTGCAGTCAATGGCATCTGCATAGCTTGCGACCTCCATACGCGCGTGGACCTGTAAGGCACAGTCCACACACCACTGTCCTGCACAGTTTTTTGCAGTATACGTCTTCATTACATAGTATAAAACAAAGTTTGCAAAAGACCGAACGAAGTGGAGGCGTTTAAGTAAGAAAGCGGACCCCGGGCACCGAGGTGAAAGCCAAGGTTGGCAACCGGGACTACCGCTAAGATGATGATGATGATGAATATAAAACAAAGTTGCTAAGTCCCTATGTATGCTATCCTATCAAATTCAAAATAATTTTCCTAGAAAGTTTACTTAAAGTTCTATTTTTGTAAAATTATTTCATACTTTCTAAACTTATGGTTCAAAAGTTAGAGGGGGGGGGGGGGCGCTTTGTTTTTTACTTTTGGAGCGATTATTTCCGAAAATATTAACATTATCAAAAAAATATTTTACAGGACCCTTAATCATTTTTAAATACCTATACAACAATATATCATAAGTTATGGTAGAAATGAAAAAAAAAATCACTTATCACTTTACGTGTAGGGAGGTAAAAAATTTTTGATTAGGGTTAATCAAAACATTTTTACCACTTGTTGTTTGTGCACTTTGTCGGCGTGGTTGATATACATATTGATACCAAATTTCAGCTTTCTAGTGCTAACGGTCGCTGAGATTATCCGCGGACGGACAGACAGACATGGCCAAACTATAATGGGTTCCTTTTTGACTACGGAACCTTAAAAACGATTACAAAAAAAACTTGCAGCGACATCTGTCGGGGAATTGGGTTACTAATTTTGACATGGGCTACTGGGTTCTGTTGCGTTGTGAGAAATTTGTGACAAACGGGAAACTACGGAACCCTACACTGAGTGTGACGTGACACGCTCTTGGCTGATTTTTTTTGCAGTATATTTATCTACATCTACACTAATATAATAAAGAGGTAAAGTTTGTTTTTTTGTTTGTAGGGGGTAATCTCTGGTCCGATTGGAAAAATTTAAGCAACAATAGAAAGCTGATTTACTCCTGACTGACATAGGCTATATTTTATGTACGCGGGCGAAGCTGCGGGCAAAAGCTAGTAATATAATATAATTTGTCCACAACTATTCACACAACGACGTCTAGTCTCAAGCTAAGCAGAGCTTGTGTTAGGGTACTAGACAACTGATAAACATAATTATATATATTTCTAAATACATACATATTATAGATAAATGACACCCATTATAGATAATTGACGTGTGAATGGATCTATGTACGTGGTACGGTCACTATTTATACGTTAAGACGTATATAAAAAACGTACAAGACAGTGCCCTGTGTACAAAGCCTTCCTGTATATATTGTATAATAGAAATGTATTTATAACTCGCACCGGAATTATAATTAGCGATAAAATGCTATGATTTGATAACGGAAGTCAATTTGTGCTGAATATGATATGTTCAGCTCTGGGGCACTTGTCAAGAACGTTAGAGCGGAAATTAAATACATACTTTAAATTTGAAATAACCTTAAGTATATATTCATTAGTTAGACTTGTTTTGCATAACAGCATGTGGTAAGTACAGCCCAAGAGAAAGCATTAAGAGCAGCCAACCCGACATACATTTTCATACAACCGCTCTTACGTGATTATGATGTTATTACACATCTTTCTTCAAATATTTTGGATACACAGATATCTTGTGGATAGTATCTAGGCGTCTATAGAAATCAAAACGTAAATTTGTGTAAGAATAATCCAGTAAAGACCTCTGAAAATTTTCTATTTTACGTGACTTTCCACAATGTACTCCTATGTTCGATTCCCACCCAGGACAAATGGTTGTGTGATGAGCACGATCATTTGTTCTGTGTCTGGGTGTAATTTATCTATAATATGTATGTATTTCGAAATATATAAGTATGTTTATCAGTTATGTAGTACTCATAACACAAGCTCTGCTTAGCTTGAGACTAGGCGGCGCGCGGCGTTGTGTGATGGTTGTCGAATATTATTATTATATCCTACTACTATTATAAAGGCGAAAGTTTGTAAGTATGGATGTATGGATGTTTGTTACTCTTTCACCTAAAAACTACTGAATGGATTTGAATGAAACTTTACCACAATATAGCTTATACATCAGAATAACACATAGGCTACTTTTTATCCCGGAACCCCAACCCCAAAACCACGCGGGCGAAGCCGCGGGCAAAAGCTAGTTAAAAATATAAAAAAGTACTTCGATAGAAGCCTAGCGCACTCAATAGAGATTCTAAATTTTGATTTTTTTTTTTTTTTAAATCATTAAGTAAGTGTTTAATAAAAACACGTATTTTCTGGAACAAGTTTTGAGAAACATTCGAGTAAATCGTAGAATTACTGAATGCCAACAGAGTTTTCAGGTGTTATCTCTTTTTTCGTATTACTTTTACATTAAACATCATATTCCACAACTACCACACAACGCTGTCTAGTCTTAAGTTAAGCAGAGCTTGTGTTATGCGTACTAGACAACTGATAAAAATACTTATATATTTCTAAATACATACATATTATAGACTAGCTTCTGCCCGCGACTTCGTCCGCGGAAAATTTTGTGAGACAAAAGGTGTGATAGCTCGGTTAACATCCATGTTATATAAACAATTTATAGCCTATGTCACTCAGGAGTAAAGCAGCTTTCTATTATAGCTTCAATTTTTCCAATCGAACCATTAGTTCCAGAGTTTACCCCCTACAAACAAAAAAACAAATTTTACCTCTTTATTATATTAGTGTAGATAAATTACACCCAGTACACATTGGATTGCTTTAGATGACGCAACGAGCTTTTAAACCATGCTCCAGACGAGTCGGGGAGGTACACCTTAACTCGTTACCTACTGATAGTAGTTAGTTTAATAAGCATGACGGAATAATAGAAAGATTATTTCTCTTAGATTAGAGTGCCGAGTGCGAGTTGTTTTAAGAGTTCCGTAGTCAACAAGAAACCCTTATAGTTTCGCCAAGTCTGTCCGTCTATCTGTCCTTCCGCGGATAATCTCATTGTTTTTTAAGATCATATAAAAGTTATTATATTTATTTACACGAATATTGTACGTTTAAAAAATATACTATTTACCATTCATAAATGATTTAGTCTTAATTTTATACATATAGTCTTTTATAATGTGAATATTGTTTTTGCCAGTTCTTCTCCATAAGAAATGACCAATTTGGAACCGTGAACTATCTTCTATCATTTTATAAGTGCCTATCTAGGCCTGTCATTACATAGTATAAAATAAAGTCGCTTCCTATCCTGTCCCTATGTATGCTTAAATCTTTAAATCTACGCAACGGATTTTGATGAGTTTTTTTTTTTAATAGATAGAGTGATTCAAGGGGAAGGTTTATGTGCATAATACATGCATAAATATATTCAATATCAGTACCCGTGCGAAGCTGGGGTGGGTCGGTAGTTATAGATAAATTAGGGTCGGTTCATATCTGACGGAACATGCGTCGCGTATTATCGGTCGCGTAACGCATGAACAGACAAATGTATAGAAAAATACTTGACCGTTCACACTCAACCGATGATACGTTAGTGCGTCGAGCGTACAGCGTCTATTCCGTTTCCGTCAACGCATTATCGGTCGACGTAACTGCGGTAACGTCGCGCGCGCCACGCTCTCGTGTATTTTGATTGATGCATACAGACTAGGCGTAACATTAGCAGAAATCGTTTATGTGAACCAAGTGTTACGTCAGGATGGTCACAGTAACACAAAGATACTTCCAATCAATTAGTTTTTAATTATAAGCCTCCCAAATAGCAATAATTTCGATAGGCTTCATTTTAAAATTCAATATCACACAACACAACCGCTCTGTAGATGCTAAACGTAGAAACTGACTAGTGGCAGGACGGATGATACGCTTTGATATGAACCGACCCATTCGACCGAATAGACGCGACCGATGATACGCTCGACGCATCATCCGTCAGATATGAACCGACCCTTACACCCAGACACAGAACTAATGATTGAGCTGGTTGAACATAAACATTTGTTCTGGGTGGGAATCGAACCCACGACCTCCGGCATAGAAGTCAGGGTCACTAACTACTAGACCAACAGGCTAGTCAATTACGCGAACCTAGTACGGTATGTAAAACTTGACTAGATATTTTGTTGTTGTTGTGGAATAAAGTATTTAGCACCACCCAGCGAGATAGTCTCCATCGGACCACAGATGTAGGAATGCACCAGCTGAAGTGTCTTTGTAGACTTGGTTTCGCTTTAAATAAAAATATGTCCACAACTATCACACAACGCCATCTAGTCCCAAGCTAAGCAGAGCTTGTGTTATGAGTACTAGACAACTGATAAACATAATTTTTAAATACATATTATAGATAAATTACACCCAGACATAGAACAAATGATAGTGCTCATCACACAAACATTTGTCCTGGGTGGGAATCGAACCCACGACCTCCTGCATAGCAGTCAGGGTCACTAACTACTAGACTGTCAGGCCAGTCGAAAATTTAAAAAATTGAATGAATATGTGCGTGAGTGAGCCGCTTTGTTTTAGAGGTAAGAGAGTTTGTTTTCCTTGTAAACATGTGATACATGTTACTTTATTATTTTTCTTAGATAATCTTACTAATATTATAGATGCGAAAGTTACGATGTTTGGATGTTTGTTACTCAATCACGCCATAACGGCTGGACGGATCTGGATAAAATTTGGCACAGGTATAGGATACACTCTGGAATAGAACATAGGCTACTTTTTATTTCGGAAACCCCAACCCCAACCCCAACACCACGCGGGCGAAGCCGCGGGCAAAAGCTAGTTCTACATATTTTCTATCGCTCGCTTGTCTACATGGACGATACAGACCAGATTACGAAACGCGTGAGTTCATAGCGCGTGCGCAGAATATGTGAGCGATACCGCCGCACGTAACAGTAGGTAAGGCTGTGGTTGGTGTGGAGCGAGGCGGAGCGGGGGCGAGCTGTGCAGCCACATGAATCGCAATCCACATCTTTTCAATCAAAGAAATAATAATAATTCATAATAAGTGTCATATTTTAAGTTCTGTAATTATAATTATTTGATAGGTTAGTTTTGTTGATAGACTAGCTTTTGTCAGCGCCAAACTCTACTACTCACGCTTTCACTTAAATCACTATTTATTTCCTACTAGCGACCCGCCCCAGCGAGCGAGCGCCAGCGAGTTCGAGAGCTGATGCATGTAGTATACCTACATATACATATAAACTTTCTCTTGATTCACTCTATCTATTAAAAAAAAAACCGCATCAAAATCCGTTGCGTACGTTTAAAGATCTAAGCATACATAGGGACAGGACGACTTTGTTTTATACTATGTAATGATGACGTCACATATATGTATCTACTAAGCGACCATCGCTCGCACCTGTCTCAGTCCCCGTGGTCGTCGTACTGCCGCGCCCCTGTACCGCTTGGGCGAGGACTCAGTTAGTCGGTCGGCCTATAGCTCTTTTCACAGCTCATGAGCTCAGTTCTGCACCGCATCGCTCCACTCCGCCTCAATGGACCCGCGGCCTAACGCTCCGTGTTCTACACTGAACTAACGGCACAGGTACTAATACTGAATAGACAACGCATGGGGCATATAAGGATTATAAAAAGCGTTCTACAGTATGACAACATCGTTTACACTAAAAATCATCATCATCCTACACTTATCCCATACTAGCTTTTGCCCGCGGCTTCTCCCGCGTGGTATTGGAGTTAAGGTTGAGGTTTCCGGGATAAAAAGTATAACAAACAGACAGAGTTACTTTCGCATTTATAATATTAGTATGGATATATACTAGCGACCCGCCCCAGCTTCACGCGGGTACTGACAAAAAATTTATTATGCATGTATTATACACATAAACCTTCCCCTTGAATCACTCTATCTATGTAATGATAATGATATTTATAGAAGACTAGCTTTTGCCCGCAGCTTCGCCCGCGTGCTATTGGGGTTAGGGTTAGGGTTTCCGGGATAAAAAGTAACCTATGTCCTATTCCGGAATGTATCCTATGCCTGTGCCAAATTTCATCCAGATCCGTCCAGCCGTTTTGGCGTGATTGAGTAACAAACATCCAAACATCGTAACTTTCGCATTTATATTACTAAGATTACTTGGGGTCGGCGCAACATGTTTTTTTCTTCCACTCTGTCCTGTCATCCGTCACACTATCACTAACTCCCTTTTCTTTCATATCACTCTTCACTCAATCCATCCATCTTTTCTTCGGCCTCCCTCTTCCTCTCTTCCTTTAACCTATCTAAAAATATTCTGTCAAATTCCCTTATAGTTTCGCAGTCTGTCTGTCTGATGCAATTCTTCTTCTTTTTTTAACTGTATGGCTCCATCGATGTACGTCCGATGATTTTGCCAATGCCAAGGTAAAAATAGATTTTTTTTTTATTGATTATAGGTTCGCGCTTGACCGCTATCTCAACTGATGGAAAGCGACGATGCGGTCGACGATGGAGCGCGCTTACCTAGAAGTAACCTATTCACTCTTGACTTAAAGATCCCCGGGTTGTAGCCATCAGGAAACACAGACTCCGGCAAGGAATTCTACTCCTTGGTTGTACGCACAATGAATGTGTTGCTAAAACGTTTTGTACGTATATGTGGGATATCCACCATGTACCGGTAAAATATCAAAGAAATCAAATACAACTCACAAACAGATGTTTTCAAGAACTTCAACTCTATACTGAGCACAGAGTACTTTTTTATACATGATACTGAGCTGACAAACTAGACTGACACTGGATATATATATTTTTTTAATCCAAGACTTGAAATAACCAGCCAGTCTGTCATCATCATTACATAGTATAAAACAAAGTTGCTTACCGCTGTCCCTATGTATGCTTAAATCTTTAAAAATACGCAACGGATTTTAAAGATAGAGTGATTCAAGAAGAAGGTTTATGTATATAATACATGTATAATATATTCAACATCAGTACCCGTGCGAAGCTGGGGCGGGTCGCTAGTTACATAGTATAAAACAAAGTTGCTTACCGCTGTCCCTATGTATGCTTATATCTTTAAAACTACGCAACGGATTTTACTGCGGTTTTTTTATGTTTAATTTTTTGTTATTAATATTGCATTATTAATTAATTTCTTGAATATAGTAAAAATTATGTACGAATCTATTTATACGAGGACATGCTTAAAAAGACTTAGTATCCAAGCCGAAAAAAAGATTGTGATGGTAACTGTCAAGTTGTCAATGACATTTTCTTTCATTTGACACGACGGGGAAATAATTCTTCTAGTAATAATTATCTACACTAATATAATAAAGAGGTAAAGTTTGTTTTTTTGTTTGTAGGGGGTAATCTCTGGAACTAATGGTTCGATTGGAAAAATTGAAGCTATAATAGAAAGCTGCTTTACTCCTGAGTCACATAGGCTATAAATTATTTATATAACTTGGATATTAACCGAGCTATCACAACTTTTGTCTCACAAAATTTTCCGCGGACGAAGTCTCGGGCAGAAGCTAGTTCTATATAAGTTTGTAAAAGACGACTCTTTTTTTGATTCTCTAAAACTCACAGAGGATTCAAGATGTCTGGGGAGGACGGACATTTTGTTTCCATGATTTTGTAGTTTGATTTGATTTCTTCGATATTTTAGCTAAGTATTATTACTTGACATTGGCAGGATGGAGCCATATATTTAAAAAAGAAGAAGAAGAAGATGAACCTTTGTGTATAATTAACTACCTAGCTTTTGTCAGCGGCTTCGCCCGCGTACATAAAATATAGCCTATGTCACTCAGGAGTAAAGCAGCTTTCTATTGTTGCTAAAATCTTTCCAATCGGACCAGTAGTTCCAGAGATTGGCTCCTACTAACAAAAAAACAAACTTTACCTCTTTATTATATTACTGTAGATGTAGATAGGTGGTCACCTTTTCGGTGCGGGCACGCTCAGCGTATTCTGTAGTTCTATTTTTTCTTCTTTTTTGTTCTGACAACTCCTTGAGAACTTGGAACTTCACAGGGAGACTTACGTAATAAATGTAGAACTATTTTATTTGCGCAGCAATATATCAATTTCATGCTAATAATGTCCGCCTTTTTGACAATATACGGAATAAGTAATAGTACAAGTACAATGCTAGGTCAAATAATACCTATTTCACAATATAATTGCACGCAAATGACTTGTAAGTTAACTAGCTGCGAATATTTATAACTTAACTTTTACATATGTACATATATGTTAAAGCAAAAATAAATATATGCAGTGGAAGTACCTATTTCTCGTCATCACTACGACGATTTTTTTATGGTGGGAAAAATCATCTAATGACGAATCGCGCCCTTAAGCGGAGCGGGAAACAGTGTCAGACTCTTACTGACTAAACGACCCACCCCTTTCCATCATTCGACGGCGCGCACTGTTCCCGCGCGCCTCAAGGAGTTGTCAGCAACCGTAGGGACCCTGCAGAAGGGTCGAAGCCAATTAGGGCCAAGAGTTTGTGTCTGAAAGGAAGGCTCTGGCCCTGGTATGTATGGCGATGTAGGAACGGGGTAGGTTGTTTAGTCAGTAAGAAACCCCTTTCCTCCTCAGCCTTCACACCGGGGTCTGAGCTTCGTTTCAGAAGCCGGACCGGGCCCCCGTAGGCTCCGGGCCTGCAGCTGGGCCTCGCTGACATACCCTCGGAACTCTGAGGTTAGCGTTTCGCACACCAAATTTAAAGAACTTTTTACAATTATTATTATTAGCTTTTTGACGCGGATTAGCTTCCGCTCTACCCTACTGTATCCTATTTTACCCTAGTTTACCCTACTTCACCCTACTTCACCCTACTTTACCCTACTATACCCATTTCTTAAGTATAAATTAATGAAATTGAATTGGTTTTTACACTATTAGACTGAACTAGTTTTTTTTTTATATTCAGTTTTTATTTTTTACGCACACGGGTTTTTATAGTTTAGTAATAGGATCGATATAATATTATTTGGCATGAATCCTGCAGTAATGGCTGAGTGGTAACGGCCCCGACTTACGAGTCTCGGTCACGGCGTATTCCGTCTAATAGAGAGGTGGCCTGAGACTCAGCAGTGGGAACATTAAAAGGCTGATGGTTGGCTACGCTAGCTTATTACACAACCTAGCTAATATATATCATTACATAGTATAAAACAAAGTTGCTTAAGCCCTATGTATGCTTAAATGTTTAAAACTAGGCAACGGATTTTGATGCGGTTTTTTTTTAATAGATAGAGTGATTTAAGAGGAAGGGTTATGTGTATAATACATGCTCGCGTGCGAAGCTGGGGCGGGTCGCTAGTAATTATAATTATAAGGAGAAACTGACTGACTGACATATCAACGTACAGCCAAAACTACTGGGCCTAGGAGCGTAAAATTTTGCACATGATTTCAAAACAAAGAAAACAAAGAAAGGGTTTTACAAAATTCAGCTCCTAAAGGGTCTAATGGGGGTCTAAATTTTGTACTGAGGACCCTACTTTCACGCGGGCGAAACAGCTGGCAGAAGGCTAGTGTTACTTATAAAATTAAAATGAGTAGGTTTGCGTCACGACATTGTAATGCATGTATCATATATTATTCAGTTCTGTATGCGTCAACAAATAAATAAAATTAAATGGTTAAAACTAAGTTTCCTGATAACTAGAATTATAACAAACTAGCGACCCGCCCCAGCTTCGCACGAGAGCAATAGTGATATTAAACACATGCATCTTACTAATATTATAAATGCGAAAGTTACGATGTTTGGATGTTTGTTACTCAATCACGCCAAAACGGCTGGATGGATCTGGATGAAATTTGGCACAGGCATAGGATACACTCCGGAATAGGACATAGGCTACTTTTTATCCCGGAAACCCCAACCCCAATACCACGCGGGCGAAGCCGCGGGCAAAAGCTAGTTATACATATAAACCTTCCTCTTGAATCGCTCTATCTATTAAAAATACCGCATCAACGTCCGTTGCGTAGTTTTAAAGATTTAAGCGTAAGTACATAGGATCTAAGCAACTTTGTTTTATACTATGTAATGATGATGTCTAGAGGCTAAGGAATTGTACTAATGAGATCTCTTTGCAACGATTGGACTCCAACATGACTCCATCATTGCAGACTGTAATACAGGGCCAAAGCCTCCTGGAACCAAGGGTTGATACGAAAGCGTTACAGCAGTTCTCTGGGACTAAGGCAAGAAAGAAACGGGGTAGGTTGTTAAGTCAGTAAGAGTCTGAAACTGTTTTCCGCTCCGTCCGCTATTCTGCCCGTCATTCGATGATTTTTACCTACCATAAAAAAAAACTGACCAAGAGCGTGTCGCGCTACGCTCATCGTAGGGTCCCGTAGTTTCCCGACCGTCAAAAATTTCTCACAATGTAACAGAATCCAGTACCCCATGTGTAAATTAGTAACCCAATTTCCCAAGAGATGGCGCTGTATCCGGTGGTAATTTTGGATTATGCGATCCGTTTTTAATCTTCTTGTATTTTTATTTAAAAGGAGACACGCTCAGGGTAATAAATATGTAAACTAAGTTTAAAAAATCCGCCATCCGTTTGTAAAATCCGCCGTCTCTCGGGAAATTGGTTGGCTAATTTTGACATGGGCTACTGGGTTCTGTTACATTGTGAGAAATTTGTGACGAAAAGGAAACTACGGAACCCTACAATGAGCTAAAGTTTTTTGTTTTTATGTTTGTAGGAGGTAATCTCTGGAATTACTGGGCCGATTAGAAAATTTTTAGTAACAATAGAAAGCTGCTTTACTCCTGAGTGGGGCTTATTATATATATATACATAGGCTATATTAAAATTTTATGTACGCGGGCGAAGCCGCTGACAAAAGCTAGTTTATCATATATGTCTACATGTGGTTTCTGCATTGTGTGTCTATATAGACACACACAATGTACTGTCAAATAAAACATTTTTCTTTCTTTTCTTTCTTTCTGTATCTCATTTCGGCTCCAGATGCTAAAAAACTTGTGTACATTATACTGATCGCTTGATCGTAGCATTTGTTAGCTAATTGAGGAGAGTACTTAACGAACTCAAGTACAAGTACCTATCGACGAGGTGACGGACTCGCACTTGGTCGCGACACTCTCAAGGCTGACATATAATGTATGATTGTTTTGTTCATCACTACTTAGTATAATAATCTACACTAATATAATAAAGAGGGAAAGTTTTTTTTTTGTTTGTAGGAGGTAATCTCTGGAACTACTGGTCCGATTGGAAAAAATTTAGCAACAATAGAAATATGATTTACTCCTGAGTGACAGGTATATTTTATGTACGCGGGCGAAGCCGCGGGCAAAAGCTAGTATAATATATAATATATATATGTAACATATATATATAATAATAATATAATATGTAAAATGTCCACAACTATCACACAACGCCATCTAGTGCCAAGCTAAGCAGAGCTTGTGTTATGGGTACTAGACAACTGATAAACATACTTATATATTTCTAAATATATATATATATATATATATACATATTATAGATAAAGTAGTATAAAACAGGGAGCAGTGGTGGCCGAGTGGTAACGGTCCCGACTTATGAGTAGTAGGTCGCGGGTTCAAACCCAGCCAGGCGCATTACTTTGTGTAATTTATTTCATCACCACTGCTCTCAAAACGTTGAAGGAAAATATCGTGAGGAAACTGGCATGTCCTAGAACCAAATATTTGAAGACATGTGACCCATTCCCTCACATAGAGAGGAGGCCTGAGTCCCAGCAGTAGGAACATTAAAAAGGCTGATGATGATGAGTATAAAACAAAGTCGATTCCAGCTGTCTGTCCCTCTCCCATATATTGCACTTAGATCTTTAAAACTATGCAACAGATTTTGTTGCGGTGATTCAAGGGGAAGGGTTATATGTATATAATATACTAGCTTTTGCCCGCGGCTTCGCCCGCGTACCTACATAAAATATAGCCTATGTCACTCAGGGGAAAAGCAGCTTTCTATTGTTGCTAAAATTTTTCCAATCGGACCAGTAGTTCCAGAGATTACCTCCTACAAACAAAAAAATAAAAAAACAAAAAAACAAACTTTACCTCTTTATTATATTAGTGTAGATGTAGATTTAATATTATTATCATTGCACCCGTGTGAAGCTGCGGCGGGTCATAAGTTGTTTGTAATTAACGAATGACACACTCCTCGCTCCGGACCATGGCCTCAACCAAGGCCCGGCGCGAGAGATCGCCGCCACCACCGATCGCCCCCACAAGAACACGGCAATGCTCTGCCCAAGCGGGGCATACCTCTACCGTGTGCTCATGCCCGTGTCCTCCGGGCTGGCCACACAGTGGCGACACCCGGGACGTCTCTTCCCTCCCGAACATACCATGTCCGGTGGGGACTCGCGTCATGCGAAAAAGTGAGGACGCCGTGAGGTCCTTTCAGCCACGCCTCAAAGAGGGACTTACTCCTATAGAGGAGGTTTCTGTGTTACGTCACCTCGCAGTGTTAGAAGTAACACGTCCGCGTTGTTTGCGCTGCACTTGTGCGAGTGTGCGATGTGGCAATGTTAACAGATACACATTCGAGTCGTGTTCAATATTGATTTAGTTCGAAAAGAGTCCGGTCAAAGGTTGTGAACACTAAAACAACTCAACTCGTAGGGTTGGCGATTCTTCCCACGAATTTTATACGACGTTTTGTGACAAAACGGACACTAGGGTCCAGTCGCCGACGACCCCTAAATAGAAATAAAGAATGAAAGAAAAAAAAATATTGGTACAGACATAGGGCATCGCACAATAATAAACATGTAAAATTTAAATTATTTGTTTTTAAATTACCTACTTAAACCAATTTGGAAAAAAAAATTGAAATACTGGGACTAGGAAAGTGAAATTTTGCAGAAGGCTTGATTTTATGCCGTAAGCGAGCACTAAGGAAGGATTTGTTAAAATTCATCCCCTAATGCGTGGATCAAAAGTATATATGGAGAAACCTACATTACACGCGGGTGAAGCCGCTGGCAGAAAGCTAGTTTATAAATTAAATTAGGTTCACCAACGATTGAACACTAAAGACGGCAACATAATATAACACATAATGACTTGACTGGCCTGTCAGTCTAGTAGTTAGTGACCTTGAGTGCTGGTCGTGGGTTCGATTCCCACCCAGGCCAGGAAAATTTGTGAGACAAAAGTTGTGATAGCTCGGTTAATATCCATGTTATATAAATAATTTATAGCCTATGTCACTCAGGAGTAAAGCAGCTTTCTATTATAGCTTCAATTTTTCCAATCGAACCATTAGTTCCAGAGATTACCTCCTACAAACAAAAAAACAAAAAAAAAAACAAACTTTACCTCTTTATTATATTAGTGTAGATTAGTTAGAAGGATCCATCGTAGCGGCTGGAAGTGACCTCATTGTAATGAGCGCTCCTCACATGGTGTCCGACCCTCGCGGAGTACACAACGCCTTATTTGTCTCCGACGAGTGGGCTCCAGGGTCACAGATTAGGCCTCTGCATCAAGTTCAATATCCACATTAGTCGTGGAATGAAGTAATTTACATTTGACTACTTTTAGGGAGTTATAAATTTTGGGGTCGACTTCTATTATAGCCGGACATACTACTAGTATTTGCATAGAGTAACCTTAAAAATTTAGTTATGCTTTTTATTTTATGAATAGGCATGCAGAATATTACATACATATACTAGCGATCCGCCCCAGCTTCGCGCGGGTGCCAAAGTGATATATTATACCTATAAACCTTCCTCTGGAATCCCTGTATCTATTAAAAAACACCGCATCAAAATCCGTTGCGTACTTTTAAAGATCTAAGCATACATAGTAGGGTGGAGTGAAAAATTTTTTTTTTAAACTTTGTTACTCCTGTATCACCAATGGATGACCGACATTCTTAGAGGTATAAAAATAAAATTTCAAGTTCCTACGTTTACATCTTAAGGTGGCGCATCGAATTTAAAAGTTAAAGAAAATAACAAAATTTGTTTTTAATAAAAAAAATATTTTAGACAAACTATTTATCAGAATGAATATATTGGAGCTTGAAATTAAGTATTGTACTTATAAATATACAAAATATATTAAATAAAAGCATTTTAACATTCGAAAACTGAAGCTGAAGCCTTGTGCGAATGAATCCATCTCTTACCTCGGGCTTACAAACAGATGAAGAAGCCTCAGTAATGAGCTTACCTAACCTTTTTACTGTCTATGAGCAACAAGGATACTTTTCGATTTCATATTACTTGCCACCTGAGGCAACCACGCTTGAAATTTCTACGTCACTATATTTCATGGTCATCCGAGGTTCTGTTTTTTGTTCATTTGACCAGTTAATGAAATCATAATAATTCGATGCATCGATTTTAAGGTTTGGCAGTTGAAATTCTCTCACTTTCTTTCCTTTAAACTCTTTTCTTGCCATTAAAAGTCAACACAGTCCTAGTTCCATTATGTGAGACTCAACGTCTTGTAATATTGCTAATAGTATGTTTTCTGGATGTTCAAAGAAGGAATTTCTCTGAATAGTTTTTTTATTAACGCTTTTTTGGTCATCCGGTAGATACAAACATCTTTGAACCATGTCAAAGATATGAATTGGACCATATTTGCAAGAAGGTTTTGATTTAATGTAAAAACAAGTTAGTGAATGGACTTTAATTATGAAAGTTGCAGGATCTTTTCAAGATTTAGAAGGTTTCGTTGTTGCAACATATAAACGAAGAGTTTTATTAGCGCAAGTCAACCACCGTGAACATGCAAGTTTACCAGGACCTTTGCTGGCTAAGTTTAGTGGGACCATACCTATCGAAATGGCAGAGAATATTTAATATAGATATTTTTGGTCAGTGCTGAGAGTATTAGTGTTAAAATCCGGTAATTCTATGGGAATGCGTTCGTAGTAATATTTTATAATATCACAATAACTTGGTTACACAAATTATCACTCAATTTGCGATGCCTCCATCTTTTCGAGTTTTTGGTATTTTATTGTCGAATAATCAGACTTTATTTATACTTTACGTTACTACTTAAATTAGAAAGTTTAAGAAAATTATGCAAGGACGAATAAGTTAACCCATTAAAGTACATGAAATATAAGTTTTATTACATATAGATACACAATAACATGACGTGCAGGTACCTACGCGATAGAAGTAAAAATTGATTTTCTTTTCTCATAGCGCGCCACCTCAAAATAAAGTCGTAGAGTTTTAATTTTTAGCATGAATAAAGCTTTTATGTACGGTCAATGGTTGATGACACAGGAAAAGTGAAATTCCAAAAAAAAAATTTTTTTGCCATTTTCACTCCACCCTAATACATAGGGACAGGAAGCGATTTTGTTTTATCGACATCGTACCACAAACGAATACCATGGATCCAGTACATGATTCTGAACCTATAACGGTGAAATAATTCGTCGGTTTTTTTTTAATGAATTTGAAGAGAAGATACATAATTTATTGTTCATCTAATTTTATTGTTTTACAATTTATTGACAGTGTATTATTATCATATATTATTTTTCATATATAAATTCTCCCTGTTTATAGCAATTTAAAATTAATTTACAATTTCATAATTTGACATGCATGTTATCTTTGACGTTTCATTTATATCGACTTCACTATCTTCATAATACTGCTTTTGTATGCCTATCGGCGGGACATGGTGGCCGAGTGGTGGTAAAAATTGGATGATTTTTACCACCACTCGGCCACCACTGCTTTGCAAACTAGCGTGTAGTCATTGTAGAATCGACTAAGCTGTGCGCTGTTTACTGCAAGTGTCATTGCTAATCCCGCCGACCGCGATCAGGCTCGCAGCACAACTAGTTTACTAGTAAGGCATCGTCCTGATAGGACGCGAATACGCGGGTAAGCGATGCGATACGTGTGTACAACCCGCTCCAAATGAGAGTAGGATCGATGGCCATTTTGTGACGTCACGTCAAACTGTCAAATAAAAAAAATAGCCGGTCGACCACTGAAAAAAAAGCAAAGTAGGCGGGCTTCGTAGTATCTACCTCTTTATAGGTAATCTGTGGACGATTCGATCTTTTTTGTTTTTTTGAGTTGTGTTTGTTGTTCGACTTTACTAAATCTCTGTTATAAGAAATCTTTGTATTAATACGATAAGTTCTTGAGCTTCAATTATGGATTTAACGCCAGATTCTTATGAGGAGAAAACCTTTGAACCTACCTAAAAACATACGAAGACAGACTCAGGTTTATATTATTTTAATTTTCCTCGTATTCGTAATGAAAAGCACAGTGTTTACCTAGGGGTGAAAGTGTTATTTAGTCTCACGAACTAATAGCGACCTCGCTCTGCTCGGTCGCCAAACAATTTTTCGGGACATAAATAACTTATTTTCACCCCAAGAATAACAATGCACTAATGTCAATTTGCGCGAATTACAATTAGCATACCTATTCGAGTTCAATATGTTTGATCGCGCGTTCGTAAGAGTAAAATTCGCGCGAACCTACGATGATGATGAGTTATATATTATTATAGTTATGTATTATTACTACTATTTATGTATTGCATATATGTACATTTTATTTATGGTTATTGATATATTTATATTTAAGTATTAAATGACTTTGATTTTAGTGTACTTTAAATTTCATTTATTATTTATTTTTTCATGAATTATTTATACACACTGTGTCTATATTTCTCATCCAACTCTCCTGTCGCAGATCTGCTGGAAGAAATTTCTTCAGAAATAAGCAGTACCTTTGTACTCTTCTATCTGTATGTGTGCTTTTCTTTTTGTAAGTGTTTGTGTGTACATAAGTAAATAAATAAATGATCTTGTATTCGCGTTGTATTAGAACGACGCCTAATATTCAATGCCTCACCCATTTACATGAACTAGTTTAGTTTGCATACCTACTCACTATCTACCTAGCTTGTGCGCTTTGAGCAGGAATGTTTTAGAGCTTCAATAAACACTCAAAACTATCGGATATAATCTTACTATATATATATACTATATATATACATACTATATATATATCTTATACTAAATTCACCTACGCTTACTTACTACGTAAACATTATAAAACGTCAAATTATTAGAATTTGACATATTATAATGTTTACATACAATATTATTGAACTTACTAGATTTGCAAGATTATTGAATTCCATAAATTACTCTTAGCCGTCTTCCTCTCTCCTAATTTTTGCTGTGCCCGACAGGGTCCATATTGATCTGTGATAACTTTAAACACCATCTATGTACACATATGGATTGCAATAAAATATTGAGTATTGAGTATAGATTTTTTGACTAGCCTGTCAGACTAGTAGTTAGTGACCCTGACTGCTATGCCGGAGGTCGTAAGTTCGTTTTCCGCCCAGGACAAATGTTTGTGTGATGAGCATGATCATTTGTTCTGTGTCTGGGTGTAATTCATCTCTAGTATTTATGTATTTAGTAATATGTAAGTATTTTTATCAGTTGTCTAGTACTCATAACACAAGCTCTGCTTAGCTTGAGACTAGACGGCGTTGTGTGATAGTTGTGCAAAAACAAAAAATCGATCTATGATCTTTATTGGACTGCGTAACACCTCTGTGTTACGGGGTTCCGGCTTCGATTTCGATATACCGAAACTTTCGGTTGATTTAGCATTTATACTTAATATTTTATTACAAAGAGCTGTGGATTTTGTAATTAATAAATAAATAAATTTCACACTTTTGGTTTCGGCTTGAAATGTCATTTCATTACATTCATAAAACGCTTCCGATTTAGAAGCCAAAAAGGCTTTTTTTATGGTGGGAAAAATCATCTAACCATCCCGCTCTTGGGCGGGGCGGGACCACGGGAATCAGTGTCAGACTCTTACTGACTCAGCAACCCACCTCATTCCTTCTTAGCCCTTATACTGGGGTTGGACCTTCCTTTCAGAAACCGGACCGGGGCCCCAGTAAGCTTCGACCCTGCAGTTGTACCTCTACATTTGCTGACAAGTCCTTGAGGCGCGCGGGAACAGAGTGCGCCGTCGACGACCTGGTTTGGTCTGGACCGTTACCAGACGACCGGACGGCGAGCTACCTATTGCTCCGTGGCCAAAAGAGCTTTACAGTCACGTTAACTGATTATAGTTTCCTTAATTTAGGAAGCTGGAGGTCGCAGCGAGTGGCAGTTGAAGCACCTGTATATGCACACTCTTGAACACGTGTCGCAGTAATAAGCGTGTTAATATTATAATTATTAGAATTGACTTGAGAACAAAATACTATAATACCTTACTAAACATATAAGCGCCGATCAGGGACGTTCAAAATTAAAATTAAATTTGGCAATCAAGGTGAATGTGAGAACATTGTAGACGCAAATCTTAGATTACTTCCTACCAATTTTACTGAACGAGTTCAATATTGACTGGTCTGCACTGTCCTTACATAATTTATGCGTAATACTGTAACATGGAAATATTGTAAAAAAACATTTTTCTAAAAGAGTTACCATGGAGTTTCTTGCAGGTTCTTCCCCATAGGAAACGACCAATTTGGAACCGTGCACTAGCTTCTGACGTTTTAGAAGAGTGCCCATGTAGGCCTATGTGAAATAAAATATTTTGACTTCGACTTGAATCAAAACGACATTAATATTGTAAAGACAAAAGGTTTTTATATTTTAAATTTATATTTGTACGTTTGTTATTTCTTCACGCTAAAACATAAGTTTGGAAAATATGAAAAAAATTTCAAAAGTAGAACTTTATAAAATCCTGGAACTTTAAAAAAAAATTCTGAATTAAGTTTGTAATTTAACCGTATATCCAAGCATTTTTTAAACTTATTAAACTTAGTTTACAAATTTTATTATCCTGAACGTATCTTCTTTCAAATAATAAAAAGGTTTAAAATTGGTTCACGCAATCCAAAATGACCACCGGGTACAGCGCCACCTCTCGGGAAATTGGGTTACTAATTTATACATGGGCTACTTCGCGCTGAAGTAACAGTTCAAGGGTTCTGTTCATCATCATCATCAGCCTTTTTAATGTTCCCACTGCTGGGACACAGGCCTTCTCTCTAGGAGAGGGAACGGGCCATAATCCACCACGCGGGCCCAGTGCGGATCGGTGGATGTCACATGTCTTCGAATTTTCAGTTCTAGGACATGCCGGTTCCCTCACGATGTTCTCCTTCACCGTTTTGAGAGCAGTGATGATGAAATCTTACTAATATTATAAATGCGAAAGTTACAATGTTTGGAAGTTTGTTACTCAATCACGCCAAAACGGCTGGACGGATCTGGATGAAATTTGGTACAGGCTTGGGATACACTCCGGAATAGGACATAGGCTACTTTTTATCCCGGAAACCCTAACCCCAACCCCAATACCACGCGGGCGAAGCCGCGGGCAAAAGCTAGTAAATTACAAAAAGAAAGGGTTCTGTTACATTGTGAAAAACTACGAGACCCTACACTAAGCGTGGCGCGACACGCTCTTGGTCGGTTTTTATTTAAGTTAGATTTTGACATTAGTTTTATGTAGGGTTGCCATCCGTCCGGGTTTCCCCGGATTTGTCCTAGTTTAGAGGGCAACCGGGGAGCGTCCGGGGAAGGTTTCATTTGAAGACCGAGTTTAAAAAAATAGTTTTGTTAAAATAATGAATGAATAAAAAAGGTGACTTATGACATTTTTCAACTGTTTTTTTATTACATTGAATATGTTTAAAAGATCTTGTTGATATGTCCGGCTTTCGGGGTCTAAAATCCGGGGTTTTCACGCGTCTTGTACTGTTTCCCAAATTTTAGAGATGGCAACCCTAGTTTGATGTGACACCCACACGGGCTGTTCGCCAAATATTGGATGTTTCCGATCAAATGTTAGTTCGGCCCACATTACCATACTTGCGTCAATCTAGATTACACCGACCAAGTCAATACGCTCACTCGCGTGTTCTGTGTTTACTTGTGCTATTATTTGAAATATATTATTTGTGTGATTAAATAAATGATTTTCATTCACAGTTCCGTTAATCTTATATATAAAATTTTCGTGTCATAGTTTTCGTTCCCATACTCCTCCGAAACGGGTAGGCCGATTCTCATGAAATTTTGTGAGCGTATTGAGTAGGTCTGAGAATCGGCCAACATCTATTTTTCATCCCCCTAAATGTTAGGGGTAGTCTACCCGTGCGAAGCCGGGTCGGGTCGTTAGTATATCTTTATATATAAAAGGAGTAGTTGACTGACTGACATATCAACGCACAGCCAAAACTACTGGGACTTTTTTTTTACTACTGGGACTAGGCACACGGCTTCCTTTAATGACGTAGGCAAACACAAAGAAAGGGTTTTCAAAATTCTAAAGGGTCTAAAGTTTGTATGAAGGACCTTACTTTCACGCGGGCGAAGCCGCTGACGAAAGCTAGTAACGTCATAATCACGTAAGAGCGGTTGTATGAAATGTACGTCGGGTTGGTCACTCTTAACGATACCGAGTTGATAATGGCAAATATTTGGTTTTAATTAATATATAATAATAATATATTCGACAACTATCACACAACGCCGTCTAGTCTCAAGCTAAGCAGAGCTTGTGTTATGAGTACTAGACAACTGATAAACATACTTATATATTTCGAATAAATACATATTATAGATAAATTACACCCAGACACAGAACAAATGATCGTGCTCATCACACAAACATTTGTCCTGGGTGGGAATCGAACCCACGACCTCCGACATAGCAGTCAGGGCCACTAACCACTAGACCAACAGGTCTGTCGACGATACCGAGTTGTTATGTTGTTGTTGTTGTTTTAATTGCACTCTGTCCTTTAACAAAAAGCTCACGATTGTAGTCACGTTTGTCTTAAACACTGGTATTATTCGGCTTATGTTGTTTTTCGTGGTATTCGGACGCGATTACACTCATTATACATAATAGATTTTAATTTCACGGACAACTCGAGTTAATTGAATGATTATTATTGAATTAGATACGCGACGAGGACAAAAAATAAGACTTAACTTGCCAAGTGCGAGTCGGATGCTTACACATAGGTAGTTCTTATTCTTATATTATTTATTGTACACTGATATTTTTCAAAATACAAATTTACAAAACAGGTGATGTACATAGGCGAGCTTAATCCACAATTGGGTTTTCTTACAACAAGCCGTAAAGCTTAATTAAATAAAATTTTGAAAGACTTGAGGACATTACAATGAGCACAAATAAAAAAAACTAAATAACATTATATCTACCTGCTTAAATCTAAAAATAAACTACACAAGTAAGTGCAAGTATAAAATACATAAACATACGTATCATATGATATCATTACACAGTATAAAACAAACTCCCCCTGTCCCTATGTATGCTTAGATCTATAAAATTAAGCAACCGATTTCGATGCGGTTTTTTTTATTAGATAAATTGATTCAAGAGGCAGGTTTATATGTATAATACACGCATAATATCAACATTGCACCCGTGCGAAGCTGGGGCGAGTCGCTAGTATACAATAAATATGAGGTCCTTAGCCTTCTTACAAATAGCGAAAAACAGACCTCCACAGTCCACGGCAGTACGATACTCCTTAGATATACTGCTGGTCATACGTTATAGCGTCGTGTAAGGCATTTTCATAGTTTCGCCAAGTCTGTCTGTCCGTCCGTCCGCGGGTAATCTCAGCGACCGTTAGCACTAGAAAGCTGAAATTTGGTATCAACATGTTTATCAATTACGCCGACAAAGTGCACGGGTTGACACGAAAGCGTTACACCAGGGCTCTGGGGGGGTGCCACGACAGAAAACCTCCACGAGTGCCCGCAGGCTGTAGGTCACTTGCGGATACGTCTGTAGTGAAGGCCAGCCTGCGGGACGGTGCACCCTGGGAGGCAGCCAACAGCCCCTCTTGGGCACTGAGGCCCGAGGGGTCCTGATGGCTGCCTGCGAATGTTCTGTCTGGAGGATCACTTCAACGCGTGACCCTCTGCCTCAGCAGAGGCCACAGTGGCGAAGTAAGAGCGGGCTCGGTGTGCACTCACCCTGCCACTGGGCAGGCAGTAGGAAGAGTTCCTCCTCCTTCTGCCACTGTTAGACTCGTAGCCCCAAAGATTGTCCAAGGTCATGTTTCTGACTTTCGATGGGGGTCGAGGGCCTTGGCTTAACCGCCCGGGCCGCGAGGAAGACAACCTCTATAAAAAATCACCCCAAACCTCCAAGCGGCGGCGCACCGTGAGGGAGGTTGTTAGCTTGACTAATGGGTAGCTAAATTAGTCTCTAGTGCGAACCACAATTTTTGAGCAAGTACCCGAGGGTAGGTTCTTTAGTCAGTAAGAGTCTGACACTGTTTCCCGCTCCGCCCAAGAGTGGGATTCGACATTCGATGATTTTTACCTACCATAAAAAAAATTGGTTGCCTGTAAAGTCGGTATACGGGCGAAAGTTTTACGTGACAACGACTTTGAGTGGTAAAATAATGTGAATATTCATTCGTATAGTAGGAAGAAGGATGAAATAATAGTCTCTCTCGCTCTTAGGCGGGCTAACTGTGCTCGAGTGGAAGGGACGCGTGCCTCTCACTCGCTCTCATTGTGAGCGCATAACGTGAGCGTAGCGTAACGCAGTTTCTTGAAGTGTCACCCGGCAAACCAATTTATAAGACGTTGTCACGTCAAAAATGGGCTCTGGGACTAAGGCAAGGTTGCAGGGGCCCTTCAGGGTCGAAGCCTCCTGGAGCCTAGAGGGTATGTGAAAATTGTAACCTCGACTCCGGAATTAAGGCAAGGAAGGTACAGGGTAGGTTTTTTAGTCAGTAAGAGTCTGACACTGGTCTCCCGCTCCGCCCAAGAGCGGGTTTCGTCATTGGATGATTTTCACCTACCATAAAAAAAAAAGGCAAGGTAGGAACGCGGTAGGTTGCTTACAGAACCCTAAACAGCGCTTTTAACAAGTAATTATCAAAACAATAGATTATCAGAAGGTTGTGTCATTAATATGTTTGTGTCGGAATTTGATAATGAAGGATGAGCGTCACTTCAACATCAGTTACGCAGTGAGATGCTAATAAAATAAATTATTAATGAATTTTAGAGTTTTCAGCTCTAAATAATATAAATATTGCTGAAGCTGTTTCTTCAATTTGACATATTTTCAAAAAAATGTGTAAGTATATTGAAACAAAGATGGAGCAGTTAATAGATACAAATCATTACATATTATGAAGCAAAGTCGCTTTTTGTCCCAATGTATGCTTAAATCTTTAAAAGTACGCAACGGATTTTTATGCGGCTTTTTTAATAGGTAGAGTTATTCAAGAGGAAGGTTTATATGTAAAATACATGCATAACATATTTAATATCAGCATTGCCCCCATGCGAAGCTGGGGCGGGTCGCTAGTACACGATATGAACGAGTTACCAGGGAGCCACATGTGCAGGAGCAGTCATTACCAAACAAGCTTGTCTAGCAATGTATGAAATCCTCCTCCTCCTACTTAGTCGTTCATGTTCATCATGTTGCATTATCGTTGGCATAAAGTCCGTTTTTTTTAGGTAGACTCTTACTGACTAAACAACCTACCCCGTTCCTCCCTTGCCTTAGTCCCAGAGCCCCGGTGTAACGTTTTTGCACCAACCCTCGGCTCCAGGAGGCTTTGACCCTACAGTTTGCCGACAGTGCGCGCCGTCGACGACTTGGGCTCGGTCAGGATTGTTACCAGACAACCGGACGGCGAGCTACTCATTGCTCACCGCCCGCAAGCCCGTTCCGCTGAGAGAGTCAGAGTTGAAGCCTCACGAATTTTATTGTATTTTCAAAAGTGTAACCACTTTCGTGATTGCGCGGACAACGGGATACACGTTGCTCGCCGTTCGCTATAGAACAACCGCTCATTAAGTAGCAGGAAGTGTCTCGAGGGTGTTGTCAGCGCTAGAGAGAGCGCGTGCGTCACTCCACTCGCATCACAATGGTCTATCAGGGCCCTTGTACGACGCAGTCATTAGGGGCCGCGAACAATGCGCACATCACATTATGCAACTAATGATCTATATACTAATAATAATATAATATATTCCACAACTATCACACAACGCCGTCTAGTCTCAAGCTAAGCAGAGCTTGTGTTATGAGTACTAGACAACTGATAAACATACTTATATATTTCTAAATACATACATATTATAGATAAATTACACCCAGACACAGAACAAAAATGATCGTGCTCATGACATAAACATTTGTTCTGTGTGGGAATCGAACCCACGACCTCCGGAACAGCAGTCAGGGTAACTAATTACTAGACCACTGTAATACTATTCAGAACGCGGTATTTGCTTTGTTTGGAAGAAATATTAAAAGATTGTTAAATATATCGCACACTGGGTGCAACAACATCATCATTACATAGTATAAAAAATAAAGTTTAAAAACTAAAACCCGACTACTTAAAAACACGCTCTAAAAAGTACGAAACAAGAAAACAAGAAAGCCGTGGTCGTATACCACTTTTTTTAATTTATTATTCTTATGGCATGCGACCACGGCTTTCTTGTTTTCTTGTTTCGTACTTTTTAGAGCGTGTTTTTAAGTAGTCGGGTGTTAGTTTTTAAACTTTATTTTTATTTAACATATTTTGGAGTTCTAAATAGGTTAATCTTGGGTTCATTGATTTCTCAGCCCATGAATACAGGTAAAGTCACAAGCAAATGCTAGTAATATATATATATTCAAAATGTACAAGTAAAGCGCTTTCAAATGATACCAAACACGGCATATTTATCTTAACTTTATTTTTTTACTTCGTATGTTTTGTCCGCTAGAGGGCGCCACATTAGATTTTGTGAAATCCCATATAGCCTATAACCAGCGGACAATTAAGACGCTTCTAATGATATGTCATTTGTCGAATTCTGATAAGTAGTTTAGAAGTTACGAGGGAACAGATGAACATCCATACCCACATACATACATACATACAGGTCAAAATCATAACCCTCCTTTTGCTTCGCCGTAGTCGGGTAAAAACAAAGTTGCTTATCCCTATGTATGCAGATTTAAGCATAGCATAGATTTCTTTAGAAATAAGCATTACCTCTGTACCTATTTTTTTGTTTTCATTTTCTTTTCTTTTATTCGTATGTGTGTACATAAATAGTTAAATAAATAAATACATTTACATGTTAGCATATTTTTTAACTCCTTGACAATTCAAAAGTGCCTGTTTAATTGAATGATGGAGTAATAAATATATAATATTATACTGAACTGCGTGGTTTTTATTACATAAGTATATCTCAATTTGCTTAACCTCCCACTCATCACGCGTAAGATCTACTTAAGCTCCGCAGCCTCGCGGTACGTCGCGAGGTGTCACCGGCCAAGGCCGAGCGATGCCAGCTGTTTGTCTAGTATACATTAACCATTTGAAGACAAATACTTCGGATTAACCGTCACTTATACAAATATGAACACTCGACTTTACACGTGGTTTTAGGTCCTTTAATTTATTATCTCTACTCATGGTAACATCTAAACAAATATTTAAAACTTAAGGTGGGCCTTCTTCACTCGCCTTTCGTCAAAGTCACGCATGGTATAAAAGCTTGTTCCTTCATTTAACACAATCCAAAGTGATGTTTGATGTAAAAGTAATGCGAAAAAAGAGGGTTAACAACTGAAAAGTTGAAAACTTTGTTGGCATTCGGTAATTCTACGATTTACTCGAATGTTTCACAAAATTTGTTCCAGGAATACGTGTTTTTATTAAACCCTTAAGGATATTTGTAAAAAACTGACATCATTTAGAATCTCGATAAAGTGCTTAACGCTTCTATACTATGGAGTACTTTTTTATATTTTTAATGTAAAGACGATCCGAGAGTTACAACCCCAAACGGCTCGAAAATATAATTACCAACAAGATTAGTATATTTCCGCCGCTTGAGGTTCTCCGCAGCCGCAGCGGCAGCACCGGCACAGCATGATAAGCTAAGAAGATGAGATGGCGCAAGAGTATCGACACAAGTTGCGTCCCACACTAAAGACCTACCCATCTTCCATGGAAGTAAAGACATACCGTCCGGTCTCTTGCCATCGTCGCGTGCCAGGCCATGAGGTTCCAATACAGCCGGAATGCGGAAACAAGAGCACGTCGGATGATGTCGTTGATATTCGCATGCCGAGCTATGCGACCCGCACTTCGGCTGCATGACAGACCGTGGTGAAAGAAATTGACCCTCGGCAGAACACCAAATTTAAAAGTAATGCGAGATACTCATTAAATTTATTAAGAACAAAGTTTTTATGACTTTTTAAAAAATTACCTATGTAAATGATATATCTGTAGTCAATTTGTGTAAATACTAGCTAAAAATAATGTTGACGTATCTTTATCTAAAATACTGTTTAATTTACATTACTATGAAATCGCTACATCGTTTGCAAATTTATAATTATAATACTAGCTTTTGTCAGCGGCTTCGCCCGCGTACATAAAATATAGCCTATGTCACTCAGGAGTAAAGCAGCTTTCTATCGTTGCTAAAAATTTTCCAATCGGACCAGTAGTTCCAGAGATTACCTCCTACAAACAAAAAAACAAAAAAATAAAAAAACAAAAAAACAAACTTTACCTCTTTATTATATTAAATATTAGAAAACCTGAATAAATTAAAATGAAACTTATTTCCCATTTTTTATTTTAAAACATATTTTTTGTACAAAATTGTTTATTTTCTTTTAAGTTTGTAATATTTTTGATTATATGAGGGAAAGAATGAGGTGCAGAGAGCAGTCGTGGCCGAGTGGTAAAGGCCGCGACTTACGAGTTGTAGGTCGCGGGTTCGAACCCAGCATTACTTTGTGTTATTTATTTCATCACCACTGCTCTCAAAACGGTGAAGAAAAACATCGTGAGGAAACCGGCATGTCCTAGAACCAAAAATTCGAAGACATGTGACATCCACCAATCTACACTGGGCCCGCGTGGTGGATTATGGCCTATTCCCTCTCCTAGAGAGGAGGTTTGTGTCCCAGCAGTGGGAACATTAATAAGGCTGATGATGATAATGATGAGGGAAAGAAGATTAATTACACTGGCAACATTAAGCACATTTCCAGCCACGTGCAGAGATACCGTAATTTATCATCATCATTACATAGTATAAAAATAAAGTTTAAAAACTAACACCCGACTACTTAAAAACACGCTCTAAAAAGTACGAAACAAGAAAACTCTCTCCAATGAAATTACTTAGTATGTACAAACTATTAAATATTTACCGTTATTAAATAAACTAACTTACACATATTATTATATTTTAATATATTTTCAATTTATAATATTGATAGAGAAATGTTTTAAGGATAAAGCCGTGGTCGTATACCACTTTTTTTAATTTATTATTCTTATGGCATACGACCACGGCTTTATCCTTAAAACATTTCTCTGAAATCCCATATAGCCTATAACCAGCGGACAATTAAGACGCTTCTAATGATATGTCATTTGTCGAATTCTGATAAGTAGTTTAGAAGTTACGAGGGAACAGATGAACATCCATACCCACATACATACATACATACAGGTCAAAATCATAACCCTCCTTTTGCTTCGCCGTAGTCGGGTAAAAACAAAGTCGCTTCCTGTCTATGTATGCTTAAATCTTTAAAACTATGCAACGGATTGTGATGTGTTTTTTCATTAGATAGAGTGATTTAAGAGTAAGGTTTTTGTGTATAATACATGCATATAAACATATAGTTTATTTATAAAAGCTTTATTTATGCACATAGTACAAAGGCGAACTTAATGTCTTTGGCATTTCCTACCAGTCGACCTTGGGGTGGTGCAGAAACATAATCTAATTAATTGGTAATTTGGCTGTATACTTCGTTTTTTAATTCTAGACTACGATTTGACAACTTAAAATGTCAAACTCCAAAAAATTGGAAACATATTTCTAGTGTGACATTCTGAGTTGTTGTTGTTGGATTAAAAAAAAAAAAGAACTATAGCGTAACGGGTGACAGGATAGAATGGAAGAAAACAATTCAATCATCAAGTAACTAGCAACTACTACTAATAAAATGTAAAAAATCTATAAATAATAATATTAAATAAATAAATTTTAGTTAACGTTTAAATAACTATATTAATGCATATTAAATTTCTTTTTCTTATTTAAATTCTATTTGTAGATAGGAATTTATAATGTTTTTTTTTCTGTGAATGTTTTTATTATCTATTTTTTACCTAGTATACAAAATTAAATGGTTAAACTATTTATTTTTGTTTTTATGTGAATGTTAAATTTATGAAATAGTTAAAATGATTGATTTTGTAAATTATCTAATTAATCAAATTAAAATTTATAATGGAATGTTAAATATATTAAGGAATTTATTAAGGCTATAATATTAACAATAATAATAAGGCTTATATATTTCTAAAGTTCCTCCGACACCTCGACCAACACGTTAGGAGGCTCTCGTTAGGCGGCTGGATCAAGGGCTTGATTCAGAAAGCGCTACTCCTGGACACGGCTCGTATTTTCAGGAGGTTCCTCTATCAGGAGCCCTGACCGCCGGTAGCTTGGATCCTGTTCCCGATACCAGTGGGACACTATTTTTTATATATATATATTTTTAGAGAGTTGAGTGTTATCGACCCCGACTTACGAGTTGTAGGTCGCGAGTTCAACCAGTCAGGCGCATTACTTTGTGTAATTTATTTCATCACCACTAGTCTCAAAACGGTGGAGGAAAACATCGTGAGGAAACCGGCATGTCCTAGAACCAAAAATTCTAAGACATGTGGCATCCACCAACCCGCACTAGGCCCGTGTGGTGGATTACGGCCCATTCCCTCTCTTAGAGAGGAGGCCTGTGTCCCTGCAGTAGGAACATTAAAAAGGCTGATGATGATGATTTTTTTTTAAATGAAATATTAAAAATATAATTGATATGTTAACTGATGAATAAACAAAATAATAATAATATGTACTAAACTGGTTGTCCTTCATGTATAAATAAATCAAGCAATGAAGTACATACAGTTGTTTGAGGACAGTGTAAACATGTCAACAACAAGTTCCTTGAGCGACGTGACGCTCACCGTGAGGTGCAGGTGCGTAGCTAGACGTGGGCGAAGCGGCTCCACGCGCCTGGCCCGGGGCCGCAAATCATTGACCGGCTCGTTTGTCTAGTAGTTAATGGCCCTGACTGCTACGCCGGAGGTTACACACGGACCAAATTCTGTGTCTGTGTGTAATTTTTCTATACTAAGTATGTATTTAGAAATATATAAGTATGTTTATCAGTTGTGTTGAGAGCAGTGGTGGCCGAGTGGTAACTGCCCCGACTTTCGAGTCATAGGTCGCGGGTTCAAACCCAACCAGGTGCATTACTTTGTGTTATTTATTTCATCACCACTGCTTTCAAAACGGTGAAGGAAAACATCGTGAAGAAACCAGCATGTCCTAGAACCAAAAATTCAGAATCGGGATCCTAGTGGTAGGGGCATGAGGGTCGTTCCCTCGCTGGTATGGCTTTCTTCGCTAGCATTCATAACTAAAAAAATGGGAAATAAGCCTTATGTGTGTTCGCCCACGTCTGATTTAGTTACCGCTACGCCACTGGTGGTCAGTGGCCTAGCGAGACGATCGTAACACTACATCAGGAGACATTAGAATTCAGACGAGTACATTAACACAAGTGCATGTCTACTTTGTAATTTCAAGCAAAACTTTACGACCTAAGTGGTAAGGCTATGTATTTCTATATAATCATTACATAGTATAAAACAAAGTCGCTTCCTCCCTATGTATGCTTAAATCTTTAAAACTAAGCAACGGATTTTGATGCGGCTTTTTTATAGATAGAGTGATTCAAGAGGAAGGTTTATATGTATAATACATGCATAATATCAACATTGCACCCGTGCGAAGCTGGGGCGGGTCGCTAGTTATAGATAAATTGCACCCAACTACCAAATTCGTGTGAGAATCGAACCCACGACCTCGAGCTTAGCAGTCAGGGTCACTAACTATCCAAAGAGCCAAATTTTATTTACTAGTCACGAATTAAATTTCTGGAAAACAAAATTGATTATTCAATGAAGTGGACTTTTGCCAGACATCATAGAATTGCCAATTATGATACAAATGTCATTACCGTCGAGACGGTGTTAGCCAAGAACGGTAACCACACATCACTCACGTGCATCATACCACGTATTTCAATACACTTGTGAAGAAATAGTACATTTTGATACAAGTGCAGGAAGTTTGTCATTGCAGCCCTCGGCTTCATAACACACTCTCCTACGGCTCGTGCGAATTTCGCCTCGGTCACAATGACAAATCTGCACGTGTATCAAACTACGTTTTTCAATACACTTACGACTTGTGAAATAAAGAACGAAAGAAAAAACGTTTCTCAAACATACAGTAGAAATATAATAATAATAGCATTCAAATCTGCTCTGATCAGTTTCTAATTTCGTGGGGGACGCCTCGCGCCTGATTCGATAAACTAAGTAAAAAAAAAAAAAATCACCCTTGACCGTGATAATAGGAGGGAATAAAAAAGCCCTTGTTGTGATATACTCAAAAAAGCACTTGCGTAATATACATGCTATATTGAACCTAATAGGAGTGCGATAAGAGGCAGTTTTCGAGTAAGTGTATTGAAAAATAATTTAATTAATTATTAACATATGTGTTACTGGCTTTTGCACGCGGCTTCGCCCGCGTGGTATTGGGGTTGGGGTTTCCAGGATAAAAAGTAGCCTATGTCCTATTCAGGAGTGTATCCTATGCCTGTGCCAAATTTCATCCAGATCCGTCCAGCCATTTTGGTGTGATTGAGTAACAAACATCGTAACTTTCGCATTTATAGTATTAGTAAGATTTATTATTAACATGTATTAGAGTAAGTACTAACATTTAGTCCCAAGTTTATTTTATGTATTTTTACTAACACTTTATGGAGATTTGTCTGAAAAATAAAATTTATTTTTCAGAAAAACGTTTAGCCAGCGGCTTTCTTCAATTTTTCGCACAAAATTTGGACATGCGTTTCATCCCTTTAGGGGGTGAATTTTGAAAAATCCATTTTTAGTGTTCGCCTACGTCATAAAAGGAAGCCTTGTGCAAAATTTCACTCTCCTAGTCCCAGTAGTTTTGGCTGTGCCTTGATATGTCAGTCAATCAGTTTCTCCTTTTATATATATAGATTACAATCTACACTAATTTAATAAAGAGGTAATGTTTGTTTTTTTTTTGTTTTTTTGTTTGTAGGGGGTAATCTCTGGAACTACTGGTCCGATTGGAAAAAAATCAGCAACAATAGAAAGCTGCTTAACTCCTGAGTGACATAGGCTATATTTTATACACGCGGGCGAAGCTGCTGACAAAAGTTAGTATTAACTAATTTAATTTGTATGTTTTTAGATTTTTCCACAATAAAAAGATTATTATTATTATTAAAATTAATTCCTGTTGTCCACTCAGGTAGATTATTATTACAAAAGTAAAACATGGCGGATAAAAATTAAATCAGTTTTCCTATGCGCATATTTTTTTTTTAATGTACCCATAAGTAAAGGCTATGATGGCTTAGTATTAGTCTATTGATCTGATTGCCTAGTCGTCCAAATTATGTATGTTCGGCTCAAATCTTGCAACTCAATTTTGAAGCAGATATCTTCAACTGATTGAGCTGCAATTTTGCATGCAGGTATAAATCACATGACAATGCAATATTATGATGACATACAGCTGATCTGATGATGGAATCGCGAGGTAGCCATAGGAACTCAGTAATTAAACGGCACAACCACGTCGAGTTTGGACTCGTGTGAATCGTTTTGACGAGTTTTAATTATATAACTATAGACCACCGCTATAAAAGCTTGTTATGAAAGAATATTTTTTTAATTGAAAACTTATGCTATGTAGTGATTACAATAGAGCTACAAGGATCCTTATCAGCGCGTGATAATCTTGCATCTCTTGCATTTCAAATGCAAGTACAATTAGGTAAGCCGATAGATGTGATGGTGTGATGCAAGAACTAGATAGCTGAGAGATACTGGCATCGTATTGATAAGACACACAGCTTTGAAAATGATAAAAAGTGGAACAAAATAGTTGTAGAATGAAACACATTGGAAAAGGAAAAGAAAAAACTTACTAATATTATAAAAGCGAAAGTTACGATGTTTGGATGTTTATTACTCAATCACGCCAAAACGGCTGGACGGATCTGGAAGAAATTTGGCACAGGCATAGGATATACTCTGGAATAGGACATAGGCTACTTTTTATCCCCAACCCCAATACCACGCGGGCGAAGCCGCGGGCAAAAGCTAATTAAAAATAAATAAATGACCCCACGATCTGAGGGTTTCAACCCCGTTTGGGGTCGAAACTCTCGGATCGTGGGGTCCGAATGCGCACAAGTGGTTTAAAGAGCTTTCTAAACGACTTGTTGACACTTCGCGTGACCCAAGGGCTGGCTTTTACCTTGGGCAGAGAATAAGCATTGCCACACAGCGTGGCAATACGGCCAGCCTTTTGGGCACTTTACCAATCGACAGCGATGCGGAAGAGCTTGTTGACGCTTTAGTAGATTAGGTTACGTACTTTTAGTTAAGTTTAAGTTTTAAGGGTTTTATTTATTTTATTTATGTGTATATATGTACTTAGGTTAATTAGTTTTTTTTAAATAGGATATAGCCGAGATAGATGCCCCAGTGCGATAGGTGCCCTGAATTCGATTACTCTAGTTTGGCGAATGAATCGTATACTATTTCAATTACTAATCAAAAGACTTTCCAACTACTACTATGTTGACCGTGTCTTACGTCTCTATGTCATTGTATGAGAAGACAAAATGCGATCAAAGTTTTTAGAGGATAGTTGGCCATTTTGTGGCAGGGCATCTATCCTGTAAGGCATTTATATGAATCAGGCAACTATCCCATACGTGGGATGGATGTCACAAAATATAGAGGTCCGCTAAAATTGCTAATACTCTATAACTATAAAATAAAATGTTTTTAAATTATTATAAACTAGCTTTTGTCAGCGGCTTCGCCCGCGCACATAAAATATAACCTATGACACTCAGGAGTAAAGCAGCTTTCTATTGTTGCTAAAATTTTTCCAATCGGACCAGTAGTTCCAGAGATTACCCCTTACAAACAAAAAAACAAACTTTATCTTTTTATTATATTATAGTGTAGATTTGTCAATGAAATACCAAACTACCTGCTGGTCTTACAAATAACGCATTTCACTTTTTTTACTCAGAGATATGGAGTGATTTCAAAAAGTGGAGCAACTATCCCGGTTTTTCCCTAAAACTTTCTTAGATAGGGACAAAAATAAATATTGGTCGATCTGTTAAATGATTTATGAGGTCGGGAAGTGGATGGGGGTGCGATTTTAAGGGTAAAAATCAGTGCCAAGCCGCCAACTTTAGGACCAATCTCGCCACTCAAGGCCATTCACTGCAACTTGCACTCGCCTCTGCATAAATATTACAATAATAACATTAAATTGCACAATCGCACCACAATAAGATAAAGTCGATTGTGATGCATTTCCACGTGACGAAGCTTCCTGGAAACCGATTTCTTAATTAGTTCAGTGTTTTGGACTTAAATTTGACTGGCCTGTTGGTTTAGTGGTTATAGGCCCTGACTGCTATGCTGTAGGTCGTGGGTTCGATTCCCACCCAAGACAAATTATTGTGTGATAAGCTCAATCATTTGTTCTTTGTCTGGGTCTAATTTATATATATGATCTATTACTAGCGACCCGCCCCAGCTTCGCGCAGGTGCAAAAGTGGTATATTATACCTAAAACCTTCCTCTGGAATCACTCTATCTGATAAACCGCATCAAAATCTGTTGCGAACTTTTAAAGATCTAAGCATACATAGGGATAAGCTACTTTGTTTTATACTATGTAATGATATGTATGAATTTAGAAATATGTAAGTATGTTTATCAGTTGTCAGTAGGTACTTATAACACAAGTTCTTCTTAGCTTGGGCTTAGGTAAGGTAGGAACGGGGTAGGTTGTTCAGTCAGTAAGAGTTTGACACTGTTTCCCGCTCCGCCCAAGAGCAGGATTCATCATTGGGTTATTTTTACCTACCATGAAAAAATAAATTTAAAAAAATCGTTGGGACGGCGTTGTGTGATAGTTTTGGAATATCATTACATAGTATAAAACAAAGTGACTTCCTCCCTATGTATGCTGAAATTTTTAAAATAACGCAACGGATTTTGATTTTTTTAATAGATACAGTGATTCAAGAGGAAGGTTTATATGTATAATATATGCATAATATATTTAGTAGGTATCAGCATTGCACCCGTGCGAAGCTGGGGCGGGTCGCTAGTTATATTATATTTATGACTCATTCACGGAAATTTATGTACGATCGGTATAAAATGTACAATAATATAATAATTATAGCGGAAAACTTTTGTTTGTTTTTATAGACGGACTATTGAGTTGAAACGATTGCGGTTATTCTTTTTTTTGTTGTGTTTATTATTGTCAGTAGAAGGGTCTTATGAAAAAAACATTAGGAAAATTAGGATACCGTAGGTAGGGTAGGACTTAATTATAACCATTTATTTACCCCTTTACACGAGGCAACTATCATAGTTCAAAAAACGTGTTCAAAAAGCCATAATTCATCCGATCTACAAGGGTCGGGAGCCGTGTCGATAATTATAGACCCATTTCTGTGCTACCTCATCATCATCATCATCATTTCAGCCGAAAGACGTCCACTGCTGGACATAGGCCTCCCCCAAGCGCCGCCACAAAGACCGGTCCTGTGCGTCTTGCATCCATCGGCTTCCAGCAACCCTGACCAGGTCATCGGTCCACCTTGTGGGAGGCCTTCCAACGCTACGTCTTCCGGTACGCGGTCGCCACTCCAGAACCTTTCGGCCCCAGCGGCCATCCGTTCTGCGTGCAATGTGCCCTGCCCATTGCCACTTAAGTTTGGCGATTTTTTTTTCTTTTCTGTGCTAACTGCTTTTTCCAAAATACTGGAGCGCGTAATGAACAGCAGACTTGTAAGTTACTTGGAAAAAAATAACCTTATTGCTAAAACACAATTTGGGTTTCGCTGGACGCTCAAAAGTACCTTTCGACTTTGGTAATTACAGACACAATTAAAGAACTACATAATAATATGTTTGAACGCCGGCGTTCGCTTGGGTCTTAAAAACACACGACGGTTGTGGCTTACTTCAAAAGCCTAGACAGTGATTCTCTTACCTAGTTAATACTTTGTGTGTAAAATAGAGTATAAGAATAGAGTATGTACTTTGTGTGTAAAATAGAGTATAAGGTACAATGGGGTTGACGTATCCATGTGGATTAAAACCCCTATTAAATATACAAGAATTAAAAAAAAAACACACGACGGCAATTTTTTTTTATGTTTCTACATAAAAATATAATAAATTGACCATAACTTGATGTTTTATGATTTCATTTATTATGAGTTAGCTTATTACATAGCACATAATTTACAACTAAGTATGTTTAACCTGTATTGTCCTCTTAGTATGTATGTTTCTGAGAAAACATCATGACATACACACATCATTACATAGTATAAATCAAAGTGTCTTCCTGTCCTTATGTATGCAACAGATTTTGATGCGGTTTTTTTTAATAGATAGTAATTCAAGTGGAAGTTTTATATGTGTAATACATGCATAAAATATTTAATATCAGCATGGCCCCCGTGCGAAACTGGGGTGGGTCGCTAGTATCATAATATAATGTCGAAACATTGATTTCTTTTTTTCTTTATGAGTACTAGCGACCCGCCCCAGCTTCGCACGGGTGCAATGTTGATATTGTGCATTTATTATGCAAACAAACCTCCCTCTCGAATCACTCTGTCTCATAAAAAAATTCGCATCGAAATCCGTTGCATAGTTTTGAAGATATAAGCATAGGTACATAGGGACCAAGCAACTTTGTTTTATACTATGTAATGATGATGAGCACATAGGTACAAAATACTATACAAATTTAAAAGTTTAACTAAGTTTTAAGTATTTTTTTTTCACTTTTGTCACCGAATTTTTTTTTAATAAAAATTTTTGTTTTTAAATAATTTTTTTTTTGTGTTACTCGGCCGTACTGTAAATATATATATTTTTTATTTTATTTTATTACCGGTGTAAGGGCAAGTAATCAAGGCAGATGCTTCAGATATTTTTAGCATATTTTTTAAAAATTAAAAAACATATAAAAATAATTATTAAACTCACCTTCTTCCCAAATAAAAAAAAAATAAAAACACCAAAAAAAAAAAAATCGTCCACAAAAAAATATTTTCACTTTCAATCACCACTATAAATTCATATAATATATTTACGAAAAGAAAAAGTCAACGGAACTAATAAATTGATTTCGTAGTAGAACGGTAGACGTGGTCACGTCGCGAACGCGAGGTCTGTACTGAACGCTGACTCGACACTTCACAAGGAACGAACCTACGTGAGATTCGCTCGCGCATGCGCAGTGACGTCACGCCTTCGGAAAGTCCGTTCGGCAATTTTCGTGCGTTTCCGGGCAGTGCAGCAGAAGTAATAATAATAAAATAAACATAAAAATAGCCTTTATTTCTTACTACAGTTCTAGCGTTATATATTACATAAGGTAGTCTGAAATAGTGCACGTATAAGTTTTCCTGTAATATTATAAATGAGAAAGTTACGATGTTTGGATGCTTGTTACTCAATCACGCCAAAACGGCTGGACGGATCTGGATGAAATTTGGTACAGGCATAGAATACACTCTGGAATAGGACATAGGCTACTTTGTATCCCGGAAAAACTTAAGGTTCCTGTGGGATTTCACATTTCGTTTAATCAAGTGTAAAATTGTATAGGGCAACCCTAATACCACGCGGGCGAAGCCGCGGGCAAAAGCTAGTGTATTATAATAACTTATTTAATTTTCGTAAGTAGGAGTCGCCTCTGCGGCGTAGGCCTCTCCTAAACCTTTCCATGCATTTCTCTCGCGCGCTTCACGCATCCATAGGGGTCCACATCACAGGTCGAAGACGTCCCTCCACCTTTTATTTGATAAATGATAAATGATTTTTATTTTGTAAGTAGATTTTTACAAACTTTTTTACACGTAATTTTTTTTTTTCGTCTTTTGATACTAGATGAGTCCGGTGTTTCCTAGCTGACGACCCTGAGAAACACCGAAACAAACTCAGGGGTAAAAGTCTCTTTTAAAGTCCATACACAAACATGTAATGGTCAAATCATATGAGAACCACGCAGATTGGAGTCTGAGATGGTCTTTTGAAGAAAGAACCACACAGTTCTGAGTGGACCTGTCCAGTCAGTGCAAGCATTTGTCAGTTCTCGTCTCCCCTTTACTCTTCTGCTGTCCCTTGGTATCCACTCTGTTAAACGTTTTGTCCATCTGTTTTTTCAATTCTACAAATGTGTCCTGCCCAATGCCACTTGAGTAATCTTGTTCTTTTCTTTACATCTATTATGTTTGTTTTCTTTCTAATGCTAACATTTTTGACCTTATCTGATAGTCTTAAGGCGCTGTAAGCAGCAAATCTTTAGGTAATTCCGGGTGGTGCATCGCTGCGAACAAATAAGGTTGAAAATGGCTATGCGTTTGATTTTAGTGCGCTAATATGAAGGATTTTTCGCAGTTTTTTATAATTTAAAAAAAAGTACTACGATTTGTTAAAATATTTTTACATTTCTCTTTAGTTGGTTAAATTTCCATTTTGGTAGTTACAAATAAAATAATAGTTATCCCTCAAAACAGTGAGTGTTTCGAGACGAAAAATTGTTTTCGTGTACATTCTTGCGATTTATTTCTCAAAATTCTGAATTATTTTTAGAACATGTTTTTGCATAAGTCTTTTACTTATATATTAGACTATACACTGTATTTTTTGGCGGTTGTACTGTGTAGCAATACGGCTAACTTCGCAACGAAAAAGAGGACGTTTTTACGGTGCCCCTGTATGGGTAGCGCCTTAAACCAAGCATGCTTCTCTCCATCACGTTGACAGATAGCTATTCTTTCTTCATCTTCTTTTCTCAGTGACCATGTTTGACAACCATATGTAAGAAGACATGGTAATATCACAACGCAGCAGAAGTAATGGCGGAATAATAATAAAGTTTATTTACCAAAAATAGTTACAGAAATGTGTACAAGAGGAAGTAGGTAACTAGTCATGTTTTTTTTTTTTTTTTTTTTTTTTATGGTAGGTAAAAATCATCGAATGACGAATCCCACTCTTGGGCGGAGCGGGAAACAGTGTCAGACTCTTACTGACTAAAGAACCTACCCCGTGCCTTCCTTGCCTTATTCCCAGAGCCCCGGTGTAACGCTTTCGCATCAACCCTCAGCTCCCGGAGAGGGTAACTAGTCGGTAGACTTGTTCTTTGACTGGCCTGTTGGTCCAGTGGTTAGTGACCCTAACTGCTATGCCGGAGGTCGTGGGTTCGATTCCCACCCAGGACAAATGTTTGTGTGATGAGCACGATCATTTGTTCTGTGTCTGGATGTAATTGATCTAAAATATGTATGTATTTAGAAATATATAAGTATGTTTATCAGTTGTCTATTCCTCATAATACAAGCTCTGCTTAGCTTGGGACTAGACGGCGTTGTGTGACAGTTGTGGAAATATCATTATTAAAAAAAAATTGGCTACCAAAATTTAAGTGAAGCCGGGGCGAGTTGTTAGTTAATACTTATGTCAATAAAAGATATTGTTAATGTCAGTAGCGTAGCGAAGGGGGGGGGCGGCGGGGGCGAGCCACACAAGGTGTCACCTTTTTTGGGGTGACACCCCTCCGGAATCTCAACCTTAATGAAAAATTTACAAACAAAAAAGTCACTAGCACAACAATTTCTTTTTCAGCGATTCCTCCACTAGCACTAGCTCAGCTCTATGTATAATTCGGGGAATGCCGCAAAAGAGTGTGACTCTGTCCTTGTCTTTCTCTTCCTGATCCATATCCTTTCATCATCATCACTATCCTACCCTTATCCCATGTTACTTAGGGTCGGCGCAACATGTTTTTTTCTTCCACTCTGTCCTGGTACATTACTGGGCGTAGCTACCGCCGTATCTGCCGTATCAATTATACTGGGCCCCCGCGGTACAGGGGCCCCGACCTAGGCAAAAATTCGCAACATGTTATCCATAACCGTCTCATAGGGCAGCAAAACATCTGTAATAAAAACTATGTTTTTTTTTTATACTGGGCCCCGAAGGACTTTTGATACGGGGCCCCTGAGGGACTAGCTATGCCACTGCCTGGTACCCGTCACACTATCACTAACTCCCTTTTCTTTCATCTATGTCCTTTATCATATAAAATTTATTGCTTTTTACTTTCAATGGGGGTTTTGTTATGGTAGGTAAAAATCATCTAATGACGAATCCCGCCCTTGAGCGGAGCGGAAAACAGTGTCAGACTCTTACTAACTAAACAACCTACCCCATTTCTACGTTACCATATATATACAGCTTTTCAGACGCGAACCCTTGGCGCCTTTCGGCTTCAACCCTTTTACAGAGTCCCTACGGTTGCTGACAGTTCCTTGAGGTGCGCGGGAACAGAGCGCGCCGTTAACGACTTGGCTTGGTCCGGACTGTTACCAGACGACCGGACGGCGAGCTAATACTTTCGATGGGGTGACACCATCAACTTCCGCACCGGATGCCACCCCAGGTAGCTACGCCACTGGTTAATATTGTTATTGGTTTATGGTAATGGTCGCGCATTCGTCGGCAGAACCGGTTCTAGGACATTAGCGAGAGCGCGTGTGTAGCGCTGGTACACTCAGCTAATGCACGTGCCTTGTTATACAGTGCCTGGCCTGTCAGTCTAGTAGTTAGTGGCCCTGACTGCTATGCCGGAGGTCGTGGGTTCGATTCCCACCCAGGACAAATGCTTGTGTGATGAGCATGATCATTTGTTCTGTGTCTGGGTGTAATTTATCTGTAATATGTATGTATTTCAAATTCAAATTCAAAGCATTTATTTCAAATAAACCTTTACAGGCACTTTTGAAAAGTCATAAAGTCGGTCTGTCAGGAAAAAAATGACGCTAATTGCACATTCCAAAAAGTAGGTCTCAATGGAGAAGAATATGCAAGAAACTCCATGGACACTATTTTTAAATCATGTTGTGTTTTACAAATATATAGGTTACATATTTTTGTCGCTGCTATGATGCGAGAACAATGTAACAAAAAATAATAAAAAGTACATGTTCTAAACAAGTTAAAATAAACCAATGGCAGCTAAGAGATGACCAGTCCCAACTGACAGCGCCCGTTCACGGACATGACGCGTATATCAGCACCACTCAGCTCAACCATTATGAAGGGAACCGAATGATCCAACACACGCGCCACCATCAGCGAGACATTTGAGTGAGCATGACAAACTCTCAACTGCCATGGTCATTTACGTCAAACAACTTTAAACCATAAATAACTCCATGGTACTCACATTTACAAACATTGAAAAAATTGCTTCTACATTATACAACACTAGAATAATGTCAAAATTTAAGATTAAAAATAAAAATAATAATCAATTCGTGGGTACTAGTGGTAGTGGAGCTGGACCAGCAATGAGCCAAGCATTTTTATCTTGTATATAATCCTCTAACTTATAATATGCTTGTCTACATAGTGTGCGTTTAACACAAGATTTAAATTTCATTTCATTGAGTTCTAATATATTGGGAGGTATTTTATTGTAACATTTTAAACAGTACCCCATGAAAGAAGAGGCCACTTTAGCCAGTCTGAAGCCTGGTTGAACTAACTGATCCCTATTTCTTGTAAAATAATTGTGTCTATCGCCTCTTTTGCTAAAAAGATGAAGATTTTTCCTAACGTACATGATGTTTTCATAAATATATTGACAAGGCACCGTCATGATGTTAATATCTTTAAACAGTTCCCTTAGAGAATCGCACCGGCGGAGATTGTATATGGCTCTGATTGCTCTTTTCTGCAGTATAAAAATTGAGTCTATGTCTGCAGCCCGTCCCCACAGTAAGATACCGTATGACATGATACTATGAAAATAACTAAAATAGACTAGTCTAGCGGTATCAATATCTGTAAATTGACGGATTTTTCTTATAGCATATGCAGCTGAGCTAAGCCGTCCTGCAAGAGATGTTAAATGAGGACCCCACTGTAGCCTTGAGTCAAGCGTAATCCCCAGGAAAACTGTTTTATCAACGAATTCTAGTTTCTCATTGTTCAATATAATGTCACAATCACTACATTTAACATTAGGTAGGGAAAATCTTATACATTTAGTTTTTTTTTCCATTTAAAACTAGGTTATTAACAGTGAACCAGTTTTGGACCTGCAGTATGGCGTTATTTTCGTCGTCGAAATTATTAGTCTTTCTATTTATCTTAAAAATTAATGAAGTGTCGTCGGCAAACAACACCATATTAAGTTTATTTTGCAATAAATTGGGTAGATCATTAATATAAACTAAAAATAAAAAAGGCCCTAAAATTGAACCTTGGGGTACTCCCATTTTAACATTTAATTCCGACGAATTAACACCATTAATCTGAACTAGTTGCTGTCTATCATTTAAATAAGATTTTATTAATCTTAACGCTGTTATGCCTAGTCCGTAATGCTCAAGTTTTAGGAGTAATTTAAAAATATATAAGTATATTTATCAGTTGTCTAGTACTCATAACACAAGCTCTGCTTAGCTTGGGACTAGACTTGCCGAATACCTATATTACCTATACCTATATTACAGTACGCCGTTGATTTTTACCTACCATAAAAAAACAAATAGCTTGTAATATAAATTAAGTGACTTATAATAATAAAATACGTATATATGCTGTATTTGTGACATAGGCTATATTTTATGTACGCGGGCGAAGCCGCTGACAAAAGCTAGTAAACTAATAAATACTATGGTAAATATTAAATAATTATAATATTAATGAAACTTAAAACATGACAATTATTATGACGAAGATATATACTAAGGTTGAGAGGATTTTAAGTAGTAGTTCCGAATAATAATATTTTTTAATGAATTCACAATAATACCAATTTACCCCTGAGTTTGTTTCGGTGTTTCTTCTCAGGGTAGTCAGCTAGGAAACACCGGACTCATCTAGCTTAAACTGACGAAAAGAAAAAAATATTGACGTGTAAAAGTAAATATCATTTATCATTTAGTACGTCCAGTCAGCAGCATACGAGGTCTAAAACGCCCCGTACGTAGAAATGATACAAAAACAAGTGCAGTTGTCAACGTGTTAAAGCAATTAGCACTTGCGGTTTACAAGCAGCCTCTTTGTTTAGTCGATGAGAGGCGGGTGACTCACTTGTGATTTTTTTTTTATGGTAGGTAAAAATCATCCAATGACGAATCCCGCCCTTGAGCGGAGCAGGAAACAGTGTCAGACTCTTACTGGCTAAACAACCTACCCCGTTCCTTCGTTGCCATAAATATCAGGGGCAGAGCCTTCCTTTCAGATGCGAATCGAACAAAACTGACCATCAGCAAGTCGAGCTGTGTTTTTTTTTTTTTATTGATAAGAGGTTTGCGCTTGACCGCTATCTCACCTGATGGAAAGCGACGATGCGGTCGACGATGGTCATAAAATGTTCTTCACACTTAGTTTCTTCCTCTGAATATGAAGATGACTGATGGGTTACTTCTTCCAGTTCCCAAAAACGCGTTAAGAGGTTTTGAATGTCATCTTCATGTGAGGTAACAGAACTTGTATTAAGTTTTGCAAAGTTAGATTTATGACTTAGTGATGAGGCCGATACTTGGACGCGATTTATTAATGGACCTGAAACTAGCCACCCTAGCCTAGCTTCAAATAGTATCGGTTTGCCCTCACCCAAACTAATTTCACTCAAAAAAGAGGTCCCAGAACACGTCTGCTCCTATTATTAAATCCACCGCGGATGGCGTGTGAAAATGAGGATCGGCTAAACAAATATCACTTGGTATATTCAAGTTGTTAATTGATAACTTATGACACGGCACTTCATCTGTAATATACGGTAAAATAAAGCAACAAAGATTAGTGGAATAGTTTTCACTTAAGGACCTAATTGAAACACTACACATTTTATTAATATTTGATGTAGAATTGTTAATGCCTTGCACAAGTTGCACAGACTCATTTACACAAATAGTAGGTAATTTCAATAAGTCACATAACTTCTCAGTCATTATACAGGAAGTACTGCCAGTGTCTAATATAGCTCGAGCGAGATGCTCACAATTATTACTATCGTATACTTTTATTAATGCCGTAGGTAAAAGAACTTGACTTTTAGTTTTATTGATAACTTGAGTTATAGAAAGTGAACATAAAGTAACATTTGTACTGGGCTTGTTTTCTGATGACTTGACGTCTACAGGTGCAGTGTCGTCAAATTGTGAAGTTGACGCTCTGGGTATGAATTTAAGTGTAGCACCAGCTACATGAACCAGAGTATTGTGCTTACGCTTACATACTTTACAACCCTGAGACTTGCAATGATTTGAATAGTGACCAGAACGAAGACAATTGTAGCATACCTTGTATTGAGGCAGCAGTTCTAGTCGTTTGTCATTGCTCATACCAAGAAACTGAGGACAGGAAAATAAAGCATGTTTATCAGTACAATGCGGACATGAAACTTGAGTAGTAATCTTATTATTTTTACCTTTCTGTGACGGTGTATCGCTGCTAGAGAAATCATTGTTTTGTGCTTAGTACGTTTAGCAATTCCATTGCGAGACATATCTATTGTTTCCAACAAGTCTGCACGACTTCTTAAGAAATGAAGGAAATTTTCTAATGTTATTGATTTATTTTTATCTAAATGACACTTTTGTTCCCACTGACGATAAGTTCTCGAATCTAATTTATGAGTAACAATATAAATTATCAGCATATCCCAAGACTTGGTTGGTTCGCCTAAAGACTCTAATGCACGTAGATTTTTATTTAATGCATCAATGATACGCTTTATACTATCTGAGGATTCTCTGTTAACGGCTTTAATCTATACTAATATTATAAAGCTGAAGAGTTTGTTTGTTTGTTTGAACGCGCTAATCTCAGGAACTACTGGTTCGATTTGAAAAATTCTTTTTGTGTTGAATAGATCATTTATCGAGGAAGGCTTTAGGCTATATAACATCACGCTGTGACTTATAGGACCGAAGAAACAATGGAAAATGTGGAAAAAACGGGGGAAAATATTCATCTTTGAGGGCTTCCGTTGCGTGCGCTGCGAAAACGGTAGAAGATGCCAAAAAAATATGTAGGAAAGAATTATTCCTCTTAAAATGATCTAAAAAAATGTCCGCGACAGTATATGTCTATCTTTTAAGGTTAACTCACTAGAACCGTTTAAAATTTGGCCGAAATTAATGCATTATTACCAATTATATTTGTTAGAGTTGTATCAACATAGTAATATTAAACCTTATCCAAATAAATGTGCTGTTGATTAAGAGTATGTAATTGTGAACAAAATTGTCTTTGACATCACTTATTTTCAATGAACATCTTAGAAGATATTACAATTTTAAAATAACTCCGATATAAAATTCACACGCGTCGCATGTTGTGCAAAATATGACGCTGCGTCTGGCCGGCGGGCGAGGAGAGGGGTTGCTAGCGGGCGCGCGGAGGTATTTTTTTTATGGTAGGTAAAAATCATCCAATTACGAATCCCGCTCTTGGGCGGAGCGGGAAACAGCGTCAGACTCTTACTGACTAAACAACCTACCCCGTTCCTCCCTTGCCTTATTCCCAGAGCCCCGGTATAACGCTTTCACACCAACCCTCGGCTGCAGGAGGTTTCGACCCTGAAGAGCCCCACAGTTTGCTGACAACACCTTGAGGCGCGCGGGAGCAGTGCACGCCGTCGACGACTTGATCTCGGTTTGGACTGTTACCAGACAACCGGACGGCGAGCTACCCATTGCTCACCGTCCGCAAGCCAGCGTCTACGGTGGCCGGATATCGGCAGGATCGCGGCGGCGACGGCTACGGCGAGGGCGCTTTTGCCCTTGCCTTATGCGTTCGGCCTCCTCCTTTACGAGCATTACTGCTTCGCAGAAGGAGGCGACCGCTTGCCATTCTTCTTCGCTGCGGACCATGGCCTGAACCAAGGCCTGGCGCGAGAGGTCGCCGCCGCCGATCACCCCCACGAGGACACAGCGATGCTCTTCCCAAGCAGTGCACACCTCCACCGTGTGCTCCACCGTGTCCTCCGTGCTGGCCACCCAGTGGCGACACCCGGGCGTCTCTTCCGCACGAATCCGGCGCAGGAATCTCCTGAACTTCCCATGTCCGGTGAGAACCTGCGTCATGACATGCGTGATGTCTATCCATCACGCCTCAAAGAGGGGACTTACCGCCGAGATTATGGCATGCCCAAGTGTAGCTCTATGAAGTTTTTAGATAATTATGTTCTTTTAAAAACTAAATTGTTTAAATTAATAACAGAAATATACACGGGCAAAGTCGTGGGTAACAGCTATAATTTATAAAGCTGAGGTTGTTTGCAAAAATAAATATGATGCCCAAAGTAACTATTCCACGCGGACGAAGTCGCGGGCACAGCTAGTATTAAATAAGGCTGCGACATGGTTTGAATGAGAAGTCGCTTGTTATCAAACCTTTCATTTAGTAAACTCCATGCAATGGAGTAATTGCTAGCAGACAATTCAGTCGACTGAATAACTACGGCAGCTGTCCCTTCCAAGGAAGCTCTAAGGTAGTGAAATTTGTTAACTTCATCTTTTTGGTCGTTCAAATGTATAAGGCTTGAAAATGTGTCGCGAAACTCTAACCACTTGTCATACGTTCCGTTAAATTTTGGTAGTTGGATGGTAGGTAACTTAACCAGTTTATTATTGCTAACCCGAGACAACTTATCGCCATTAACAACATCGTGTTTAGCTAGAAAGGTCCGGGCCTTAGCGAAAAGTTTGTAATAACACGATTCGAAATTATTACGTTCGGATAATAAATTGTATCTCAATGTCCTCCGCAATACATTCCAACCTTAACTGAATCTCGTCGTACTGCGAATAAAATAGGTCAATCTTACCAAGGCGTAACTGCAGCTCGCTGACCTGGGTTTGCGTCAAAGGATCCTCCAAGCTCTCTAAATATTTGGAAAATATTGTTAATCGCCCTTTAAAACTTGCTCGTTTTTGATGAGTTCCTTTTCTTCCTTATCAGTCATTCTTTGGGAAGCAGGTATGGAACCAAAATGCAACATTACATGGTCAAATGAACTTAAATATTTAAAAAAACCTACTGTGGTTACAATCAGGGTTAAATCTGCACATTAAACTTTACTACAATAAACATACAATAGTTATAAGGGAATACAAAGTAACTATTAAGTTGAATGGCACTTATTGTGTATAACTTATGATATCTAATGCAAGATAATAAAGGAAACTGCTTAAAATAATAGTTAACATATAACAGAAAACCTAGTTCGCTGCTAAATTACCTTTGACAATAGATTAGTTACAAATTATAACAGTATTTTGAACTTTAAGTGGAAGTGCACATGAACAAAGTAAATAGATGCCAATAGTTACTGACCTTGACAACTCCATAAAATATTAAACACTACTTCAGTAATGGGTTCTTAAATTAAAGGAAATAGAATACTGCAGTGGCCAAATATCCTTAAAATGTCCTTTTTCTTGAGTGGCGTCGCCGCTGTGACCCTTTGGACTTCGACCGGCTACTCACGAATTTCCAATCGGTAGTATTTTCCAATATAGGTATTATATACTTCCTGGTGTTATCGTTAATTGTGATTCTCTTATCCGGCTCGAAGGACCAAATTATGTATAGAACGAGAAGAGACCCAGGAAAAGTAAAATAGTAAAAAAATCAGGCCTGGAGAGTGAAGGTCTGTATTTACATGAATGAAAAAAAAAAACAAAAGAAATAAAAAATGACATCTTTGACTGTTGATGGTAAAAAAGGTTTCATGCAGGCCTTCACAAGGAGGTTGGTTTCTAAACATATGGCCTGGAAATAAGGCAAGGAAGGTATGGGGTAGGTTTTTTAGTCAGTAAGAGTCTGACACTGTTTCCCACTCCGCCAAAGGGCGGGATTCGTCATTCGATGGTTTTTACCTACTGGAAAAAAAACCAGTCAACCTTTGTTTTTCTTATCAGTCCCGCCAAAAAAGACACGTACGAGGCCTTTTAGACCTCGTACCACAGTGAAAGGGTTGAAACCATGTTTTAAAATGCATTCATAACGAATTAACCCAATATTGTTCCTTTAACCCGACGTTAAAACAATCACAACGTAGGGTTGTCGATCTCGAACGTCACAATATTATGATTATTAATTTTCTTATGACAATATACACAAAGGAAAGTGAATGTACTTCATTTTACGACTGTAGGGGCCCTACAGGGTCGAAGCCCCCTGGTCCAAGGGTTCATGCGAAAGCGTAACGCCAGGGCCTGGGAATAAGGCAAGGAAGGAATAGGGTAGGATTTTCTGTCAGTAAGAGTCTGACACTGTTTCCAAGAGCGGGATTCGTCATTCGATGATTTTTACCTACCATAAAAAAAAACTTCATTTTACGAAGAGACACGTTTAAAAGCGGCCAACCAGAGGAATATTTTCATACAACCGCTCTAACGTGATTATGATGTTATTACACATCTTTCTTCAGATATTTTGGATTCGCAAACATCTTGTGAATATTATCTAGGCTTCTATAGCAATCAAAACGTAAAGTGATCCTGATGTCCGGTCACCGTAGGCGCGGGCTTGCGGACGGTGAGCAATGGGTAGCTCGCTGTCCAGTTGTCTGGTAATAGTCCGGACCAAGCCAGTCGTCGACGGCGCGCTCTGTTCCCGCGCGCCTCAAGGAATTGTCAGCAAGAAGGGTCCAACAGCAAGGAAGGAAAAAAGAAAGGAAGAAAGATGAAAGGAAGGTCCGACCCTGGTATGAAGGCTAAGAAGGAATGGGGTGGGTCGTTTAGTCAGTAAGAGTGAGTGTTGACTGGCCGTCAGTGTAGTAGTTAGTGACCCTGACTGCTATGCCGGAGGTTGAGGGTTCGATTCCCACCCAGGACAAAGTTTGTGTGATGAGCACGATCATTTGTTCTGTGTCTGGGTGTAATTTATCTATACTATGCATGTATTTAGAAATATATAAGTCAGTTGTCTAGTACCCATAACACAAGCTCTGCTTAGCTTGGGACTAGATGGCGTTGTGTGATAGTTGTGGAAATATTATTACTATATTACTATAGTCTGACACTGTTTCCCGCTTCGTCCAAGCGCAGGATTCGTCATTAGATGATTTTTCCTACCTCTACGGGATTAAACTGATCAAAATTTAACTTAGTAAGTATATCTGCTTGCACATATTGTGTCTGACCGCAACTTGTAGTTCATAGGAGAAAGTCAGCGCCAAGTTGTGTGCCGCAACGATTGTCCGACCAAGAGTCGTGTCAACAAGACGTAATGTACGCATCGCACGTACGCGCACGTAACTCGTACGGTTGAGATAGTGGACAAACGCGAACCAATCCAAACATAAACTGTGCTGCCCTACAAAACAAAAAGTGATATCACATTCTTTTTTTTTTTTGTTTAATTGCTATAAACTAGTGCTTGACTGGGATCCCACCTGATGGTAAGCAGTGATGCAATTGTTGATGGTGAAGCGCACTAGTTTATTAAGAGCCTATTCACTCTAGCCTTGAAGACACCTAAATTATAATCGGACGGAAAGACTGCAGCCGGCAAACTGTTCCAGTCCCTCGATGTACGCGGTATAAACGACGAGGCAAAACGCTTAGTCCGGGCCGCAGGTGTCTCAACAACGTAAGGGTGAATATTTGCCGTACGCCGGGATGTCCGAAGGTAAAATTGGGATGGCGGAATCAAATCGTGCAATTCCTGCGCACACTCTCCAAAATGCATCCTGTAGAAAACCGCAAGGCTGGCTACTCTGCGCCTGTGCTCGAGGCTTTGAAGATTGGACTCAACCAAATCTGGATCACCAACCAGCGACATGGGTCATAGTACATGCTGTGTCGCAAATTGTAAAAACAATGGGAAACAGTTCGTGCAAGTTTTATTGGTGTCCAACATCAAAGTGGACATTACAGCAAAGACAAAAATGGATAGCTGCTGTGAAGAGCAAAAATCCCGTACGTATTATAATATCCATATTTTTCACGAGGAAGAAAATCGCTAGGTATAATATACACACTCACTTTTTTCACTATTTTCTTTCAATTTCGTTGAAAAACTAGTCGAAAATCAATATCACAAAAATGCTAAGATTATCATCTAGTTGACATGATTTGACAGATGACAAGTCCTGAATAGTTGAAGCCACTAGGGGCGCTGTCATCGCGCACACAACGAAATACAATTATGTAAAACAAGTTTCACCCGCGTACGTAAGTACGCAACAAGTTTTTAATGAAAAATTTTTTTTTTTCATAACAAGCTTTTATAGCAGCGGTCTATAATTATATAATTAAAGCTCGTCAAGACGATTCACACGAGTCTAAACTCGACATGGTTGTGCCGTTTAATTACAGAGTTCCTATGGCTACCTCGTGATTCCATCATCAGATCAGCTCCATGTCATCATAATATTGCATTGTCATGCGATTTACACCGGCATGCAAAATTTCAGCTCAATCGGAAACCAGGAAGTGGATCAAATTTAAGTTGCAAGATTTGATTACAGAACGACAGACAACGGGACAGGTGAAAGTAAATAAAAGCTTGTAAAAGTACGTACCTCCGTACAAAGTTTGGAGCCCCGTTTCATTCCCTTGGGGGATCAAATCTGGTAAATGATTCCATTCTTAGTGTTCGCCTACGTCATAAAAGGAAGCCCTGTACAAAATTTCACTCTCCTAGCCTCAGTAGTTTCAGCTGTGCGTTGATATGTCAGTCAGACAGATTTTCCTTTTATATTTATAGACTAGCGACCCGCCCCAGCTTCGCACGAGGGCAATGCTGATAGTAAATATATTAGGCAATGTATTATACATATAAACCTTCCTCTTGAATCATTCTATGTATTAAAAAAAGCTGCATTAAAATCCGTTGCATAGTTTTAAAGATTTAAGCATACGTAGCGGTAAGCAACTTTCTTTTATATGATGTAATGATAACCACATCTATGTAAGTAAAATCAATTAATGCATAACATAAAGAGTTTTGGAGGCGCTTGAAAATGGTTCACTTGATCAGCTAATGTTATGCAAGTGTTACACAAATCTGAGACGCAATGATGTCGCCAGGGTCGAGGTCACAGGTGACTCATCACCAGGCCGAACTGAACTCACTACTATTGGTGGCTTCAATTGGTGCATTATAATAATAATAATATGTAATATGTGCACAACTATCACACAACGCCATCTAGTCTCAAGCTAAGCAGAGCTTGTGTTATGGGTACCTACTAGACAACTGATAAACATACTTATATATTTCTAAATACATACATATTATAGACAAATTACACCCAGACACAGAAAAAATGATCGTGCTCATCACACAAACATTTGTCCTGGGTGGAAATCGAACCCACGACCTCCGCTATAGCAGTCAGGGTCACTAACTACTAGATCAACAGGGGGCCTATTACAACCTCTTAATTCCAGTCAATTTACGCCTTAAAATGAACTGCCTTGCTTATACGTATTATGACATCTTATTGCCAGCCAGTCAGCAGTCACGTGACACTTGACCGACATCTGCACGGATATTGGCTGGGAAACACGTATTATGACCGTCAAACTGACAGTTCTTAGCTTGCTTAAGTGTCAAAAATTGCCTCTAACAAGCCAGTCAGTTTACGCCGGGTTCGAGTAACTTTTTGTGAATTGTTTTGTCTTTTTATTACATTTTAATCTATTTGGACAGTAATTAAAGCATTTAGTATTTATTATGAGTTAATAATCTTCGAATTTCTTGAACGTAATGCGTTATAAGAGAACAACGAAACAAAAATTCAAAGGTCTTCGAGATATTTATACGTAAATATATAATTTAATAAAATGGTATATTTAGAATTTCAAATAAAGAGCAACAATTAATTTGGTAATTATTATGAATAATTTAGGTAATACTTACGCCATCATTACCTAATTAGTAGATAATATTTATAAACAAGACTTTAACAGGATTCTTATTGAAAAATCAGATTGCTTATTCAAGTAAAACGATTTCCTATTAAGTAATATAGTATTTTATTAAAATAAAAGAATACAACTGACGACACGAATCACACAACTCTTTCGAAATCAATCTATTCCTAACCTGTTACGAACTATGTCGAATTACACGGCTATCTTAAGAAAGAGTTCCAAGCGAAAGAACGCCGGCGTTTGCACACCTATTGTATTTCTATTGTGTCTTTAATGAAGGTATTCAATTAAACACTGCACTAATAATGTTTTATATTTTTGTGATCACTGGTTACGTTCCATTCCCTTCGAGCACAGAGGTTATCGGATGTTTACGTCTGAACTTAGGGTTTCGCGGCCCAAGCACTTGAACACCGTCGCCAACGACCATCCTGTCGATTGCGTGACGTCACGCAGCACTCCACGGCGTCGCTTACTGTGATACCAATCGACAATCACATACACATCACATAAATATATTTGTTAGGTTTTGTTCCTGATAACGAATAATGCCTTATTATAATTGTTGAAATTAGTTAAAATTGTAAGCATTTTGTTTTATATAAACATCAGTTTTAAGTAATATCAAAGGTATGTTGTATAAGTGGATTAATGTCCTCTGTTTTGGAATGTTAACCTTTGATCTACATTGATCGGGAGAATGCGTAGCGGTGTCACAAATCGTTAAGATTGGTTCACAATCCTGACATTACTTGATTCCGTGGCCCAATCGCAGAGCGGGACACGGGGTCGGGGGTGGTTTGGTTTTGAGCGTGCGCGCAGCGAGGCACTCTCCCCGGGACCGTCGCTTGAGACATTTCGGTTTAGTGGTAGTTCTAGCAGTTTAGCCAAGAAGAATAATATAGTTGTTTGTACTTAACATGCAAGTAATGTAATTAATAAAACTTAAGTGAACAGTCCGAGTTTATCTATTCAGTCTCCCAGTTAAAATAGCTCCCCTTCTTGTATAGCGACCGCTAAGGCCTGAACTCTATACTTCAGAAGTGACAAGTGTACCCAAAACGTAAGTATGCGCCCATATTGTACCTTTATTTTGTTTCATGTTTTAAATAATTTTTGCCTTGAATTAACCTGTGATCCGCCCCTAAGACGTCCGTCTGTCCGACACCTAGAATAGAGTAGATTGTATATTGTGTGATTTTATTTATTCATTATGACACCAATTCGATTTTGTTTTAAAGCTTTGTCATCGATAGCACCATTGCGGAAAATTATATGTATTATCTTTTTACCAAAATCACAATATGTTTACCATTTTTACTATTGTTGTCGTGGGTCGACAGTAGTTTAATGAGTGAATACTCGTTAAAACTATTCTTACTATGGGAGGCATAATGGCTAGCAAACTATCGAACTGGATTGTGGCCCCGAATTTCCGTTAGTGCCAAAGTGCAAGCCTAAAATCAAAGGATTTGCTTGAGTCTTTCGAAACAAAGTTAAAAATAGTTGTCAATACAGCTGTGTTGCAGTTTTCTGTTATAGAACATTTAAGTTTCACAATAAGGTTGCTATTGGGTTGCAACGGCGCCTATCTACCAAGGGCGTCACCCGAAACTTCCCACGATAAATTCGGCCGAGGCGAGCAGCCACTTGACGCTGCATACCGCATCTGTCGCCTAAGGGACTTTAAGTGTTTTTACCTGAAACATAAGTGCCTGTGCTCTATTTTTAGAATAGGACGAAGGACTTCTACTGATGTTGATTTCCAAAAAAATAAGTAAAGGCAACTTGGCCAACTAAAGCTATTTAAATGTACTGTATTCCATTTTCTAAAGATACTCGAAGAAAGGATAAACAAAGACTTAGAGTTTTAGTTTGTCGGCAATCACTAACGTCTCAGTTACAACTTCAATATACGGCTCTCAAGTTTCTTTGCCGTGAGATTCCAGGCAATGTCAACGGGACAACGAAGGCTCATGACTCCGAGTCGTGAGCTCCGCTCTGACACGAGGAGCCGAAGTAGGCTGCGAAGCCGAAGTCCTGAGCCAGACATCGAGCTGCGTCGTGAGCGGCTTCGGATGCTGGAGGACGAGGTGCGGTGGGAGCGTGACCGTGTACGCGCTGCCGAAAATCTGCACCGCTCGTCGCGTCGCAGCGACGAGCCACGAGCGAGCAGCCGCCGCTGCAGCGCTACAATGGAGTCAACACTGCGTCGGGACATCGACCCGCGTGCGGAGCAGCGCGAGGACCTGCACCGCGCATCGCAGCGCAGCGACGAGCCACGAGCGAGGAGCCGCCGCCGCAGCGTTTCAACGGCGTCAGCACGGCGTCGGGACGTCGAGGTGCGTGGGGAGCAGCGCGACAGCGCATGTGACGCCGAGGACCTGCACCGCGCATCGCAGCGCAGCGACGAGCCACGAGCGAGGAGCCGCCGCCGCAGCGTTTCAACGGCGTCAGCACGGCGTCGGGACGTCGAGGTGCGTGGGGAGCAGCGCGACCGCGCATGTGACGCCGAGGACCTGCACCGCGCATCGCGTCGCAGCGACGATCTACGAGCGAGCAGCCGCCTCCGCAGTGCCCCCACGGCATCGACACGGTGCCGAGACGCCGTGCCAGGTGCAGAGCGACGGGTGGAGCATGGGCCACGACAGCACGACCGCGCGGAGCGGACTAAAAGGTCACGTAGTCACTCTTTTTCGAAATCAGACATATTTAATATTATTAGGGACTTGAGGGATGGTTTCGCATCTTCACCTGTAAATCAAGGCGCACCCCAACCGATACAAAAAATCAGCCACGAAAATATATTACCAAAATTTGATCCCTCGTCTAAAACCCAGCGTATGGACACGTGGCTAAAAAAGGTAAACGAGTGCGCTTTGGTATACGGTTGGGATGAAAGAACCACCACACATTTTGCAATGCAAAAGTTACAAGGTCTGGCCAAGACGTGGTATGAGAGCCTGCATACCATTCTCTTTACGTGGCAAGAATGGCAGGAAAAATTGTTAAGCGCATTCCCGTGCGAACAAAACTATGGTCAGACCTTGGAGACTATGATTCGGAGAAAGAGCAGCCATGACGAATCAATTGAGGTATATTACTATGAGAAACTAAGTTTAGTCAATCAATGCGACATAGTGGGTACACGCGCGGTGGAATGCATAATCCATGGCATCACGGATAAAACGCTGAAATCAGGGGCCCTGGCACTGCGCTGTACTCACCCCGATCAGTTACTACAATACTTACTGAGCAATAGGGAGTATAATAGTCAATCTGGTTCGGACCGTTTCCACAATAGAAGAAGCGATTTTGATGATCGAGTTCCCAGAACAGCGAGCAGTACTGGAGGTCAATCGAGCCTCCTTATTAGGTGTTTTAATTGCAGGGAAAAGGGACATAGTTTCTTGCACTGCCCTAAACCGTTGACGAAATGTACGCGTTGTGATAAGATCGGGCACACTGCGGAAAAATGTCATATTATATCAAAGACGAACGCTAGTGGTGTAGTGCAGAAAGCTGCGGATTGATTATATAAACAGCGAAGACGCACATATAAATAATTGCCCGGGCTCTAAGTTTATAAAAAAGGTGACAATCAACAATTGTAAACTTAGCGCCTTTATAGACTTCGGGAGCGACGTCACCTTGATTAGGGAATCTACTGCCAGCCAACTAGGTGTATCGCACGATAATATCCTTACACTTTTAAAAGGATTTGGCTATAATGTAGTCCGGTCGCTAGGAAATCTGTCTCTTAATAAGATTGTCGATGAGGTGGAAGCTAGAGTTGCTTGCAAAATAGTGCCCGATTGTCTATTGGATGTCCCTGTGCTTATGGGGCAATCGTTCACGGAGCAACCTCACATAGCAGTCTATAAAGATAGATACGAATTGACATTCCATAATATACGGAACAAATTGCCTTGTCCTGAACTTGTTGATGATAGTGATATCTTGTTGAGGTTATCTGTCGTTAAAGTAGATATTTATGGTCCGGCGACGATTAAAGTAGAAACTCAACCCGCGTTAGTATAGCGGGAAAGCCACTTAATTGTTGGAGGACTTCATCACTTAACTAGTGGACATATTTATGTGTTGGTTTTGCCATGTCCATATTTTAGCCGAATTCCATCTAAGACAGTCTTTTATCGTGCTGAGAGAGTCGATGTTGTGAATCGAGTCACTAATAAATCACCGGTTGAGTCAAAAGTTGAGCAGTGGTTCGATGAGAGACAGGTGCGTATAGGTGAAGAAATACCTGAACCTGTAAAACGAACTCCTATGAAGATACTCGAGAAAAACCTCCACTCTTATGAGTTAGAAACCCTAGCCGTGGTTTGTTCCCTTCGTAAGTTTAGAGTGTATTTATTAGGGAGAGAGTTCAAGGTCATCACCGACTGCAGCGCACTGCGTTCCACGTTTTCAAAGCGGGACTTAATCCCAAGGATAGCACGGTGGTGGCTGACATTGCAAGAATTCGATTGTACTGTCGAATATAGGGCTGGTACTAAAATGAGTCATGTAGATGCACTGTCTCGAAATCCTGTTGAACTATTAGAATCTCTCGAGGATCAATTTCCTCCAATAATGAGTATTAAAGTGAAGATTGGCTTCATACGCTACAGTTAGGTGACTCGGAGCTCCCAAGGATAACAAACTTTTTAACCAGTAATATAGATAAAAAAAGGTCTACAATACATTAAACAGAATTATATGATTAAAGACAATATGTCATTTCGCTATTTAGGTGGTGGTAAAGAGAAGGTTAGGTGGCTAGTACCAAAAGGGGCTAGGTGACAAATATGTAATCTCAATCACGACGACATTGGACATTTTGGTATTGAATAGACTTTGGAGAGGACAAAAAAAATTATTGGTTCCCAAAAATGTTCAGGTTCGTCAAAAAGTACGTAGGCGCTTGCATTGAATGTGCGTATGCAAAAAAAAAAAAAAAACAATTCGAGCAATCGCGAACGTTTACTGCACCCCATCACAAAAGTAGAGATTCCGTTCCACACGCTTCATGTAGATCATCTTGGACACTTCGTTAAGTCAAAAAAAGGCTTTACTCACCTATTCGTAGTTGTGGACCGCTTTACCAAATTTTGCCTCCTAAAACCCGTTAGAAACACCAACACCCAAAATTTAATACGGGTACTAGAAGACATCTTTAGTACGTTTAGAAAACCTCAAGGCAATAGTGATGACAATAATACTGGGAAACTTTTAAATTAGAACAAAAGGACTTTACTTGTTACAATAGTGTTGACTTTTTTTTTTTTAATACAATTTATTACTTTCAGAATATTATTTCGTTGTTTCAGATCAAGTACGCGAGAATCGATTGGTTCGCGGCTTGATGTAAAAGTGACAAAGCAAGTCCTTCCGGCTGCCAACACGGGCATTTATCGATCGGCTCGTGCGGGCGTCGCGAGGCATCCTGATCAATCGATCGTCAGGATAGTACGGCACTCTGATCAATCGATCGTCAGAGATTTGGTTTGTTCACGACATGAATCGATCGGTTGTGAACTTACTCTTTAATGTCTTGTGACCCAATTAATCGATCGTTTGGGTTCATCCTGTGTTGGGGTTCTAATGCCCAACAATGAAGGTATCATAATGTGTTGAGGTTGCAATTTTTGATTGAATGGTACACAAATAAATGTAATAAAACCGAAACGATATGAAAAGAAGAGAAATCATTATGTAATACTATTTTATCTTCACTATTTTGTTTGATTATTTTGTAGTTCATCAAAACTACTTAGCATTTGTAAATTGTTATTAATAACCATTGTAATAAGGTCAAACAACTAGTAATTTTTGTTAAATATTATTATTGTAATAAATTTAAGTAACTGTTTAAAAGTCCGATTGTTAGGTTAGGTTTCCACCTGGAGCCGTGTGCAGGGTCGCACACGATGTCAGGACGGACGATTGTTAGGTTTTGTTCCTGATAACGAATAATGCCTTATTATAATTGTTGAAATTAGTTAAAATTGTAAGCATTTTGTTTTATATAAACATCAGTTTTAAGTAATATCAAAGGTATGTTGTATAAGTGGATTAATGTCCTCTGTTTTGGAATGTTAACCTTTGATCTACATTGATCGGGAGAATGCGTAGCGGTGTCACAAATCGTTAAGATTGGTTCACAATCCTGACATTACTTGATTCCGTGGCCCAATCGCAGAGCGGGACACGGGGTCGGGGGTGGTTTGGTTTTGAGCGTGCGCGCAGCGAGGCACTCTCCCCGGGACCGTCGCTTGAGACATTTCGGTTTAGTGGTAGTTCTAGCAGTTTAGCCAAGAAGAATAATATAGTTGTTTGTACTTAACATGCAAGTAATGTAATTAATAAAACTTAAGTGAACAGTCCGAGTTTATCTATTCAGTCTCCCAGTTAAAATAGCTCCCCTTCTTGTATAGCGACCGCTAAGGCCTGAACTCTATATATTCTTGTTAAAATGCTTTGTTTACACACACTTGACACTCTTAATTTTGTTTTTGCCGGGTCAGCAGTTATCGCAGTACCTAGGTACGTTCAGAAATGAAGTGTGTGTCAGAAATGTGTGTTGTGAGATGTGCTGTATTTTCAAATTTAGGACATTGTACTTATGGATATAATACATAATTCGTTTTTAAACTCGTTGTTAATCTCAGATTCTGTTACAAAATTACATTAAGTTCCTCAATAAACAATATTACATTCAATATTTAAAAACCGTAAATATCGGTAACCTTTGTTTGATGTTTTCGAACGCCATCTTTCGAAGCAGTGCAAAACAGCCACAGACAATCGTCCAGGATGATTCCAGTCAGAGTAACGTACGTCATAATACGAAAAATAACCAGGCAGTTTACGGCCGTAAACTGACTTGCCTGGAAACAGACTGGATTTTAAAAAGGTCGTAATACGTCCCCAGGCCTGTCAAATAAACGTTTTTCTTTCTTTCTTTCTTGGTGAAGCTAATATAAAACTTGTAAAAGAAACGTGATGTAAGTAGTAGATGTGAGGTGTTCATATGACATACACAGCTACTCAAAAAGAATGAAGACAAATAACATTAAAATAAATTAAAAATGAAGTTGAAAGGCCACCGTCTTCAATTAACATACAATACATTATATGACTTAATGACAGAATGTTACATTTTCATAGTTCACTCCGCTCCTTATTTCCTATACATAATCATAAGCTAAGTTCATAATCAGCATATATATTTATTTATTACTAGCTTTTGCCCGCGGCTTCGCCCGCGTGGTATTGGGGTTGGGGTTGGGGTTTCCGGGATAAAAGGTTTAGCTTATGTCCTATTCCGGAGTGTATCCTATGCCTGTGCCAAATTTTATTCAGATCCGTCCAGCCGTTTTGGCGTGACTGAGTAACAAACATCCAAACATCGTAACTTTCGCATTTATAATATTAGTAAGATTATCACATTTGCACCCGTGCGAAGCTGGGGCGGGTCGCTAGTTTATATTAAACAACAACGTTTTTGCTTCGTCTGGAATTAACTAAGACTTAGTAATACACATAGCGCGGAGAACCGATGGCCGTTGGGGTGGGCGGTTCTCGAATGGCGACCGCGTACCGGACGACGCTCCGTGGGCGCCCCCTACAAGGTGGACCGACGATCTGGTGAAGGTCGCGGGAAGCCGCTGGATGCGGACAGCACAGGTCCGATCGTTGTGGAGATCCTTGGGGGAGACCTATGCTCAGCAGTGGGCGTCGCTCGGCTGACATGATGATGATAATAATAGTAATACAAAACAAAAAAAAACCTCTTTAGTGATCTACACTAATATAACAAAAAGATAAAGTTTATTTTTTTATTTTATTGTTTGTAGGAGGTAATCTCTGGAACTACAAGTCCGATTGGAAAAAAATAGCAACAATAGAAAGCTACTTTATTCCTGAGTGAAATAGACTATATTTTATGTACACGGGCGAAGCCGCTGACAAAAGCTAGTACCTACGCAAATAAGATTTTTTTGCAAACAGTACTTTTTACCTAAAATTTGACAGATGGAGGTTATTGACTTTCCTGTTGTTATTTGGAACGCATAGTACATTACCGCTGCACGCGACATTCGACACGATCGAGCTCGTGTCACTCTGTTAACCTTTCGTAATTAGAGACATTATAGAACAACAACACAACAACTTGCGACCCACGGATGCCCCTCAAGTTGAAGGGTAAAATTAACAAGTCCGTGATAAGACCTGTCCTACTGTATGGATCACAATGTTGGGCTGTGAAAAAGATGGATGAAAAAAGACTGCATGTAGCGGAGATGAGAATGTTGAGATAGATGTGTGACGAGATTGGATAAAGTGAGAAATGAGTATATTAGAGGAAGTCTCAAAGTGGCGCCAGTGACTGAAAAGTTGAAAGGAAATCGTTTGTCTTGGTATGGTCATGTGAAGAGGAGAGATGAAACGCATGTTACAAAAAGAGTTCTGAGTTTACACGTTAATGGATGGAGAGGAAGAGGGAGGCCGAAGAAGAGATGGATGGATTGTGTGAGGAGTGATATGAAAGAAAAGGGAGTTAGTGATAGTGTGACGGGTGACAGGACAGATTGTAAAACAATCAAAACAATAGGTATGCAAACGCCTAAAGAGCAGCCAAATGCTTATGAATTAATGTCAGTACTGAAACGAGGCCCCAACAGGCTTCGGCCCTGCAGCTGGGCCTCTCCATTAGCTGACATCTCCTTGAAGAAGACAAAAAGCCTTGGCAGTGGTTCTGAAACGCAAGAGCCAACTAGAACAATGGACTTTAATGAAAATGTAACACTTTCTCACGCTCCACCTTAAATTAACCAAGAGAAGTTATTACCGTCTCAAAATAAAACAATATGATGAAATTTAATTGATAATAATATAATAATAATTATTGTTTTTTTTATGTGTTTTTTCTAAGAAAATATTTAAAAATGTAAAATTATATATTTATGGAAAGTAAATAAAGAGAAAATAATAATAATAATATTCGACGACCATCACACAACGCCGTCTAGTCTCAAGCTAAGCAGAGCTTGTGTTATGGGTACTAGACAACTGATAAACATACTTATATATTTCTAAATACATACATATCTTTATCTTTACATAGTATAAAACAAAGTCGCTTCCTCCCTATGTATGCTTAGATCTTTAAAAGTACGCAACGGATTTTGATGCGGTATTTTTTAATAGATAGAGTGATTCAAGAGGAAGGTTTGTAAGTAGGTATAATACATGCGTAATATATATTGTATTTCACCCATGCGAAGCTGGGGCGGGTCGCTAGTATATAGATAAAATAAATAAAAAAAAAAAATTATTATTGAGTATTACAAGTTTAGTGAGTTTTTGTGTGAGTGACCTTTGACCCGGAAGACGCGGCTCCTGTGCTGACCACGTGTTGTTGTTGTGACAGACTGCGGAAGTGAACCCGCGGCTAAAAGTAATAAAATCAAACAAATATGAGTCATAACGAATTCAAATTCAAAGCATTTATTTCAAACTAGCTTTTGCCCGCGGCTTCGCCCGCGTGGTATTGGGGTTAGGGTTTCCGGGATAAAAATTAGCCTATGTCCCATTCCGGAGTGTATCCTATGCCTGTGCCAAATTTCATCCAGATCCGTCCAGCCGTTTTGGCGTGATTGAGTAACAAACATCCAAACATCGTAACTTTCGCATTTATAATATAAGTAAGATAAACCTTTACAGGCACTTTTGAAATGTCATAAAGTCGGTCTGTCAGGAAAAAAATGACGCTAATTGCACATTCCAAAAAGTAGATCTCTATGGAGAAGAATGTGCAAGAAACTCCATGGACACTCTTTTTAATCATGTTGTGTTTTACAAATATATAGATGTGAGAACAATGTAACCAAAATAATAAAAAAGTAGTAGTAATATAATAAAGAGGTAAAGTTTGTTTTTTTGTGTGTAGTAGGTAATCTCTGGAACTACTGGTCCGATTAGAATTCTTTACTCCTGAGTGACATAGGCTATATTTATGTACGCGGGCGAAGCCGCTGACAAAAGCTAGTCTATAATAAAGTCAGTCTCTTTTTGACGCTTCGAGTTGTGTCAATTTTAATGTTATTTGGCTTTTTTTTTGGTTATGAAGTGTTATTATACCCATAATCGATTAATTCAACTTCATCTACAAAAATAGACAACAGAGTGCTAATTCATGTAATGTGTGCTCGCGATGTGTGTGTTGTTTGTCAAATATGCGCTAATGTGACAAGTCGAGAGTTGTCATGACTACACCAACACACATTATTAGCTTTTAAACCGCATAAGGCAAAGGCAACAGCGCCCTCGCCGTAGCCGTCGCCGCCGCGGTCCTGCCGATATCCGGCCACCGTAGACACTGGCTCGCGGACGGTGAGCAATGGGTAGCTCGCCGTCCGGTCGTCTGGTAACGGTCCAGACCGAGTCCAAGTCGTCAACGGCGCGCACCGTTCCCGCGCGCCTCAAGTAGTTGTCAACAAACTGTAGGGTCCCTTCAGGGTCGAAGCCTTCTGGAGCTACCGGTTTGTGTAAAACTGTTACCGCGGCTCTAGGAATAAGGCAAGAAAGGAATGGGGTAGGTTTTTTAGTCAGTAAGAGTCTGACACTGGTCTTCCGCTCCGCCCAAGAGCGGGTTTCGTCATTTGATGATTTACACCTACCATAAAAAAACCCGTGACTTTATTTTGAACTTGATAGTATGAACAGTTTTTGAAAAATGAAAAAAAAAATAACGTTCTGAACTAATTTTGTAATTTAACCGTACATGCAAGCATTTTTTTAACTTTTTTACATATCTCATTATCCTGAGCGAATGTTCTTTCAAATAAAAATACAAAAAGATTAAAATCGGTTCACGCAAATTAAAATTACCACCGGGTACAGCGCCACCTCTCGGGAAATTGGGTTAGGTACTAATTTTTACTTGGGCAACTGGGTTCTGTTACATTGTGAGAAATTTGTGACGGACGGGAAACTACGGAACACTACAAAACAAAGAAAGAGCGTGGCCCGACACGCTCTTTGTAAAGTAAGAACAAATCATTTGCAAAACCTATTATAACTCATTTTATTTTTTATTATTATGATTGTTTTTTATTGTGCTTTTGAGTACAATATTGAGTGGTCTACACTGTTCTTACATAATCATATAAATACTGTAATAACGAAATATTATAAGAAACCATTTTTTTTTTAAAGAGTAACCATGGAGTTTCTTGCCGGTTCTTCTCCATAGGAAACGACCAGTTTGGAACCGTGCACTAGCTTCTGACGTTTTACAAGTGCCCATGTAGGCCTATATGAAATAAAAACCATTTTGATTTTGAACATTAAAAAGGCTAAAGATGTTGATGATAACCCGTGACTTCTACTGCGCAATTTTTTAATTGCTATAAACTAATGCTTGACTACGTTCTCACCTTTTAGTTTATTTAGAACTATGTTTAGAACCTATTCACTCTAGCCTTGAAGACACCTAAATTATAATCGGACGGAAAGACCGCAGCCGGCAAACTGTTCCAGTCCCTCGATTTAGACGATATAAACGACGAGGCGAAACGCTTAGTCCGGACCGTAGATGTCTCAACAGCGTAAGGGTGGATATTTGGCGTACACCGGGTTGTCCGATGGTAAAACTGAGATGGCTACATCAAATCATTCAATTCCCGCGCAAACTCTCCAAAATGCATCCTATAGAAAACTGTAAGGCTGGCTATTCTACGCCTGTGCTCAAGGCTTCGAAGATTGGACTCAAACAAATCTGGATCAACAATCAGCCGATACAATAATTTATATATAAAAGGAGAAACTGACAGACTGACATATCAACGCACAGCTAAAACTGCTGGGACTGGGAGCGTGAAATTTTGCACAAAGCTGCCTTTTATGACGCAGGCGAACGCTGAGAAAGGGTTTTTCAAAATTCAGCTTCTAAAGAGATGTAATGGGGTCTAAAGTTTGTATGGAGAACCTTACTTTCACGCGGGCGAAGCCGCTGGCAGAAGGCTAGTTAATAATAATTATGAGCTTTTTTTCTGGTTTTTTTATCAACCAATGGCGAATCCCGCCCTTTAGCGGAGCCGAAGACAGTATCAGACTTCTACTAAATAAACAACCCACTCTTCTTTCTTGCCTTAGCTCCGCCCTGGTGTTCCTCTTTCGCATCATCCCTTCGCCCCAGAAGGCTTCGACCCTGCTGGTTTTGAGGTGCGCGGGAACAGTGCGTGCCGTCGACGACATGGCTCGGTCCGGACTGTTACAGACAATCGGACGACAAACAAAAAAAAGGCGAGGAAAACATCGTGAGGAAACCGGCATGTCCTAGAACCAAAAATTCGAAGACATGATGACATGAAGACATCCACCAATCTGCACTGGGCTCGCGTGGTGGATTATGGCCCATTCTCTCTCCTAGAGAGGAGGCCTGTGTCGTAGCAGTGGGAACATTAAAAAGGCTGATGATGATGATGATGATGGTGGATGGCGAGCTACCTATTGCTCGCCGTCTGCAAGCCTGCGCTGATTATGGCGAGACTGAGCACGGACCAGTACCGCTCACACTACGACAGCCGGTTCGCTCCGTCGCTCGGCCTTGCTCAACAATACTTACCTTGGACAACCTTGATCATCGACCCGAACTTTTAATTATGTATTATATAAATACTTTACTATGATTTCCGCTATAACTGTACACAAAGTTGCTTTCAGATTACGCTATGATATAATAGCTTAATAGTATACAGGGTGTCATTGACATGTTAACGCAAACGAATATCATAGATCCAGTACATGATTCTGGACACCCCACTGGTGGAATTTTTTGTTGAAGTCAAAATATTTTATTTCACATAGGCCTACATGGGCACTTGTAAAACATCAGAAGCTAGTGCACGGTTCCAAATTTTTCGTTTCCTATGGAGAAGAACCGGCAAGAAACTCCATGGCTGCTCTTAAAAAACATTGTTTTCAATACAGTTACTCGAAAACTGCCTCTTAACGCACTCCTATTAGGTTCAATATAGCATGTATATCACCCAAGTGCTTTTTTGAGTTTATCACAACAAGGGCTTTTTTATTCCTTCCTTATCGTCACAGTTAACGGTGATTTTTTTTTTACTTAGTTTATCAAAACAGGCACGAGGCGTCCCCCACGGGCGCTGGGCGACTCCACGAAGTTAGAAACTGACCAGAGTAGATTTGAATGCTATTATTATATTTCTACTGTATGTTTGAGATACGATTAAACGTTTTTTCTTTCTTTCTTTATTTCACAAGTCGTAAGTGTATTGAAACACGTCGTTTGATACACGTGCAAATTTGTCACGGCAGCCCTCGGCTCCATAACACACTCGCCTACGGCTCGTGCGAATTTCGCCTCGGTCGCAATGACAAACGTCTTGCACTTGTATCAAAATGTACTATTACACCAAAAAGTTTGTTTACAAAAAAAGGTGATGTAGAGTCTTAATGTTATAATTAGGGTTGCCATACGTCCCTTATATCGTCACCTTGGAGGGTAATAGAGCTATTCCACAGAACTACACTTCTGAGTTATAAACGTTTAAAAAATAAAGGATGCGAGAGAAAACAGTTATTTTAAAATAAATTAGTGTAGTTTTGGATATGAAGAGTTCTTATTACAAGTATGACCACTCAATACTTATTTTCTATGATTGTAATCACAATGAATCTAAGCTGCTTATACTTATTGACTCTTATTAAAGCTACACTTCAATTTATTGGAAAATTTAAAAATAACCTGCTTTAGAGTTATGATATTATCTATTAGATGTATTGACTAATATAAAGTACTAGTTCTTGTGGCGGCTTTGCCGGCGTACATAAAATATAGCCTATGTCACTCAGAAGTAAAGCAGCTTTCTATTGATGCTACATTTTTTTCAATCGGACCAGTAGTTCCTGAGATTACTCCCTACAAACAAAAAAACAAAAAAACAAACTTTACCTCTTTATTATATTAGTGTAGATGGTTTTTTGTGAGTACGTTAATGCACTTGACTCCATTTCGCAAAAATTGTGACTTAGCTCCATTGACCTCCAAGGCGACGATATACGGGACTGTCACCGCATTTGGTCATCCCGTCCCATATTTTTTTATAGACCATCACACAACGCCGTCTAGTCTCAAGCTAAGCAGAGCTTGTGTTATGAGTACTAGACAACTGATAATCATACTTATATATTTCTAAATACATATAAAATTATAGATAAATTACACCCAGACACAGAACAAATGATCGTGCTCATCACACAAACATTTGTCCTGGGTGGGAATCGAATCCACGACCTCCGGCATAGCAGTCAGGGTTACTAACTACTTTGCTGACAGGCGCGTATTTCGACAAAATACGATAAAATAAACTTTTAGTTGTAATATCCTTCAGTCAAGCTGTAATAGATACCTTCCGCCATTCGGTTTCAAAATAGCTTCCACAAGTCGTTGTGCGCGAGTGTCTCTCACTAAGCTCGCTTCGTCTCAGCCGGCGTCAGTGAGCGGCCGAGCGAGCCACTTCTTCGTTTCCTTGAAAGGATTTTAGCCACTATTTGGCTTGACCACTTTTATTTCCTTAATATTTGTAAGAATTGAGGAAAATGAACACAAAACAAACCTTGAGCACGTCAGAGCAACTTACTAGTGAATGTAACTCTTGCCTAAGATATGCAGCGCATGCAATGGTGCCTTATTACGTCACTTTAGTAGTTAATATAATAATATTCGACAACCATCACACAACGGCGTCTAGTCTCAAGCTAAGCAGAGCGTGTGTTAGAAGTACTAGACAACTGATAAACATACTTATATATTTCTAAATACATACATGTTACAGATAAATTACACCCAGACACAGAACAAATGATCGTGCTTATCACACAAACATTTGTCCTGGGTGGGAGTCTAACCCACGACCTCCGGCATAGCAGTCAAGGTCACTAACTACTAGAGACTGACAGGCCAGTCATATTTCTTCAATACACTAACTAGGAAATCCACTCTTATCCCTCCGCTTACAGGCATGCAATGGACCATTCCCCGCACTAGTGCGGGAAAAAATGCAGGCTGTGCCCCGCCACAATGTTATTGTAATATGTATAATAGTGTATCGTACGTATTACGCTGGACGCGGGTTGAGTACGAAATCAAAAACAGACAAGAACAGATTTTAATTGCTAATTTTTCTTTATCTATTTTTTATTTATTTTATTTTTACTATATGTTTGAGATTTCTTCCTTTATTTCACGAGTTTTAAGTGTTTTGAACAGTACATTTTGACACACATGCAAATTTGTCACTGCAGCCCTCGGCTTCATAACACACTCGCCTAGGGCTCAAGCGAATTCTGCCTCGGTCGCAATGACAATCTTTCTGCACTTGTATCAAAATTTACTATTGAAGTGTTTTTTTCATTAAATCTTTCGAATACCGTAATAAGAGACATAAAAGAAAAACAATAGTCAAAAAGTTTAAAAAAAAAGGTGAAAAAAACAATATTGCGAAGTCAAAGTCAAAACATTTATTTGTGCACATAGATACAATATCGCTTTTTTTATTGCTATAAGCTAGTGCTTGTCTGCGATCCCACCTGATGGTAAGCAGTGATGCAACCGTTGATGGTGAGGCGCACTAGTTTATTAAGAGCCTATTCACTCTAGCCTTGAAGAAACCTAAATTATAATGGGACGGAAAGACTACAGCCGGCAAACTGTTCCAGTCCATCGATGTACGCGGTATAAAAGACATCGTAAGGGAAACGTAATAAAAGTTCAATAAGTAAAATTAATTTATTATACTAATTAAACCTTTGCTTATATGTACAAAGTCTTCTCAAACTCGGCACAACGACCAGTCCTGTGCGTCTCGCATCCATCGGATTCCCGCGACTCTCGCCAGATCATCTAACGTTCCGGTACGCGATCGTCACTCCAGAACCTTTTTGATAATTCGACCATTAGTTCAAAGCAAAGTATTTTTTTTATTCATTACTAGCTTTAGTCAGCGGCTTTGTCCGCGTACATATAATATAGCCTATGTCACTCAGGAGTAAAGCAGCTTTCTATATTGTTGCTAAAATTTTTCCAATCGGACCAGTAGTTCCAGAGATTACCTCCTACAAACAAAAAAACAATCACAATACACAACATCATACAATCAATTGTCAAAAATGTGTTACTGTAAGTTTGTTTGTGAACAATAAAGAATTCAAAACAAATTTTTCGTCTTTATTATATTAGTGTATATCTATGTAGTTATTATATAAATCGGCGCAAATATCTGATAAGAGAAGAAAAAAAACTGCATTTATTTACAAATAAATTAAAAAAGCTATTAATAAGTAAATGTCACTATAATGTCAATGCATATTTAAATGACAAATCCTTAAAAAAAATATTTCCTTATTGACATATTTAAGAATAGTTTTTACATTTTTAAATAAGTATTGACCTTATTAATAATATTATTACAAATTAATACAACTTATTTTTTTATATAAAACAAATTCTAAATTAAGCTAGATTATAACATACTAGTTTTCTGCCAGCAGCTCTGCCCGCTTGAAAATAGCTTTTCACACAAAATTTGGACGCGCGTTTCATCCCTTTAAGGAAATAATTTTGGATAGTCCTTTCTTAGTGTTCGCCTACGTCATAAAAAGAAGCCTTGTGCTCACTCTCCTAGTCCCAGTAGTTTCGGCTGTGCGTTATATGTCAGTCAGTCAGTTTCTCTTTTTATATATATATAGATTTAAATGAATAGTCCTCATTTCCGCATAATTATCCACCGTAGACGCTGGCTTGGGGACGGTGAGCAATGGGTAGCTCGTCGTCCGGTCGTCTGGTAACAGTCCAGACCGAGCCCAACTCGTCGACGGCGCGCACTGTACCCGCTCGCCTCAAGGAGTTGTCAGCAAACTGTAGGGGCCTTACAAAGTCGAAGCCTCCTGGAGCCGAAGGTTGGCGCGAAAGCGTTACACCGAGGCTCTGGGAATAAGGCAAGGGAGTCACGGGGTAAGTAGTTTAGTCAGTAAGAGTCTGACACTGTTTTCTGATCCACCCAAGAGCGGGATTCGTCATTAAATGATTTTTACCTACCATAAAATAAAACCTACATTGTGGAATGCAATCATAGAATGCAATAGTGAATTGAGTACTGAGAAGAATGTGCAAAAAATTCCATGGCCACACGTTTTCAATCACTTATGTATCTACTATAAATGTCTTAGTTACTTCTTATCGCTGCTATTATGTGAAAATAGGTATCATCATCATCATCAGCCTTTTAATGTTCCCACTGCAGGGACACAGGCCTCCACTCTCTAGGAGAGGGAATGGGCCATAATCCACCACGAGGGCCCAGTGCGGATTGGTGGAAATAGGTAATAAAATCAAAATAAAGAGAGAAGAAAAAAACCCTGTCCTAAATATAGAAATTAAAATAAACCACTGGCAGCTATAGATGATCAGTCTCGATTGACAGCGCCCCTTCTGCAAGCACTCCACCAATGCTCCTCACCATCACCGATTGACTGCGATCATCATCATCATCATCATCATCAGCCTTTTTAATGTTCCCACTGCTGGAACACAGGCCTCCTCTCTATGATAAGGAATAGGCCATAATCCACCACGCGGGCCCAGTGCGGATTGGATGTCAATGTCTTCGAATTTTTGGTTCTAGGACATGCCGGTTTCCTAACGATGTTTTCCTTCACCGTTTTGAGAGCAGTGCTGATGAAATAAATTATACAAAGTGATTCGCCTGGCTGGGTTTGAACCCGTGACCTACAACGCGTAAGTCAAGCGTTAGTTTATAGCAATTAAAAAAATATCTGCCCACTGCCACTTAAACTTAGAGGTAACTGTTAAACTAAAATAACAACAATCGACTCGGGGTTGACGCTCTAGGGCAGTGGCGTAGCAAAGGGGGTTGGCGTGGGCAGGCCGCACCGGAGTCACCTTTTTTGGGGTGACACCCACCCGGTCTCACAACTTAAAAACAATATACAAACAAAAAAAAAAAATCATTAGCACAAAAATTTCTTTTTCCGGGATTTCTCGAATTATTTAATTAAGAATTATATAATCCTCGAATTATACATAGAGTCAGCTCTGAGTCCGCAAAAGAGTCTGACGTTATCCTTGTCCTTCTTCTCCTAATTCATGTCTTTATTATTTAAAATTTATTGCTTTTTACTTTGAATGGGGTGACACTACCAACTTCCGCACCGGGTGTGACCCAAGGTAGCTACGCCACTGCTCTAGGGCCGTGATGTTCGAGTGCTCGTTGAGTTGTTGTGACATTAGCAAGTTGTGTGACACTTCAAGTGGCTGTTGACGACGAAAGAATCAATGTCGCCATTCAACTTTTTTTTTCTTTTTTTTAATTCTAAATTGACTCGCATTTGACCACAATCTGACCTGTAAGTGAAAATGTGGTCGACGATGGAGCATGCTTGCCTATAAGTAACTGTAATATTAATATTTAATCCATTTTTTTTTCAGTATTACCCTCAGTGCAAGATTTAGAGGATATTAAAGTTTGTATGGGAGAATTTCTTTGGGTTAATAAACTTAAAACTTGGCACAAATACTTACTGAGATCAATAATAAAGATTCCCATAATATATTTAGTAAATATTTGTACATACCAATAAAGATTGAGAGCCGTGGCGGCCGAGTGGTATCGAACCCGACTTACGAGTTGTAGATCGCGGGTTCTAACCCAGCCAGATGCATTACTTTGTGCAATTTATTTCATCATCACTGCTCTCAAAGCGGCCAAGGAAAACATTGTGAGGAAATCGGCATGTCCTAGAACCAAAAAAAAATCGAAGACATGTGACATCCACTAATTCGCACTGGGCCCGCGTGGTGGATTATGGCCTATTCCCTTCCCTAGAGAGGAGGCCTGTGTCCCAGCAGTGGGAACATTAATAAGGCTGATGATGATGATTTACTTACAGATGAACACAAATTACTTTCCTTGCGATTGTCGTCCCAGTGTTGTCACAGGATTCTGCCATACTTTGCTACACATTGCAAAGAAAGACGATGGCAACCACTAAATGCGAATTGTGTTTCTATAAGAAAAATGGAAAAGGGCCTCTTGAACGCAGCCCAATTCATTGGTCCGGCCAAATCTGTACTGCTCTTGACTCAACGGTGTATGGGCCCCTTTCCTCCGCCAGAAACAGGAATAAACATCATAAAAGTGTTATTCCGGACCGAACCCAACTGTAGGGGCCCAGCAGGGTCGAAGCCTTCTGGGGCCAAGGATTGATGCACGTATGGACCCTGCAGAAGGGTCGGAGCCAATTAGGGCCAAGGGTTTGTGTCTGAAAGGAAGGCTCTGGCCCCGATATGTATGGCGATGTAGGAACGGGGTAGGTTGTTTAGTCAGTAAGAGTCTGACACTTATTTCCCGCTCCGCCCAAGAGCGGGACTCGTCATTGGATCATTTTAACTATCATAAAGATGCAAAAGCGGAACACCGGGGCCCTGGAACTAAGGCAGGAAGGAACGGTGGGTCGTTTGGTTAGTAGAAGTCTGACATTGTCTTCCGCTCCGCCAAATAAAAAAAAACCCGCGTTACAGGAGTCATTAATGTAGTCAATGTATTATTTTAATTAAACAAAAACGTATAATATCATGTTCACCTTACACTGAACATTTGACATTTGATTCAATGTTTGCCGTTAAAACAAGAATGACGCATGGAAGTTAATGAAAAGCTTTAATAATAATCTACACTAATATAATAAAGAGGTAATGTTTGTTTTTTTGTTTCTTTGTTTTTTTGTTTATAGGAGGATAATCTCTGGACCCATCGGAAAAATTGTAGCAACAATAGAAAGCTGCTTTACTCCTGAGTGACATAGGCTATATTTTATGTACGCGGGCGAAGCCGCTGACAAATGCTAGTATATAATATACTGCACAACTATCACACAACGCCATTTAGTCCCAATCTAAGCAGAGCTAGTGTTATGGGTACCAGACAACTGATAAATATATTTATATATTTCTAAATAAATACATATTATAGATAAACTAGCGACCCGCCCCAGCTTCGCACGGGTGCAATACTAATATATTACGCATGTATCGTACTTATAAACCTTCCTCATGAATTACTTTACTTATTAAATAAAATCGCATCAAAATCCATTGTGTATTTTTAAAGATTTAAGCGTAAATAGGGACATGCGACTTTGTTTTATACTATGTAATGATTACACCCAGACTCAGAATAAATAATCGTGCTCATCACACAAACATTTGTCCAGGGTGTGAATCGAACCCACGACCTCCGGCACAGTAGCCAGGGTTACTAACCACTAGACCAACAGGCCAGCTTTATATTAGTCTCATCTGTATCAAATATTACAAATGTTTGATCCACTCCCTGGTTACCGATTGAACTGAAATTTTGCATGCATGTGTTGATCAGATGACAATGCAAAATTGATTATTATTGGTTGATCTGATTTTCTCCACAAATAGTAGAATCTTGTCAATAACTTCTTTCCTTACTTTATATAAATGTATTTATATATGTATTAAGTATATTATAAGTATTTTTATTTGAACATGAAATATGTATATTTTTGTTTTGTTAAAATAACATTTTCTTTTTATGCACCAATCATATTGTCTCTTCACCACCCTAGGTTGACTGGTAGAGAATGCCTAAGGCATTAAGTCCGCCTTTGTACTTTGTGTTGCATCTTACTAGTAATATTATAAATGCGAATGTTACGATGTTTAGATGTTTGTTACTCAATCACGCCAAAACTGCTGGACGGATCTGGATGAAATTTGGCACAGGCATAGGATACACTCTGGAATAAGACATAGGCTACTTTTTATTCTGAAAACCTCAACCTCATTACCACGCGGGCGAAGCCGCGGGCAAAAGCTAGTAAATAAATAAATCTGATGATGGAACCAGAACTGAAGGTGGCCATAGAAGCTCTGTAATTAAACGACATAACCCTATCGAGTAAGGCACAAATGAATGCCATGGATCTAGTACATGATTCTGGACCCCCCCGTGGTGAAGTAATTTATTTGTTTTTTTGTTTATTAATTTATCTATACTTTTTTTTATGGTAGGTGAAAATCATCGAATGACGAAACCCGCTCTTGGGCGGAGCGGGAGAGTGTCAGACTCTTACTGACTAAAAAACCTACCCCGTACTTTCCTTGCCTTATTCCTGGAGTCGAGGTAACAGTTTGCACCACCCTAGGCTCCAGGAGGAATTTATCTATACTAATATTATAAATGCGAAAGTAACTCTGTCTGTCTGTCTGTTACGCTTTCCCGCTTAAATCTCTCAAACGATTTTGATGAGGCACAGACAATCTTTAGACCCTGAGAAAGGACATAGGCTACCTTTTATTGCGAAAAAAAGACGCAGACGAAATCGCGGGTACCAGCTAGTATTATATAATTTTACGTTAGCCGTGCAGCGTCTACCGTTAAATTCGGCTGGTGCTGAAAATCAGCGCTGTGGCTCTGTTTCACACATGAGCCCCAGCTTTTTGCTGAGCCACCGGCCGTTTTATGCGGGTGTGTGGTATATTTTTAGTATTTAGTTTTTTTTTGCTTTTTTATGGTATGCGCCATACTCTTGCGCAAATAAACTTTTTTGTTTCTTTTCTTTCAGTCTAGTTATTCGAGGGTTTTTTCCTACGCAACCCTAAAAAGTGTCTTGAATAAGCAACAACATGTAAGTCCACACAGACGTCACGGCACGGGGTCGTTCACCCCGCAGGTTCCGTGACGCGCAGAGCGGTGAGTTAACTCTTAAGTAATTGTAGGCGAACGGCTAAAAATAGACCAGTGGTCCTTGCAGGCGATGCAGCAGGCTCACCCGTGTTGCGGGCTACATACAGGGTGTCATTGACATGTTAACGCAAACGGGTACCATAGATCCAGTACATGATTCTGGACACCCCAGTGGTGGAATTTATCGTCGGTTTTTTTTTCAAACTTTTAAAAAAGATTTTTTTTTTTTACGTTATAAAATCGTTATTCTAACCAAACTCAATGATATTTTTAGAATAAAAAAAAAAATTACAAACAAAAATTATAAAAACAATCATCGACGTAAATAAAGTCGTTATTCTAATCAAACCCGGTGACATTTTTAATTTGGAATGTAATTCACTTATTTTTTTCGCAAAAAAAAATAATGTGACGTTTTTATACAGTTTAATTTAAAAGACCGACAAAAAATTCCGCCACTGGGGGTTCTAGAATCATGTACTGGATTTATGGTACTCGTTTGCGTTACGATGTCAATGACACCCTGTATAAACCACTGCATCTCCCTCTCCTTGCTCGGGAATCCTAGCAAATATGTGATGTATAAATAGATAGATATTCTAAACATTGTATACATACAAATGCAAGCTTGCAAAATTGTTTTTGGACCATGGCTTGTAACAAGACCTGGCGTAGATAGTAAGAAACGATGCAATCATTGATGGTGAAGCGCACTAGTTTTTAGGTCTATTCACTCTACACTTGAAGACAATTGCACTGTAATCGGATGTAAAGACCGCAGTAGACAAATACACCGTACACCTGCACTATGGAGGATTTAATGAGTGCCACCGATGCTGCAGTTAACGTAGCCATCTGCTGGGCCCCAACGGTTTAACGAGTTTATCATCGATTCGAAGAGAAGAAGAAGCAAGCAAATTAACCACAACCACAAACCACAATTAAACCACAGCGAAACCACAAATACGAAACCACAACGAAACCACAACCAAACCACAGAACCATAAACCACAAGTAGAATTAAACCACAGATATATTTTTTCATAACAAGCTTTTATAGCTCGGTATATACCTTTATTATGAATACTCATCAAGACCTTTCCGAAAACTATAAACACGTTAGGGTTATCTAATTGTATTACGGAGTTCCTATGGCCTCCTTCCAAATCCCCCATCAGACCCTGACTACCATATAGGATCAAAGTACCTACTCGTCAATACAAATCCAATGAGCCCAAACACGATAAGGTTGAGTTGTTTTATTGCTGAGCTCCTATGGCTATCTTCCAGCTCCATCATCAGATTAGCTCCACATCATCATAATATTGCATTTTCATGCGATTTATACCGGCATGCAAAATTCCAGCTCTATCGGTTGAAGAAATCTCTTTCAAAATTGAGTTGCAAGATTTGAGCCGAACATACATAGTTACATTGCAAGCTAATAAAAAGCTTGTAATAAAAAATGATCGAGCTAATCATACAAATATTATATTTATCCCGGTTGAGAATCAAACCCACGACCTCCGGCATAGCAGTCAGTAGGTACCACTAGCCACTCGACCAACGGGCGAGGCAGCCTCTTTTTGTGTCTCCTTGGCTAGTCTAGAGGTCGCCATGATACAGTCAACCAGGGTTTTTCCTACACAAGTTTCTCAGAAGTAATATCGATTATTTCTGTTTTGTTGTTGGAATGTATCAAACAACATATCCCTTTAGGTAGACCGAAGGCCACACATTTCTCTTTTTCTTTTGTAGTTTATTTATTTAACACTTTATGTACATAACAGTACAAAGGCGGACTTAATACCTTAAGCATTTTCTAGCAGTCACCCTTTGGGTGATGCATAGAATCATGATGGCAGGTGCAACAAAAAAAGAGAAAAACATGTGAATATAACAGATAAATGAATAATAATAATATATACAATTAAAATATATAATATAAACACAATTTTATAAACTAAATATCTAAATATATATTTAGATCCAGCAGAGAAATATTACCGTTGTGATGATACTATTGCCAACTTCTTACGAATATGCTCGCGAACTTCTTGAATTTTAATCGTATGTATGTATGTATGTATTTTAAGTATGTTTATCAGTTGTCTAGTACCCATAACACAAGCTCTGCTTAGCTTGGGACTAGACGACGTTGTATGATGGTCGTCGAATATAAAAAAAAAACTTAACATAATTTACAATGATTTTACAATTTATGGACAAAGGCAAGCTTAATTCAACAACGAGTTTTCTCCCAGCAAACCTTTAAGTAACAGAGAGAGATTACATAAGAGGGTAAAAACCAATGTACAATCTAAACCTACATAAATACGTCTAATATATAAATACAAAAGGAAAAACTGACTGACTGACATATCAACACACAGCCGAAACTACTGGGACTAGGAGAGAGAAATTTTTCACAAGGCTTCCTTTTATGACATAGGCGAATACTAAAAAAGAGTTTTTCAAAATTCAGCTTCTAAGGGAATTTAATGGGGTCTAAAGTTTGTATGGAGATCCCTACTTTTAAGCGGGCGAAGCCGCTGGCAGAAGTCTAGTATATGCATACATACATAAATATATAGATATAATATACATCTACACTAATATAATAAAGAGGTAAAGTTTGTTTTTTTGTTTGTAGGGGGTAATCTCTGGAACAGCTGGTCCGATTGAAAATTTTAGCAACAATAGAAAGCTGCTTTACTCCTGAGTGACATAGGCTACATTGTATGTACGCGGGCGAAGCCGCTGACAAAAGCTAGTTTACTAATATTATGTCAATTGAGAAAGGAAGTTCTCTTTAATTTTCCTCTTAAAGATATCCAGAGAAGGGCTATCGCGAAGGGAATGTGGAAGAGAGATGCCAGTGCGTGTATTTTGATGGAACTTTCACAAGACAATTTAATTACCAATCTTTTGATAAACGGCTATTATTCGTTTTATGTCTAATACATGAAGGATATATTATTATTGAGCAGTGGTGGCCGAGTGGTAAAGGCCCCGACTTACAAGCTTTAGGTCACGGGTTCAAACCCAGCCAGGCACATTACTTTGTGTAATTTATTTCATCACCACTGCTCTCAAAACGGTGAAGGAAAACATCGTGAGGAAACCGGCATGTCCTAAAACCAAAAATTCGAAGACATGTGACATCCACCAATCCGCACTGGGCCCGCGTGGTGGATCATGGCCCATTCCCTCTTCTAGAGAGAGGAGGCCTGTGTCCCAGCAGTGAGAACATTAAAAAGGCTGATGATGATGATGATATTATTATTCGCAAAACGAACAGGTAACAGTCCGGATCAAGCCCTGTCGTCGACGGCGCGCACTGTTCCCGCGCGCCTCAAGGAGTTGTCAGGGGTCGAAGCCAACTGGGGCAACTTCGTGTCTAAAAGGAAGGCTCTGGCCCTGGTATGGCAACGTAGGAATGGAGTAGGTTGTTTAGTCAGTAAGAGTGAATAGGCTCTTAATAAACTAGTGCGCCTCACCATCAACGATTGCATTACTGCTTACCATCAGGTGGGATCGCAGTCAAGCGCTAGTTTATTGCAAGTAAAAAAAACACACTGTTTCCCGCATCACCCAAGAGCGGGATTCGTCATTAGAAAAAAGTGATTGGCGTATACACCGTTAAATCTTGATCGTTTTAATCCCTTGGACGATCGATTCAGTACATGAAACACTATCGATTGGTAAAGTTAGAATAAAAAAACAAAGTACTTTTTTTTTAAACTCGAATTAATTTACGCATGTTCTAAATTGATTTCTTTAAGTAAACGTCAGCTGGGCGAGTTCAATGACCTGTAGGTAGTTAGTACGCTACGACCGACAACTACCTACAAGGTCAATGACTTGTTTACTTAACGAAATTAATTTCGTAAATGCGTATATCAATAAGAGATTTAGAAAAAAAGTACTTTATTTTTTTATTTTATCTACACAAATCGAGAGTGTTTCATGTACTGGATCGACCCTCTTCGGGATTAAAACGACTAAAATTTAACGGTGTATCTGACCCTTAAAAAAACCCACAGCTAGCCACGTGCATGAGTGTACCAGCAGAGACTCAAACGCGGGACTTTCCACTGTAATGCTTACGTCTCACTGTATCTTTCCACTGCAGCAGGTTTGGCCTCGACCAATTATATTACAATCATTATAAATAACATATCGCTACGTACGTCAGTTCGTTTGCGGTTAAAACTATTGTGAAGGAAATTTTGATTCCTATAATTGTATTTTATTGTCGTGAGAAAAATCATTGAATGACGAATACTGCCCTTCGGCGGAGCGGGAGACAGTGTCAGATTTCTACAGACTAAACGAAACACCGTTCCTTCTTACCTTAGTTCCAGGGCCCCGCTTTTTAATCAACCCTTGGCCCCAGGAGGCTTCGACCCTGCTGGGCCCCTACAGTTTGCTGACAACTCCTTGAGGCGAGCGGTAACAGTGCGCGCCATTGACGACTTGGGCTCAGTCTGGACGGTTACTGGACGGTTACTGGACGGGTAGACAGCGAGCTACCCATAGCTCGCCGTCGGCAAGTCCTCTATGTTATTGGTGACCTAATAATGGGTCACGGATTAAGTTTTACAAATCTATTTATATTTATTCTATTTTTAGATAGACTATTGATTAAATTTGATAAATAACAAGGTCACAAGGTCACACGTAACAAATTGTGAGTAGAGTTGCCGCGAATAGCGGTTATAGCAAATAGTCGAATAACTCGACATCACTTTTCGACATAAAAAACACATTAAAAATATTTTTTCAATACACTTACTCGAAAACTGCCACTTATCGCACTATGATTAGGTTCGACATGACACGTATATCACCCGCGTGCTTTTGTTTCATTTATCATACCAAGGGTCTTTTTTTTCCTCCTTATCGTCACGGTCAAGCGTAATTATTATTTTTTTTAAAGCAAAGAGGTGCAGATTTTTGAGGTTTTAATATTTAATTAAAATTTAAATCGTGTTTTTAACTGAATATAATAAATAAACATGATTATTTATGTAATAATTTGTTATTAACAACAAATTAATATTTATCTGTGTTCTAAATTCAAAAATATTTGAATTTCTATTCATAATATTTAGTAGGACGGTTTGATGTCTTTGCTTCTTTTTCATCCTGCAAAGGATAAGCGCGGGAAAAAGTGTATTAAATAATAGTCATATTAAGTAACTTATTTATGTGTAGTTGTGAAAAATATGTTGAATGTAAGTTATAAGAGATTTCTTTGGACATTAAGGCGCTGCCGTCAGATATTGTGCTTTACTATAGTTTTCTAAATCTAAAATGTACGGCAACTTTGGAAATTTTTCTTCAGTAAGAAATTAACAAAAATGTGTCGTAATTTTCAAAGAAAGTAAGTGTATTATAAGTGTAATGTGTTCGTAAGTGTATTGAAAAACGTCGTTTGATACACGTGCGAATTTGTCACTGCAGGCTCCATAACACACTCGCCTACGGCTCGTGCGAATTTCGCCTCGGTCGCAATGACAAACTTCCTGCACTTGTATCAAAATGTACTATTAATTTCTTCTAAGGTTGTGAGAAAAGAAAACAATAAAGTTAAAGAAATCTGTTTCGTGTTATACATGTTTACATATATGTAGTAAATTTAATTTTCTCTTAATCACACCAGCAAGCTCTGTTTATTCAGAAAGACTATTTTCCGAGGCAGGTTTAATTTACGAGGAAAAACGAAACCGACTTGCTCCCGAACGTGCAGAAAAAAATGTTTTTTTGCACCACAATCTGCCTCTGTTGGATTTTAAATATTAATTAAACCGCACCTATTACAGATAATTACTGATATTTTGTATTGTTCTAATAGGGAAAATAATTAAAAAAATGTTTAAGTTTAACTTATTAGTTTTTTTGTTCATTAAAAGTTTATTTTAGACGACTATTCGCCGAATGCCGAATAATACTAGCTATTAATCGGTATTCGACGAATATCAAAAAAATTTCGAGTAATGCCGAATACCGAATAATAGCGAGTATTCGCAGCAACTCTAATTGTGAGATCACTCAGGTATGTTAGGTCTACAAAATATACAGGGTGTCATTGACATGTTAACACAAACGAAGACCATAGGTCCAGTACATGATTCTGGACAGTGGTGGAATGTTTCGTCGGTTTTTTTTTCAAATATTTGAAAAAAATGTTGTTTTTTTTTTCATTTTTTTACCTGTATAAAATCGTTATTCTAACCAATCCCAAGGATATTTATTAAAAAAACAAGATTTTTTTTTTTTAAAAGAAAATTGATAAAAACATCATCGAGGCAAATAAAGTCGTTATTCTAATCAAACCCGATGACATTTTTAATTTGAAATGTAATTCACTCATTATTTTCGCAAAAAAATGTTAAAATGACGTTTTTAATTTAAAAAACGTAAAAAATCATTAAAAAAATAAAATAAGAAAAAACCGACGAAAAGTTCCACAACCAGGGTGTTCAGAATCATGTACTGGATCTATGGTATTCGTTTGCGTAACATGTCAATGACACCCTGTATTATTGTTTATTAAGTTTGAGGGCAGTTGTAGTGGTCGAGTGGTAAAGGCCCCGACATCCGAGTTGTACGTCGTGGGTTCAAATCCGAACAGCCGCATTGCTTTGAGTAATTTATTTCATCAGCACTGCTTTCCAAACGGTGAAGGAAAACATCGTGAGAAAACCGGCATGTCCTAGAACCAAAATTCGAAGAGATGTGACATCCATCAACCTGCACTGGGTCCGCGTGGTGGATTATGGCCCATTCCCTCTTCTAGAGAGGAGTATAATAACAGAAATGCAATTTTAGCCTTATATTAAGGCGCTGTAAGCAGCAAATCTTTACTAAATTCCGGGTGGTGCATCGCTGCGAACAAATAAGGTTGAAAATGGCTATGCGTTTGATTTTAGTTGAATCTCGTGTCCGCTAATATGAAGGATTTTTCGCAGTTTTATATTATTTAAAAAAAAAGTACAACGATTTGTTAAAATATTTTTACATTTCTCTTTAGTTGGTTAAATTTCCGTTTTGGTGTTACAAATAAAATAATAGTTATCACAAAATACTGAGTATTTCGAGACGAAAAATTGTTTTCGTGTACTTTCTTGCGATTTTTTTTTCTCAAAATTTTGATTTAATTTTAGAAAATGTTTTTGCATAAGTCTTTTACTGATATATTACACTATACACTGTATTTTTTTGGTGTTTGTTCTGTGTAGCAATACAGCTAACTTCGCAACAAAAAAGAGGACGTTTTTACGGTGCCCGGTATAGGCAGCTCACAATGAAACAACATGAAATATGTATATTTTTGTTTTGTTAAAATAACATTTTCTTTTTATGCACCTACCATAGGTTAACTTGTAGAAGGCCTACAGGGTCGAAGCCTCCCGGAGCTGATGGTTGGTGCGAAAGCCTGGGCTTTGAGAATAAGGCAAGGGAGGAACGGGGTAGGTTCTTTAGTCAGTAAAAGTACCTTTCGTAAAAAAAAAACCCTAGGTTGACTGGTAGAGAATGCTTAAGGCATTAAATCCGCCTTTGTACCTTGTGTTCACCTAGTGGGTGAAGCATCAGTTATGGTAACAGTAACTTTGAACGTACGTAACGGCCGCCATTTTATTCATTTATATAAACGAAGGAGAACCAACAGCTATAACTAAATAAATAAGTAAATTTTCTTTCAAGCGTAAAATTCGGAACTACTATTTAAAGTCCTCTCAACCTTAGTTCATGTCTTCGTCGTAATAATTGTCATATTTTAATTTCTGTTAATTATATTTATTGGGTATTTATCATAGTATTTATTAGTTTATATTTTTAGTAACAAACTTCTATGTACATAATCTAGGTACGTTAATAGATCGTTTCACAGTGTATATATTTTTTTTAATACTCTAAATTATGAGTTATTATCATATGATTTAAGGAAATAAGCCATTTAGTCGCAAACTCCAAGAAATAAGATGTTTTGTTTTGGCACTCCTAAGAAATAAGCCATTTTGTTTTGGCACTCCTAGAAATAAGCCTAAAAAAAATAAAAAAAAAATTGTTTTCTAAAAACTTTTATTAAAATCTGAAAATCACACACGGACTTCTTCTACATCCTCATTAGCAACAAAAACACCAACGAGCAACGATACAAGAAAATATTTTTCACCTTGACACTCAGCCTTGACATGGGTGCATATGGGGCCCCACCACGATCTTCGGGGCCCAAGTCAACCTCCCCTGCAAGTTGGGGCACCTGCCGATCAGCAGACGAGGCTCTGGCGCTGGCTTTCCCTTTTAGGGTTGGGAGGTCAGACGGCAGTCGCTCCCGTAAAGGCCAAAAACAGCCAATCAACATGGAGAGTATTAGAAAGTTTATTGCCACGGATAGGGCGCCGCCGCAAAACGGCGCGCAGGAGTTTCGCCCGACTCCTGTGGCAAGTGGGCGAGGGCTACCGTGTCTGGGGCGAACACGGATAAAGACGCGAGCCCCAACCCGGAAGCTCCGCTTCGCCAGCCTGAACATTGGCACGCTGACCGGACGCGCGAGAGAGTTAGCCGATGTACTGCTTAGGCGAAGGGTGGCCGTGGCATTCCTGCAGGAGACTCGGTGGAAAGGCCGCAGATCCCGGCTCATCGGGAACGGCTACAAGCTGATCTACACGGGTGCAGCCGGTGGGGAGAACGGGGTGGCCGTTGTACTCTCCGAGGAGTTTCACGACGCAGTCCTGGAGGTGAAACGCTACAGTGATCGGCTTATGGTCGTAGGTGTGCTTATCGATGGGGTTATAACCCACTTGATAAGTGCCTACGCGCCTCAGGTCGGTTGCAGCGACGCTGAAAAGGCTGCGTTCTGGGATCAACTCGGTGAGGTGCTTCGTGGCATCCCGTTGTCGCAGGGAATCGTTTTGGGTGGTGATCTGAACGGTCATGTGGGTGACAGGTGCAAGGACTTTGAGCATGTTCACGGTGGCTTTGGATACGGTAGCCGTAACGCTGAAGGTGAGACTATCCTTCAAACGTGTGCGGCTGCCGGCCTTGCCATCGTGAACACGTATTTCAAAAAGAAATCCGAACACCTGATTACCTACAGGAGCGGGAGGTACGCTACCCAAATCGATTTCTTACTCACACGGAGGCACCACATCAGTAAGGTAGCCAACTGCAAGGTCATACCCGGTGAGAGTCTCACTGCACAACACCGTCTCCTTGTCATGGACTTGCGCGTCAAGCCTAGGGCCAAGGTTGTTGAGCGCCAACAACGCCGAATACGGTGGTGGCGACTGAATGAAGCCACGTCCCAGTCGTTCGCGTCGGCCATCGGCGATAAGTGCGATGGAACCGATGGCGAACCTGTGCAAAGCCACTGGGACAGGATTCAGGTTGCCATCACTGGGGCGGCAAAGTCGGTGCTCGGCTTGTCCAGGGGCGGCCGCAAGTGTGACAAGGAGACTTGGTGGTGGGATGACACAGTCCAGAGGGAGATCAGAGAGAAGAAAGCCCTCTTCAAAACGTGGCAAGCTTCCAAATCTCCCGAAGACCGCGACGCATACAGAACCGCAAAACGTGCCGCCAAGAGGGCCGTAGCCAGAGCCAGACGAGACCACTTACAGCCACTTTATGATAAGTTGGAATCGTCTGAGGGGCAAAAGCTCATTTATAAGTTGGCACGATCCAGGGTCAAAGCGGCTCTGGATATCTCTAAGTGCCGCTGTGTAAGAGACCCTGACGGCAATCTGTTATGCGAGGACCTCGCGGTGAAGGAGAGATGGCGCTCGTACTTCCACGAGCTGCTGAACAAGCAGCACAAAGAGGTGCTGTCTCCGGTTCTCCCTCCAAATCAGGGACTTGTGCCCCCGGTTACGCCTGAAGAAGTGCATGCGGCTCTTCGCCGCATGAAGAACCGGAAAGCTGTCGGTGCCGATGGAGTCCCCATTGAAGCCTGGAAGGCGATGGGTCCTCGTGGTGTGGGCATCTTAACCCACCTATTTAACCGCATGCTCCTCACCGGAAGGATCCCGAGTCAATGGAGACTGAGTATTATCACTCCAGTCTTCAAAGGCAAGGGATCGGTGCAGGAGTGTGGCGACTACCGTGGGATTAAGGTTATGTCCCACACCATGAAGCTCTTCGAGCGGGTGATTGACTCTCGGATCCGACAGGAGTGCACCGTCTCGGGATGTCAATATGGGTTTCGACCAGGCCATGGCGCCATGGATCCCATCTTTGCCCTAAGGGTTACCATGGAGGGATACAGATCGAAGAATACGCCTCTGCATCTCTTGTTCCTAGACATGCAGAAAGCCTTCGACTGTGTCCCCCGTGATGTGATCTGGTGGGCGCTGAGATCTAAAGGAGTGCCCGAGACCTATGTTGACATCGTCCGAGATATGTACCGAGACTCCGGTTCTGTGGTTCGGACCGCTGTTGGCGATACGAAACCCTTCCCCATCACCGTCGGAGTTCATCAGGGCTCTGTCCTTAGTCCGTTTCTGTTCAGCGTGGTGCTTGACGTGCTGTCCTCCACCATCAGGGACTTACATGAGCAGCCGCCATGGCTGCTCATGTATGCAGACGACATCGCGCTGGCGGACTCGGACAGTGGGCGCTTGGTTCAACGTGTGGCAGCGTGGAAGGAATCGCTGGAGAACGGCGGTCTGAAGATTAATGCGGCGAAGACCGAGTACTTGGCCTGTAACACAACTAACGCTGCTCCTGTTCGCATTGGCGAAGACACAGTTGAGCGCTCGGAACAGGTCAAGTACTTGGGATCGGTGCTCCACGAGTCCGGGGAAGTCGATTGCGACGTCGAGTCACGTATCTCGGCGGCCTGGGCGAAGTGGCGTGAGGTGGCGGGGGTTATCTGTGACCCCAAAATGCCGGTTAGGCTCAAAGGACAGGTCTATAAGACCATCATTAGGCCTGTCCTTTTGTATGGCAGTGAAGCGTGGCCTGTACTTGAGCGACATAAGCAAAGCCTGCGTGTCACGGAAATGAATATGCTGCGCTGGATGTCTGGAGTTTCGCGGAAAGACCGCATTAAGAACTCCCGCATCCGGGGCAGCCTTCAGGTCCGTGACATAGCGGATAAACTGCAGGAGGGTCGCTTACGCTGGTATGGCCACGTTTTACGAAAACCGGCAGACTACGTGGGTAACAGATGCCTCGCCATGCCGCCTCCGCCGGGACCCGGTAAACGAGGTAGGCCTAAGAGGCGTTGGATCGACGTCGTAAGGGACGATATGCGTGCAAATGGGCTTAAGGCAGAGGACGCAAAAGACCGAGCGAAGTGGAGACGACTAGGAAGGAAAGCGGACCCCGGGCACCGAGGTGAAAGCCAAGGTAGCAACCGGGACTTACGCTAGGCTGATGATGATGACTCAGCCTTGACATGAAAGTATTGAGAAGTTGACAGCAAGGTGGTGGTTTAATATTTTTTTAATTGGCCGTAGTCAAATAAAAAGTGTTGCCAATGTATAAAAATATATTTGCGGATCCACTTCCAGATATTAAAGCTATCTTTCAACCCTCCAAAATAACCTGTGATACCAGATTAGAAATAAGCCATTTTGATACGTATTAACAAAATTTCCATACAAAATGTTCTAGAAATGAGCTATTTTGAAAAAAACTCCTATCACAATTAGTAGGGCCGAGAATTAACGTGAATTAAGCTATTTTGTTGCGGAAAGCATTTTCTATGGCCATTTTTCTTCGAGATTAAAGTACTTTAGAACCGGACACTTCACGTCATATAATGTGAGTGTACATAAAGTCCCGATTGGCATTAAAAAAATAAGTAAAATTGGGAACCCGAAATAAGCCGTTTTGAAAAGTCACTCCTCAACTTACGTCAATACTATTGACAAAATGTAGTAATTACCAAGTTAATAGTTCATTAGAATCTTATCTGACCGCTCGACGATGTCGCTAATACTGACGCAATTATACCAGGTAAGAAACAAGTGTAAACAAAATTAAAAGGCAATTAAATAACGTTATGGCTCTAATCTATTCTGAAATCAGGGGTTTCCAGAAATGTAGACAGTTGTTAGAATTTATAAATAAATAAAGTAACATAAAAACAAACCCACCCTGAGTAGGACTGGGTTATTTCAACCATACTTGATTCATAAGTCATCATCATCAGCCTTTTAATGTTCCCACTGCAGGGACACAGGCCTCCTCTCTAGGAGAGGGAAGCGGACATAATCAATCCACCACGCGGGCCCAAAGCGGATTGGTGGATGTCACATGTCTTCGAATTTTTGGTTCTACGACATGCCGGTTTCCTCACGATGTTTTCCTTCACCGTTTTGAGAGCAGTGGTGATGAAATAAATTACACAAAGTAATTCGCCTGGCTTGGTTTGAACCCGCGACCTACAACACGTAAGTCAGGGCCGTTACCACTCGGCCACCGCTGCTCTCCACATGATAAAATAATAAGACTAACTTTGTTAGCGTTACATTGCAGTACGCTAGTAGCATTGTTGTGTAACGTGTCACGCACCAAATATAACCAGACATGTTACGTTACTCCATCAAACCTTCTTCCTCGAGATGTTATCAGTTCCGCTCGGAAAATTCCCATTTCCCTCCGTCACGTCATAAGATGAAAACAACTTCACAGCTATCTTTCATCTTATCATCATCATCAGCCTTTTTAAAGTTCCCACTGCTGGCCTTTCACATAGGTCTACATGGGCATGGAGGATCAGGATCGTTTTCTATGGAGAAGTAACGGCAAGAAACTCCATGGTTATTCTTTTTAAAAAATGGTTTGATACAGTAATTCCATATTATAGTAATATCATATAAATTACTAGCATTTGTCAGCGGCTTCGCCCGCGTCCATAAAATACTGCCTATGTCACTCAGGAATAAAGCAGTTTTCTATTGTTGCTAATTTTTTTCCAATCGGACCAGTAGTTCCAGAGATTACCTCCTACAAACAAAAAAACAAACTTTACCTCTTTATTATATTAGTGTAGATGTAAGAACAGTGTAGAGCGGCCAATATTGTATTCAAGAACACAATAAAAATAAACGTAAAAATAGATAGGAAGTTATCCAAGATTTGCGTCAACAATGTACTCACATTCACATTATTGAAAGAGGCTATATAATAACAAGAAAAATCATCACAACACTTAGTAAAATAATTACATTATAAGATGTATTGTATTATACATAAATAAATCTTCCTCTTTAAAAAAAACGTATCAAAATCCGTTGCGTAGTTTTAAAGATCTAAGCATACATAGGGACAGCGGTAAGCAACTTTGTTTTATACTATGTAATGAATACTAACCGGTGCAAAAATTGTATTAAAAATAAAAAAGAAACAAAATTAAAATACATAAATGTCAATGAATTACAATTATAATATTTGCCGGTGGTATCCAAAAATTCAAATAAATTAAGTTAAATTGCAAAAAAAAAATTCAACTAAATGTCATTACCAAATTAAAATAAAACAAATAATTAAGTCAAAAATTAAAGTTAATATTATGATGAACAACAGTGGTGGCCGAGTGGTAAAGTCCCCGACTTATAAGTTGTAGGTCGCGGGTTCAAAGCCAGCCAGGCTCATTACTTTGTGTTTCATCACCACTGCTCTCAAAACGGTGAAGAAAATCATCGTGAGGAAAACAACATATCCTAGAACCAAAAATTCGAACACATGTGACATGACATCCGCACTGGGCCCGCGTGGTGGATTATGGCCCATTCCCTCTCTTAGAGAAGAAGCCTGTCTCCCAGCAGTGGGAACATTAATAAGGCTGATGATGATGAAAAATTAAAAGGCCAGTTGTTTTACATCTAAAATTATGTACAAATTGCACTCGTACCTACTTACGCTGCTGTTACCGCGGCTCTAGGCTGTTACCGCGGCTCTAGGAATAAGGCAAGGAAGGTACGGGGTAGGTTTTTTAGTCAGTAAGAGTCTGACACTGGTCTCCCACTCCGCCCAAGAGCGGGTTTCGTCATTCGTTTTGTCAATCGTTCACGTTTGTCAGTCGTTGTTCAAGGTGATTGGTGAACAGTCATTCGTTGTTCACCAATCACCTTGAACAACGACTGACAAACGTCACATAGGTAGTGTGCGACAGAGATAACGCTCTACGAAGCCGGAATTAGCCGATTGTCTCTTTCCAAAGGTCGATGTGCAATATTTATTGCCGGGTACTGTACTTACGCTGTCACCAGAGCCTAAACAATTAAATCGACATCTACCTACATAGCTAAGTATTTGCCTTCATTATTTTATCAGGCACTTTTCCTTGGGATAATTTAAATAATCGCTACATCCTTATTTAACACTAGCGACCCGCCCCAGCTTCGCATGGCCCTGATTTTAAATATATTATGCATGTATTATACACAAAAACCTGCCTCTTGAATCACTCTATCTATTAAAAAAAACCGCATCAAAATCCGTTGCGTACTTTTAAAGATCTAAGCATACATAGCGGTAAGCAACTTTGTTTTATACTGTGTAAGGATGATAATGTTTGATGTTACTAAATTAGATAAATGAAGTAAATATGTAGCAATTATTGACGCAATACATTTCGGGAAACTCTGCATGCTTGACTTTAAACTAGGAGATGACCAGCCAGTCAAACATAAGGATTGCGGGTCAAAAAAATATGTTTATTTTATTCTAAATATAGGTAAACAAAAAAGAAAGAAATAGTACATTTTGATACAAGTGCAGGAAGTTTGTCATTGAGACCGAGGCGAAATTCATATATAAAAGAGTGTTATGGCGCCATTTTTCGAAACAACTCTCATAAACGAACGCCACATACAACCAGCCATTCTGACGCACACTGTCTTTCCTTGTTCGAGTTTTCTTTTAGATTACTCACTTCTTGGAATTGTTAAATAAATAAATAAATTACTAAGCAATAATTTATTAAATACTTAAATTACAATACAAAAAAAGTCTTAACTAAATATTTAAACCCAACCAGAAACATACATCAGAACATACAGTACGACACAGAACAATTTGTACAAGACGTAGAGGTACAGTGCGGCCGCGACATAATGCAACTTGTGAAGCCAGAACTGCTTCCTCCTGGCGTACTCCGTATCCTTGATGCCGTCTTTCATCAGGTACTTCCTGAGCCCCACGCACCACAACGTGACGTATTCCATGATGTTGATGTCAGTGGTGTCGAAGTTGAAGATGAGCTTGTCATCAGGTGAGAGCTGTTGGAACAGCCTGTCTGTGTTGTCGTCCCTGAAGACCCAGCTGTGGGTTGTGAAGTAGGAGAGAGCCATGGACGCGCGGTACACGCGGTTGTACAGTTTGATGAACCTGGAAGACAAATGTTTGTCTGTTAATGAAATGAATCATCATCATCAGCCTTTTAATGTTCCCACTGCTGGGACACAGGCCTCCTCTCTAGGAGAGGGAATGGACAATAATCCACCACGCGGGCCCAGAGCGGATTGGTGGATGTCACATGTCTTCAAATTTTTGGTTCTAGGACATGCCGGTTTCGTCACGATGTTTTCCTTCACCGTTTTGAGAGCAGAGGTGATGAAATAAACTACTCAAAGTAATGCGCCTGGCTGGGTTTGAACCCGCGACCTACAACTCGTAAGTCGGGGCCGTTACCATTAGGCCACCACAACGATGAAATGAATAGCGTAAGTGTACGGCAAATATCCACCCTTACGTTGTTGAGACACCTGCGGCCCGGACTAAGCGTTTTGCCTCGTCATTTATACCGCGTACATCGCAGTTTGCCGGCTGCAGTCTTTCCGTCCGATTATAATTTAGGTGTCTTCAAGGCTAGAGTGAATAGGCTCTTAATAAACTAGTGCGCCTTACCATCAACGATTGCATCACTGCTTACCATCAGGTAGGATCGCAGTCAAGCACTAGTTTATGGCAATAAAAAAAAAGTGTAATATTTCGACTGGCCTGTTGGTCTAGTTGTCAGTGGTCCTGACTGCTATGTCGGTGGTCGTGAGTTCGATTCCCACCCAGGACAAATGTTTGTGTGATGAGCACGATCATTTGTCTAGGTGTAATTTATCTGTAATATGTATGTTCTGCCGTGAAAGACGGACAAACAAAAGGACATAGTTACTTTCTAAATACATTCTTTATTGTACACAAAAACATGTAAATAGTACACAGTAATTAGTAAATTCATGTACAAAGGCGAGCTTAACTCAACAATGAGTTTTCTGCCAGCAAACCTTTGAATAACAGAGAGAGAAAACAATCTAGGGTAGAATCAAGTGTACAACATAAACCTATATACATATTACTGTATAAACCTACATAAATCAGTCAAATATATAAAAATATACGTACATACTTACCCATTTATGGCATCTAAAAATAATGCTGGCTAATGATTCGTGCTTTTTCATCTTTTATTTTTACAATTGTCACACAACGCCGTCTAGTCCCAAGCTAAGCAGAGCTTGTGTTATGAGTACTAGACAACTGATAAACATACTTATATATTTCTAAATACATACATATTACAGACACATTACACCCAGACACAGACCATGGGATTTGGAGGCAACAGTCCTTGCACACATGCACGACCAGCGCGTGGAGATGCAACGCCGGGGCGAAGATCCGCTGCCCGAACATGTCGAGGCGTGGCGGAAGGAGCTCCGGCGAGATCTCATGGTGAAGTGGAAACAGCGACTGTCGCAACCAAGCGCTGGGCACACCGTAATCTCAGCGGTAGTGCCCCTCTTTGAGGCGTGGCTGGATAGACCTCACGGCGTCCTCACTTTCCGCATGACGCAGGTTCTCACCGGACATGGGAAGTTCGGGAGATTCCTGCACCGGATTCGTGCGGAAGAGACGTCCGGGTGTCGCCACTGTGAGGCGAGCCCGGAGGACACGGTGGAGCACACGGTGGAGGTGTGCCCTGCTTGGGAAGAGCATCGCCGTGTCCTCGTGGGGGTGATCGGCGGCGGCGACCTCTCGCGCCGGGCCCTGGTTCAGGCCATGGTCCGCAGCGAAGAGGAATGGCAGGCGGTCGCCTCCTTCTGCGAAGCAGTAATGCTCGTAAAGGAGGAGGCCGACCGCATAAGGCAAAGGCAACGGCGTACTCGCCGTAGCCGTCGCCGCCGCGATCCTGCCGATATCCGGCCACCGTAGACACTGGCTCGCGGATGGTGAGCAATGGGTAGCTCGCCGTCCGGTCGTCTGTAAGACCGAGTCCTAGTCGTCAACGGCGCGCACCGTTCCCGCGCGCCTCAAGGAGTTGTCAGCAAACTGCAGGGGCCCTTCAGGGTCGAAGCCTCCTGGAGCCTAGAGGGTATGTGGAAATTGTAACCTCGACTCCAGAAATAAGGCAAGGAAGGTACGGGGTAGGTTTTTTAGTCAGTAAGAGTCTGACACTGGTCTCCCGCTCCGCCCAAGAGCGGGTTTCGTCATTGGATGATTTTCACCTACCATAAAAAAAAAAAAAAAAACACCCAGACACAGAACAAATGATCGTGCTCATGACACAAACATTTGTTCTGGGTGGGAATCGAACCCACGACCTCCGGCATAGCAGTTACGACCACTAACCGCTAGGCCAACACAATGACTGTATTTTTTCTTAGAATTAGGCCAATTGAATTAAAAATCAATCATTATGTGTGTCTGAAATTTTGGGTCAGTGGGTAGTCTTAGGTGCGGATGTTTAGGAGTTGGAGTATACGCTTAGGGGCACTATGAGAAGCAAAGAAAACGACAAAAAAATTTTGATCAAAAAAAATTTGAGACTTGGTAGTTTTTTTTTGGGAATTGGTAGTATACGCTTAGGGGTACTAAGAGTAGTGCAGAAAAGCAAAAAAAAATTCAACAAAATAAATTTTTGGGACTTTTTTTATGGTAGGTAAAAATCATCCAATGACGAGTCCCGCTCTTGGGCGGAGCAAAAAACAAGTGTCAGACGCTTACTGACTAAACAACCTACCCCGTTCCTACATCGCCATACATACTAGGGCCAGAGCCTTCCTTTTCTGACGCAAACCCGTGGCCCTAATTGGCAATTTTTGGGACTTCAAAAGACTTCAAAGTCCTCGCGCCATAGCGCCCTAGGCTACACTCCAACCAAATTTTGCGCATTTAAAGTAACACGTTGTATAATTTGGAAATAAGCAGGTACTAGTTACATGGGCACCGCAGCTGCTGTTAACGTAGCCACCTACTGGGCCCAAACAATCTAAAAAGTTTATCATCGACTCGAAAAGAAGAAGAAGAAGTTACATGGGTGTCTTCCCCAGCAGCAGACAGCCGGCGTCGAGCAGGTAGCCGGGGACGTAGTGCAGCAGCCACGTGAGCAGCAGGAACAGCGGCCTGCTGCGCGTGTTCACGATGAACATGTACCACACGGCCCGCGGCGTCGGCAGCACGCGCCCGATCTCGCGGATCTTGCTCGACACTGGACCTGTTCACAACACATACTAATATAATAAAAATGTAAAGTTTGTTTTTTCGTTTGTAGGAGGTAATCTCTGGAACTACTGGTCCGATTGGAAAAAAATTAGCAACAATAGAAAGCTGATATACTCCTGAGTGACATAGGCTATATTTTATGTACGCGGGCGAAGCCACTGACAATAGCTGACATACTATATTTAGATAGATAGGAGAGCAATGGTAACGGCTCCGTCGTTGTAGGTCGAGTTCAAACCCAATACGCGGCCTGGGTTTGAACACTAGACCCCGCCATCTTTTTATAACCTAACCTAACCGAGTGCATGAATTATTATTATTTCAGAATCAATTATACTAACTTAGTTCAGAAATTATTTTGTAATTTTTTTCTGAAAACTGTTCGTTCATCCCATCAAGTTTAAAATAATTTTCGTAGAAATTCTTTACAAAGTTGTACATTTGAGATTTTTTTCATATTTTCCAAACTACGGACGCATTATTTTTTACTTTTTGAGCGTTTATTCTCGAAAATATTAACATTATCAAAAAAATATTTTAGGGGACCCTTAATCATTTTTAAATACCTATTCAACAATATATCACACGTTAGGGTTGAAATGGAAAACTTACCAACCACTTTATGTACGTCTAGGGAGGTACGTTAATAAAACATTTTTTTCCACTTTTTGTTTTTGCACTTTGACGCCGTGATGGATATACATATTGGCACCAAATTTTAGCTTTCAAGGGCTAAGACGATCACCGTGATTATCCGCGAACGGACAGACAGACAGACATGGCTATACATATGTATAGTAATGTCTAATACAACAGTGCGAATTATTGCGTCTTTCTGTTCACACCTCCTTAGCTTCCTACATAACATATTCATTATGCTTGCGGGTAAGAAGTTGAATTTCGTCGCGAAGTTTGTGTTTCCTGATAGTAACAACCCAGAGGTCTATAAATCAAGACCAGGACTAGTACACATCCTTGCTTACCATCAGGAGAGACTAAAGTGTAAATACTTACGCCAGTGGAACAGATTCCTGGCGCTGGAGACGGAGTAGATGTTGATGTCCTTGTCGGGCGTGGTCCCCGTGTGCCATCCAGCCACCAGGATGGCGTTGTTGACGTAGTCCACGGGCACCAGGCTGTAGCGCTCGTCGTCGCCGGCGAACGTCGCGTGGATCAGCCCCGTGGCTGGGCCCAGGATCAGCTGGAACAAGCTCCATGTCAGCGGCGAGGCAGGTGTTATCATCATTTCATTACATAGTATAAAACAAAGTTGCTTATGCCCTATGTATGCTTATATCTTTAAAAGTACGCAACGGATTTTGATACGAATTTAATAGATAGAGTGATTCAAGAGGAAGGTTTATATGTATAATACATGCATAATATATTCAATATCAGTACCCGTGCGAAGCTGGGGCGGGTCGCTAGTTACATAGTATACCTAAAACAAAGTCGCTGTCTGTCTATGTATGCTTATATCTTTAAAAGTACGCAACGGATTTTAATGCGGTTTTTTTTAACAGATAGAGTGATTCAAGAGAAAGGTTTATGTGTATAATACATGTATAATATATTTAATATCACCATTGCAACCGTGCGAAGCTGGGGCGAGTCGCTAGTTACATAGTATACCTAAAACAAAGTCGCTGTCTGTCTATGTATGCTTATATCTTTAAAAGTACGCAACGGATTTTAATGCGGTTTTTTTTAACAGATAGAGTGATTCAAGAGAAAGGTTTATGTGTATAATACATGTATAATATATTTAATATCACCATTGCAACCGTGCGAAGCTGGGGCGAGTCGCTAGTTACATAGTATACCTAAAACAAAGTCGCTGTCTGTCTATGTATGCTTATATCTTTAAAAGTACGCAACGGAATTTAATGCGGTTTTTTTTAACAGATAGAGTGATTCAAGAGAAAGGTTTATGTGTATAATACATGTATAATATATTTAATATCACCATTGCAACCGTGCGAAGCTGGGGCGAGTCGCTAGTTAATAATAATAAATAAAAATAATAATTCGTTTATTTTAACCACAATATTCATCACCACGGTTCTCAAAACGGTGAAGGAAAACATCGTGAGGAAACCGGCATGTCCTAGAACCAAAAATTCAAAGACATGTGACATCCACCAATCCGTATTGAGCCCGCGTGGTGGATTATGGCCCATTGGCTCTCCTAGAGAGGAGGCCTGTGTCCCTGCAGACATTAATAATAATATGTCCACAACTATCACACAACGCCATCTAGTCCCAAGCTAAGCAGAGCTTGTGTTATGGGTACTAGACAATTGATAAACATACTTATAAATATTTCTAAATACATACATAATTTATAGATAAATTACACCCAGACACAGAACAAATGATTTTGCTCATCACACAAACATTTGTCTTGGGTGGGAATCGAACCCACGACCTCCCGCATAGCAGTCAGGGTCACTAACTACTAGACTGACAGGCCAGTCGAACATTAATGAGGCTGATGATTAGGATGCTTGGCTGGGCCCTGGCTGCCCTTCATCAGTAGTGTGTACTTACCCCACTGGCGCCGTATGCGCAGCTGGAGTCCGCCCAGCCCGGCATCGGCTCCCGGTACGACGAGATCACTGCAACAAGTGCGTACAGATATCAATACTGACTATTTATATAAGTATAAAAAAAGAAAACAATTTTAGTATAATAACTAGCTTTTGCCCGCGGCTTCGCTCCCGGCAACAGAATATTCTACTCTACTCCACTCTGCCCTATTCTGCCCTATTTTTTTTTTTCATAAGAACCTTCTCCTGACAGTAACAAACACACCAAAAAAAGAATTAGCGAAATCGGTTCAGTTGTTCTCGAATTTTGCGCTTACCAACACATATTGCGATTCATTTTTTTTTATATATAAAGATATTAACATATTACGTACACGACGTACGTGTCGTTTTGCGTATTATTATTTAGTTTTTTTTTTTTTTCATTTAGTATTTTTAGTTTGTTAATTTTTTTTAGTATAAAAATTATTTCTTATTTAATACAAACAAAAATATGTCAGTATGTAAACTTAACTATAAATACTTTTATACTAAACCTAACTATGTATGTACAGTCGGTGTTCCAAGCTACCTAACCTACTCGCTTTGAAAAGCTATTAAATGGATAGGTAGTAAAGAGTTTATTTAATTTTGTTATTTAATATACGATAATCTTATTTACTATTTCTTACAATTTTTAAACTATAAAGTTTAATTTTGAATACGTAAGAAATTCATTAAAAAAATATATGAAAATACTGACAAAAAATACGACCACTGGTCTAGAACCATGTACTCGATCTATGGCATGCAAGATTTATTTAGTAAACTGTACAAATAATTAGATATCTAACCTTGAAACTACATAACCCTAATTAACTTAACTAAAAATACCTAATCTAATAAAGCGTCAAAAAACTCTTCCGCATCGCTGTCGACCGGTAAAGTGCCCAAAAGGCTGGCCGCATTGCCACGCTGTAAGGCAATGCTTATTCTCTGCCCAAGGTAAATGCCAGCCCTTGGGTCACGCGAAGTGTCAACAAGTTTTTTAGGAAGTTCATTAAACAACTTGTGGGCACTCGGACCCCACGATCCGAGAGTTTCAACCCCAAACGGCTCGAAAATATAATATTTATGGTATTCCTTTGTGGAACGATGTCAATGACAGCCTGTATAGTAGTAGTATACTATAGAAATTTAAGTCCTTACCGACGGCAGGGCGCACGATGCTGATGGGCAGGTCTCCACCTTGGCTGCGGACCACCTCCTCCGCGATGGCCTTCGCGAACGTGTATGTGTTGGGGTAGCCCTTGATGAGGCTGAAATTACAATTAATTATATTATCCACTAGCTTTTGTCTGCTAGCTCTGACTGGAACAGTCTTTCCGTCCGAATATAATTTAGGTGTCTTCAAGGCTAGAGTGAATAGGCTTCTAATAAACTAGTGCGCCTTACTATCAACGATTGCATCACTGCTTACCATCAGGTGGGATCGCAGTCAAGCACTAGTTTATTGCAATTAAAAAAAAAGCGGCTTCGCCCGCGTACATAAAATATAGCCTATGTCACTCAGGAGTAAAGCAGCTTTCTACTGTTGCTAAAATTTTTCCAATCGGACCAGTAGTTCCAGAGATTACCTACAAACAAAAAAACAAACTTTACTTCTTTATTATATTGGCGTGGCTGGATAGACCTCACGGCGTCCTCACTTTCCGCATGACGCAGGTTCTCACCGGACATGGGAAGTTCGGGAGATTCCTGCACCGGATTCGTGCGGAAGAGACGTCCGGGTGTCGCCACTGTGAGGCGAGCCCGGAGGACACGGTGGAGCACACGGTGGAGGTGTGCCCTGCTTGAGAAGAGCATCGCCGTGTCCTCGTGGGGGTGATCGGCGGCGGCGACCTCTCGCGTCGGGCCCTGGTTCAGGCCATGGTCCGCAGCGAAGAGGAATGGCAGGCGGTCGCCTCCTTCTGCGAAGCAGTAATGCTCGTAAAGGAGGAGGCCGACCGCATAAGGCAAAGGCAACGGCGTACTCGCCGTAGCCGTCGCCGCCGCGATCCTGCCGATATCCGGCCACCGTAGACACTGGCTCGCGGACGGTGAGCAATGGGTAGCTCGCCGTCCGATCGTCTGGTAAGACCGAGTCCAAGTCGTCGACAGCGCGCACCGTTCCCGCGCGCCTCAAGGAGTTGTCAGCAAACTGCAGGGGCCCTTCAGGGTCGAAGCTTCCTGGAGCCTAGAGGGTATGTGAAAATCGTAACCTCGACTCCAGAAATAAGGCAAGGAAGGTACGGGGTAGGTTTTTTAGTCAGTAAGAGTCTGACACTGGTCTCCCGCTCCGCCCAAGACTACCATAAAAAAAAAAACCTCTTTATTATATTAGTGTGAGACAAAGCATTTCTGGCTAAAAATCTGAAAATTTGGCTAACCAGTTACTGGGTTCTGGCGAGCTCTGACTAGCTTCTTTACATCTAAAAGTGGAGACTTTTCCGCACTAGAACGGAAAAAAATAAATTGTGAAACCTAAAAGCCTTTACCGCTTTTAATTCATTAAGCCCCCAAGCGAACCCACACCTATTGTTCTTTAATTGTGTCTGTAATTAGCTCGAACGGTTAAACGCAAAATTGACTGTTTACTGCTTTAAGGGTTTTTTATGGTGGGAAAAATCTTCGCTCTTGGGCGGAGCAGGAAATAGTGTCAGACTCTTACTGACTAAACACCCACCCCGTTACTTTTTTGGCCTTCGCACTGGAGCCAAGCCTTCCTTTCAAAAAGAGACCCTGGGCCCCAGTAGGCTTCAACCCTTTTACATTAAAATTTAAATTGCCCACGTCCCAGACGCCGCCGTGATTCTGATCCTGATTTCCGGCCACCGTAGGCGCGGGCTTGCGGATGGCGAGCAATGGGTAGCTCGCCGTCCGGTCGCCTGGTAACGGATCAAACCAGGTCGTCGATAAAGAGCTCTATTCCTCGCGCCTCAAGGAGTTGTCAGCAAACAGTAGGGACCCTGCAGAAGGATCGAAGCCAACTGAGGCCAAGGGTTCGTGTATGAAAAGCCCCACCAGACCAGGGCCGGTCTAGCTTCTGAAAGGAAGGTCCGACCCCGGTAACAAGGGGGTTAAAAAGGAATGTGGTGGGCTGTTTAGTCAGTAAGAGTCTGACACTGTTTCCCGCCCCACCCAAGGGCGGGATTCGTCACTAGATGATTTTTCCTACCATAAAAAAGACAGCTAAATGACACTGACTTGTGGGCTATAGCCTGGAACCGGTCGTCGTCGAAGGTCTCCGCCATGCCGATCATGAGCTCGGGCTGCACGGGGCTCTCGTAGAACTTCTCCAGCACCTCCCGCTCCACGAAGCGGTCCGTCGCGTTGGCGTACGTCGTTGACACGTACACAAAGGACCTGGAAAGTTGACAACATATAAATGTCAGGCAGGAACAGGAGGTCTACTCTTATTTAACGAAAAACGAAGTTTCGATCTTTCCTTTCCTTGTTTTCTACTACATCATGTCAGCCGAACGACGCCCATTGCTGGGCATAGGCCTCCCCCAAGGATCTCCACAACGATCGGTCCTGTGCTGTCCGTATCCAGCGACTTCCCGCGATCTTCACCAGATCGTCGGTCTACCTTGTAGGGGGCGCCCACGGAACGTCGTCCGGTACGCGGTCGCCATTCGACAACCTTTCCACCCCAACGGCCATCGGCCATTGTTTCCTACCACGCCTCAGTTTAATCAGACTCAGCGCAAAGGTGGCTACCAACCACAGCCACTAGTGGCTATCGATAGCGACTTAACACACTTTTTCGTAAGTATTTTGTATACGACGCGCCACACGTGTCGCTGGTGACCGCCACTCGCTACAGCAGCGTGACATTGAGAATCGTCAAATCTAGGGTTTTGGTTGATATATAGGACCAAACTTTTTTTTTTCTAGTGGATAGTGATATGGCAGGGTTACACGCTTGCCAAGCATTGACAAGCCTCAGCCAATAGCCATTGTGTAGCCATTGTATAAATGGGGAAATCCCGTAAACACAATGGCGATTGGCCGAGGCTTGGCAAGCGTGTAAACCTACCAATAGATGGAATCAAGTGCGCGTGAAATTCCCAAAGTGCCAGATTATAGTTCTAAGAAACGCCTGCAAAAGTTTCATTAGCAATGTGCGTATTTCAGAGTGTTTGCTCACAACATTTTTGAAGGAACCAGGTAGCGAACCTTGTTGTTTGAACCTTTTTACTTGTACAATATTTATGTGCTTGTTTTTGTTTTAAACATTGGAAACTGATATTTTGAATTTTAAAAGCTTTTTCTTACTTATTTATTTTTTTTATTTTTAGAACAAAATTGAAACTATAATCACTTCTTTGATAAAAATAATAATGCTTTTTTTTAAGTGTTTTGAAGGAAATATTTAAAAATGCAACCAATAATATTAGTATAAATAATGAATAAAGAAAATAATATTTATAAAATAATATAATATATTCCACAACTGTCACACAACGTCGTCTTAGTTTGGGACTAAGCAGCTAAGCAGAGCTTGCGTTATGAGTACTAGACAACGGATAAACATACTTATATATTTCTTAATACAAACATATCATCATTACATAGTATAAAACAAAGTCGCTTCGTCCCTATGTATGCTTAGATCTTTAAAACTACTTAACGGATTTTAATGCGGTTTATTTTTCATAGATAGAGTGATTCAAGAGGAAGGTTAATATATTTAATATCACCATTGCACCCATGCGAAGCTGGGGCGGGTCGCTAGTTATAGATAAATTACACACAGACACAGCACAGAACAAATGATCGTGCTCATCACACTAACATTTGTCCTGGGTGGGAATCGAACCCTCGACCTCCCGCATAGCAGTCAGGGTCACTAACTACTAGACTGACAGACCAGTCATCAGTAAGTACACCTAGCTTCAATTACTAAACTCCTTTACAAGTCTGAGTTTCTAGTACGTGTAAAATTCTAATGGTTAGTGACCCTGACTGCTATGCGGGAGGTCGTGGGTTCGATTCCCTCCCAGGATAAATGTTTGTGTGATGAGCACGATCATTTGTTCTGTGTCTGGGTGTAATTTATCTATAATATGTATGTATTTAGGAATATATAAGTATGTTTATCAGTTGTTTAGTACCCATAACACAAGCTCTGCTTAGTTTGAGACTAGATGGCGTTGTGTGATAGTTGTGGATATTATTATTACTTACTTGAGCTTGTGGCAAGCCTTGCCTAGCAGGACTGCCTCCCTGGTCCCGCGCACGTTGATCATGGTGGAGACTCGGAGCGCCTCGTCGAAGCGCGTCGTCGCTGCCATGTGGAAGATCACGTCCACCTGAAATGTATCGCAAGTGAGCTAGATAGGAGAGCATAGCATCAGCCTTGCCTTGCCACCAGCCTTAATGTTCCCATTGCTGGGAATCAGGCGCCACGAAAAAATGGGCGACGTTTGTGTTCTCTGCATTCTGCATTTCTTATTTTTTTTGCATGGTGTGCCGGCTGCAGTCTTTCCGTCCGATTATAATTTAGGTGTCTTCAAGGGTAGAGTGAATAGGTTCTTAATAGACTATTGCGCCTTACCATCTACGATTGATTCATTGTTTATCATAAGATGGGCGAGAGCAGTGGTGGCCGAGTGGTAAAGACCCCGACTTACAAGCTGTAGGTCACAGGTTCAAACCCAGCCAGGCACATTACTTTGTGTAATTTATTTCATCACCATTGCTCTCAAAACGGTGAAGGAAAACATCGTGAGGAAACCGGCATGTCCTAGAACCAAAAATTCGAAGATATGTGACATCCACCAATCCGCACTGGGCCCGCGTGGTGGATCATGGCCCATTCCCTCTCGTAGAGAGAGGAGGCCTGTGTCCCTGCAGTGGGAACATTAAAAAGGCTGATGATGATGATGATGATGATCATAAGATGGGATCGCAGTCAAGCACTAGTTATCATATAACTTTTACTATGAGACCAACACAAACATCACTGAAAAAAACCCACTGTTCCATACATTTTGTCGAGTTATGTGAATATAAATCTATGGAGCAGCGGATTTTTTTTTCATGATTTTTGAGTTGGTCTCATAGTAAAAGTTGTTTATATTGGTGTATACAATGATCCTTTTTATGGAAAGCCCATCTGTCGTAACAACTTTGTATATTGTGTACAACAAACAATGTTTAGTAAAAGTAAGATGTTTGGTATACAGAAATCTCATATTAATGATATAATTATTATATTCAATCGTGGATTTTTTAAACAATGTGGATACTTAGAGGTGTTTAACATGAAGAGATCTAGTTCTAAGATCTGGCCGTAACATCTGGGGCTTGTGGCTCAAGTCTGCTATTTTCAAAATATTATCATTCCACTGTCATTCCATTTTGCTAAAATTTCGTAATCTGTTAATTCATAATGGCTGATCATTGGTCGGTTAGTGGTCTCGTAATAGAATTGTGATACGAGCTGTTTTGTAACGAATTAAAAACAATAACTGCACAGTAATATTCTAATTGTAAGTCACTGATTAAAGGATGTGTCAAAATTTTATTAATTTACCGCATATGTCAAATATTCATTTGTCATTATATATGAGATTACAGAAAATAAAAAATTCATTAAAAAATTCTTAGTAAGTCATAATGAAACCATTATTTTTTGACAGATTACCAAACTTGTCAAAGTCCACAATTTTACAATCAATGGTGGACTATTCTGACACTGTTGTAATAGCAGACTTGACGCCCTGCATGTTTACCTGAGACGTTACAGTCCCCCAGTCCTGGTCGCTGAGACCAAGTCTTATCTCCGACACGTCCCCTTCTATCGGTACTATCTTCTCCGCAAAATTCGGCTTCTTCCTCTTCACCATGCTGTATACCTGCAAATGATAAAATGTCGCTTATTATTTACTAGCGACGAAAAATGCTGTGTTATACATAAAAACTTTCCTCTTGAGTCACTCTATCTATTAAAAAAAGCCGAATCAAAATCCGTTGCGTAGTTTTAAAGATCTAAGCATACATAGGGACAGCGGTAAACAACTTTGTTTTATACTAAGTATGTAGTGATGATGATGATTTTATTTTGAACTTGGAACTCCTGTACAATTTGAAGAGAATAAACTAGAGTAAGTGTGACATTGCTATAGTAATCTGTCAGGCGCTTGCGCTTAAAAATTAATGTTGACTCGAACATTTTTGTTCATAACTAGCGACCCGATCCAGCTTCGCACGGGTGCAATGCTGATATTAAATAAATTATAAACCTTCCTCTTGAGCCACTATATCTAAGGGCAACAAACACAAACTTTACCTCTTTATTATATTAGTGTAGATTATTATATTATTAGTGTAGATTATAATATTATAATTATAATATAATAAGTGTAGATAGTGTAGATAACACCTAGACACAGAACAAATGATCGTGCTCATCACACAAACATTTGTGTTGGTTGGGAATCGAACGCACGATCTCCGGCATAGCAGTCAGGGTCACTAACTACTAGGCTGACAGGTCAGGCAATGAATGTTGTGTATCGTACCGGGTCCTGCAGCATCTCTTCCACTCTGTCTTGTATGGCCATGCCCTTCTTCGGTCGCAGCAGCAGGTACACTTTGTCCACATCACACGCCCTGGAATAGATAGACAAATTTAACTTTATTTTACAACAAAACTATCAGAACTTATACAAAGCTTAAATCTGTAGGTGCTCCCACATTGCCGATAGAAAAAGTTTAGTAACGTTAGGAAATATTTGTTAGAATAAAAAAAAACACGTTAGAAGTTGTTTAGTACTTATTACATTAGTTAACAAATTATAACAAAACAAATTATTGTCTTTATATTTAATATTTTTTTTAAACACAAAATGAAAGTTATTCCAATGAGCAAATCCTCTTCCATTTTCATGTAGACGCCCTCAGGACGCAAACCAAACCTACCTGCGAGCCAATACCAGATTTAAATGTTATAAAATGTTAGTAAACATTTTCTATTAGTGTAGGAGCACTTATAACATGTAACAGTTCCTAAAATGTAATAATTGACAACATCATCATCATCAGCCTTTTTAATGTTCCCACTGCAGGGACACAGGCCTATTCTCTCTAGGAGAGGGAATGGGCCATGATCCACCACGCGGGCTCAATGCGGATTGGCGGATGTCACATGTCTTCGAATTTTTGGTTCTAGGACATGCCGGTTTCCTCACGATGTTTTCCTTCACCATTTTTGAGAGCAGTGGTGATGAAATAAATTACACAAAGTAATGCGCCTGGCTGGGTTTGAACCCGTGACATACAGCTTGTAAGTCGGGGCCTTTACCACTCGGCTACCACTGCTCTCCTCCTGTGTGAATTGACAACATTTGTTAGTAAATGGTTTTTATGTTAAAGAATGTTTACAAACATTATCTAACAGTAATGTGGGAGCACCGTATAGGTACAATGGAATTTTGACCTTTGTTTTAGTAAGATTTTAAAAAATGTTCAAAACAGTCTTGTGGGTACATGACCAGTGCAAAGAGGCTGATTGGTTATCCAGCTTTAGTTGGGTCCAATCTTCAAAGTCTCGAGCACAGGCGCAGAGTAGCCAGCCTTGCGGTTATCTACAGGATGCATTTTGGAGAGTGTGCGCAGGAATTGCACGATTTGATTCCGCCATGTCAATTTTACCATCGGACAACCGGTACGGCGTATATCCACCCTTAAGTTGTTGAGACATCTACAGTCCAGACTAAGCGTTTTGCCTCGTCGTTTATACCGCGTCCATCGAGGAATTGGAACAGTTTACAAGCTGTGGTCGTTCCGTCTGATTATAATTTAGGTGTCTTCAAGGCTAGAGTGAACAAGCTCTTAGTTTTTTTTATTTTGTTTTTATTGTACTTGAAATTTTGATGGTTTTTTATTTTTGGCTTCATGTATTATGATTTTCGTGTGCCTACACTGTGGCAAAATAAATTTATTTTCTTTCTTTCTTAATAAACTAGTGTGCCTCACCATCAACGATTGCATCACAGTGGGATCGCAGTCAAGCGCTAGTTTATAGCAATTAAAAAACAAAAAGAAAACAGCACTGGGTTGCGACAGCCGCAATCACCAATTCACACAGTAGGATTCCACTACATCTTCTGTCCCTCTCTGTCACAGTATAAGCATCTCTCTCTCACCTGAAGAGTTTCTCGACGAGCTGCTTGCCGAGGAAGCCGGAGCCGCCCGTGAGCAGCACGCGGGAGCCCCGGTAGAACTGCTGCACCGCGGAGCAGCCTCGCTCCGTGGCCTCGATCATGGCCTTCTGTCGGGACAGGGCTTCCAACTCCACTGCTAGCGCCGGGTCCATGCTGATCAGGTTATTTGGGTTTCCTGTGTTTAGAAACCATAAAGTTGTAGGATTTATAGACTTAGGCAGGCCGCACACCAGCGCCACATACTACACGTATCGAACATTCAGCTTACCACAAATGTATCGTATATACGCACATCGGATGCACAGTTGTAGCGTGGCACCGCTTTCAGCATGTCGACGTTATTTTCTGATAACGACGATTTCTTGGTGTGGCGATTCATGAGAAAAAAAAGACGTTATTGGGTTCATCCTTTAGACGTTATTGGTTTAATCAAGATTGCAATATCAAGATTTTTCATCAAACTTAGTCCAAATAATTTCTGTAATCCGTCTGTTACTATAATCATGAGAGTATGATTGTATAATATAGGGATTTTTTCACTTTCTGCAGTAAAATCAACGTAAAATTCAATATTGTCTTTCATTTTTTCCAAGCAACACGACACAAAAAACGAACCGGTTCGATCTTGAATTATTGTAGCGCGGATGACGTCTCGCCACAAAGTGCGCCCGCTACAAATGTTTCCTCGGTGTGCGTGCTCACGTAGGAATATATGGGGGCGTTAAATGTGTCGCGTTTCAAATGTGGCGCTACAATTGTGAAAGAATTGTATGCCTGGTGTGCGGCCTGGTTAACTAGCTATTCTTCAAATTCTTTATCTTTTCAATTTTAAGTATATTTTTGGCTATTTTTTCTTTTGTTTTAAAGCTCATACGTTTCACCCTTACTCGAGGACTTGAGGCGCTGCTTGCTGAAATACCGGTCATAAACCTAGTTCGGCAGCAGATGCTAACTGTTTGACACAATTTATTGTATTGTTCAATTGTTATTTTTAACTAGCTTATAAGCAATTGTGTATTCATGTTCTTGTTTTTGTTCAATAAATATATTATTATTATATAGCTTTCTGCCAGCGGCTTCGCCCGCGTAAAATTAGGTTTTCGCACAAACTTTGGATACGCGTTTCATCCCTTTACGTGGGGTGAATTTTGAAAAACCCTTTCTTAGTGTTCGCCTACGTCATAAAAAAGCCTTGTGCAAAATTTCACACTCCTAGTGACTGACATATCAATGCACAGCCAAAACTACTGGGTAGTTTTCATGATGATGTCAGTCAGTCAGTCAGTCAGTTTCTCCTTTTCATTACATAGTATAAAACAAAGTCGTCCTGTTCCTATGTATGCTTAAATCTTTAAAAGTACGCAACGGATTTTGATGCCGTTTTTTTTAATAGATAGAGTGATTCAAGAGGAAGGTTTATGTGTATAATACATGCATAATATATTTAATATTACCATTGCACCCGTGCGAAGCTGGGGCGGGTCGCTAGTTGTGTCATCTACACTAATATTATAAAGAGGTAAAGTTTGTTTTTTTTTTATTTTTTTGTTTGTAGGAGGTAATCTCTGTAACTACTGGTCCGATTGCAAAAATTCTTTTCGTATTGGATAGTCTATTCGAGGAAGGTTATAGGCTATATAACATCACGCTATGACTTATTGTGGCGGAGCAGTAACCACAGACGCGGGTGAAGCCGCATGTAGCCTATATATCGCTAACTTCACGCGGGCGAAGCCGCAGGCAAAAGCTAGTAAAATCATAAAAAATAATATTTAATTTATGTGTAAAACACAAATTTACATAGTATGCAAATAGTTTAAATCGAATGGAGTCTCGAAGATTTATCCGAATCACGAAAAAAGTTTTTTCGTGACATAATTAAGTTTTATCATGCGAGTCTTAAAATATTTTTTTGCGAGAAAAGCGGTCGTATCTTTTATTATTGTTAACGCAAAAGTCTGAAATTGTTCACAGCTTCAAAGGGATTATAAACTTGAGTTATCATCATCAGCCTTTTTGATGTTCCCACTGCTGGGACACAGGCCTCCTCTCTAGGAGAGGGAATGGGCCCTAATCCACGACGCGGGCCTAGGGCGGATTGGTTGATATCACATGTCTTCGAATTTTTGGTTCTATGACATGCCGGTTTCCTCACAATGTTTTCCTTCACCGTTTTGAGAGCAGTGGTGATGAAATAAATTACACAAAGTAATGCGCCTGGCTGGGTTTGAACCCACGACCTACGACTCGTAAGTCGGGGCCGATACCACTTGGCCACCACTGCTCTCCAAAACTTGAGTTCATGGTTTTAATTTCAACACGATACCTTTCCGAGATAAAGGATCTTGACAGACAGACACAAAGTTATCCTACAAGGGTTCAAGAACGAATCCCAAAAATATGTCAAATGGTGAAATAAAAACAATTATCAATGTCAGATGGTAAATGTAAAAATTGTTGCAAAAAAAAAAAAAAAACAAAAGAATACATATAGTTCGATTTTTAATCCTAGACTACGATTTGACAACTTTTAAATGTCAAACTCCAGAAAATTGGGAACATATTTCAAGAGTATGACATTCTGGGTTGTCAAATCGTAGTCTAGAATTAAAAAACGAACTAAATCAATGTCAGATAGTAAATGTAAAAATTGTTGAAAAAATTATAATAAAAAAAAACAAATGAAATCATCTTAAAAATTAAAATCAATTAATTGCTTTTGCAATTATTGTAATTGCAAAAGCAATTAATTGATTTTAATTTCATTTTGATTTAATTTGAATTCGATTTTGATAATGATTTAATATCATTTTGATTTTGCCATCCAGCGTGGCAATGCTGCCAACGTTCTGGGCACTTTTCCCATTGATGTGTATGAGAATGAATTTCTTCATGCCCAATAAATCATTTTGTAAATATTAATATATTTTTAACTTTATTAACCTTAGGTTATTATTAGAATATATAATAATGAAATGTATATTATTCGAACAATTAAACTTCCATATGTTAAAAAAAAGAATACTTAATATTGATTTAATTTAATTTTTCAGTGTTAGTTTTTAAAAATGTAATTTCATATAACTTTGATATTCCATTTGATACATAGTATGTAATTATAATATTAGATACTATTTTATATTATGTGAAAAATGTAATTGGTTGTACATTTATTTCATTTGTTAAATTGTAAAATTACTAGTGACCCGCCCCGGCTTCGCACGGGTGCCGTGATGATATTAAATACATTATGTATGTATTATACATATAAACCTTCCTCTTCAATTACTCTATCTATTAAAAAAAACCGCATCAAAATCCGTTGGGAAGTTTTAAAGATCTAAGAATACATAGGGATAGAGCGACTTTGTTTTATACTATGTAATGATTTATTATTTATTTATTTATTTTAATGGTTCACCTACAATTGTTACATCGATACAGTATTAAGTTCAGTGCATAATATTACGACTAGATGTATAATATTATGTGCCCAGCAGTGGCCGTCGCTCGGCTGACATGATGATGATGATGATGTATAATATTAAACGGTAAACACTTCATGCTATACGATATACCTACGAACAAATAAAAACAAAGCATCTACTGCAGAAACAAAACATAGTAGAACATTTTTGTTTTTTGTGTGCCAAAAATTATAAAATAATTCAAGTGATACTAACTAAATTATACAACCATTTGCAAAAATCAAGTCAATCTCTAATCTTAAAACTACATAAATATACACATATATTTAACAAATAAAAAACAAACCTAAAGTACTTAACTAAAAACTAATCTAATAAAGCGTCAAAAAACTCTTCAAAATTAAGTATAATATTATGTTTCCTAAAAAAAAAAACAATGTCCCTAAAGGTCTAGGCTACACACAAAAAATTACTTACTTTCTTTTAAAACCCCTTTCACTTCAACGTACGTATCAGTCCAGAATATATTTTTATGATTACCACTAAATCCACGTTCTCACAAGACACAGAGTTATCCACTACAGCAATTGTGTCTCAGTACATGTCTGACAGCATTCTTGTCCTTCAATGTTCGCTGCCACAGATTGACTAGTTAATGGAGTGCTCACAAACTCACACAGCGCATAGGCGCTTATGAACGTACTGATGCATATACAATTAAATAAATAAAAAACAAAACTATATTGTAAATACACTATAAGTTGTAATATTTATTTGTTGTTGTAATATAATATGTATATGTATATATGTGTATGTATATGTGTAAATGTAGCTATGTTTAGTTTTATACTCGTATTTATAGTTTAATTAATTCATTAGTAGTACACCGCAGACGGCGCAGATTACCCCCTTATTTATTTTTAGTTCTTACGATCCATCCTAAGGTTGTCTGGTAGATATCGCTGTTAGCGATAAGACCGCCTTTGTACCCATAGATTTAAGTTTCTGTATAAGTTCTGTAACTTTTTGGTGTACAATAAAGTTTAATCTATCTATCTATACACTATTAACAAGCCCTTTGTAATTATCAAGAAGTTAGTCAATCAGAAAAATATATAGTTTACTAACAAGTCAACCCAACTATGGGTTAAACTCGCCTGTGTACATCACCTGTTCTTTTATTTGTACTTATGTAATTTGTGTACAATAAAGAATATAAGGAATATATAAGAAAGACGTTTTTGTATGGTGGGAAAAGTCATCGAATGACGAATCCCGCCCTAGGGTGGAGCGGGAGACAGCGACAGACTTCTCGATCCTGGTGGTCCGCTTGCGCATCAACCCTTGGCCCCAGAAGGCTTCGACCCTGCTGGGCCTGTACAGTTGCTGACAAGTCGAATTTACAAAAACCTCTATGGACATCATGTTACATATCACGAGTATTTATTTATTAAAACTTTATGCGGAAGTGTACAAAATTGGATTTAATGCTATGTTTTTTTTTAATTTTTTTATGGTAGGTAAAAATCATCCAATGACGAATCCCGCTCGTGGGCGGAGCGGGCAACAGTGTCAGACTCTTACTGACTAAAGAACCTACCCCGTTCCTCCCTTGCCTTATTTCTAGAGCCCGGACTTAATGCTATGTGCATTTTCTACTAGTCAACCTTTGGGTGATGCAGAGAATCATAATTATAAAATAGAGATGTCAGTCAAAATAAAATAAAATAAAGTAACGATTGCGTAACCGCAGAAAACAGCCAGCTATTTTGTAATTCACTCGCTCGATGATTAATTATAATAATATATAATACTAGCTTTTACCCGCGGCTTCGCCCGTGTGGTTTTGGGGTTGGGGTTGGGGTTTCCGGGATAAAAAGTAGCCTATGTCCTATTCCGGGGTGTATCCTATGCCTGTGCCAAATTTCATCCCGATCCGTCGAGTCGTTTTGGCATGATTGAGTTACAAAAATACAAACATCGTAACTTTCGCATTTATAATATTAGTAAGAAGTTAGATAATAATATATTCCATAACTGTCACACAACATCGTCCAGTCCCAAGCTAAGCAGAGCTTGTGTTATGAGTACTAGACAACTGATTAACATACTTTTAAATTTCTAAATACATAGATATTATAGATAAATTACATCCACACCGAACAAATGATTGAGCTCATCATACAAACATTTGTCCTGGCTGGGAATCGAACCACGGGCCACTAACCACTAGACCAACAGGCCAGTCAATATTTGATTATTATTTTTTTTCATATTAACATTCCATTTACTACTCACTCTTTGTAATGACGAATACGCAAGCTTGCAGAAAGTTTATGTTATTAATAAAATGGCTGAAGTGAGTGTTCAGCGCTATGTGCCGTGTGTCACGTGCGAGCATGTACTGAGATAACAGGCACGCGTCTGTGTCGTCATCACGCGATAACATCAGAGATAAAGGATGTCTAAGTCATTTTTAAGAACTGATATGGTAAAAATGGACCCTATTTTTTTTATGCTAGGTAAAAATCATCCAATGACGAAACCCGCTCTTGGGCGGAGCGGGAGACCAGTGTCAGACTCTTACTGACTAAAAAACCTACCCCTTATGGCTTACCTTATGGCATGGAAGATACGGGGTAGGTTTTTTAAGGTTTTTTAGGAATAATCCTAGAGTCGAGGTAACAGTTTGCACCACCCTAGGCTCCAGGAGGCTTCGACCCTGAAGGGCCTCTGCAGTAAGAACTGATATGGTAAAAACGGGACCTTATTTTTTTATCATGACTGAAAAGTTGAAAGGAAATCGTTTGTCTTGGTATGGCCATGTAAAGAGGAGAGATGAAACACATGTTACGAAAAGAGTTTTGAGTTTACACGTAGATGGATGGAGAGGAAGAGGGAGGCCGAAGAAGAGATGGATGGATTGTGTGAGAAGTGATATGAAAGAAAAGGAAGTTAGTGATAGTGTGACGGGTGACAGGACAGAGTGGAAGAAAAAGACATGTTGCGCCGACCCCAAGTAATATGGGATATGGGTAGGATGATGATGATGATGATTTTTTTTATCATCATCAGCCTTTTTAATGTTCCCACTGCCGGGACACAGGCCTCCTCTCTAGGAAAGAGAATGGCCGTAATCCACCACGCGGGCCCATTGCGGATTGGAGGATGTCACATCTCTTCGAATTTTTGGTTCTAGGACATGCCGGTTTCAACACGATGTTTTCCTTCACCGTTTTGTGAAGTAATATATAAATATAGATTCAAAAGAGTGCCCATGGAGTTTCTTGCACATTTTTCGCCATAGGAGTCTTCGCCTTGGAACATGCAAATTAGCTTCAATTTTGACATTTCAAAAGTGTCTGTAAATGGTCTATTTGAAATAAATGATTTTGAGTTTGAGAGATTTTTTTTTATGCTAGGTAAAAATCATCCAATGACGAATCCCGCCCTTGGGTGGAGCAGGAAACAGTGTCAGACTCTTACTGTCTAAACAACCTACCCCGTTCCTTCTCTGCCCTTCGTCTTAGGGCCAAGCCTTCTTTTCAGAAAGAGAGCCTGGACCCAGTAGGCTTCGACCCTTTTGCAGAGTCCCCACGATAATTCCAGAGCTGGCCTGAAGCCTGCTCTACTAAACTATAATTTCGCCGAAAGACGTCCACTGCTGGACAATTGCTTCAACAAAGACCGGTCCGCGTCTTGCATTCATCGGATACTGACTAAACAACCTACCCCGTTTATTCCTTGTCTTACAGAGCCCTGTGCCCGAATTCACGTAAAATTAAACAATTCCAATTCCATTGTCGTTCGATCGCAGTCTTATCCAAAATCGGTATTCGCAATTTTTGAACCACAATATGTGACCTTTAGCCGTTGACGTCCTATCCGACAACGATTGAAAGACGATTGAAATAGCTGAATACGCTTCAACGAATCTCTAACGAGTTCAAAATCGATGTCGTTCAAACTCGTTTAATGGATGTGAATACGAAAATGTCAAAGTCGCTACGATATCGCTACGGTTTTGATTACGAGAATTAGGCTACTGTTGTTACGATTTCGCATCAACCCTTGGCCGTAGGAGGCTTCGACCCTGTAAGGCCCATACAGTTTGCTGGCCTTGAGGCGCGCAGGAACAGTGCGCGCCGTCGACGACTTGGGCTCGGTCCAGACTGTTACCAGACGACCAGACGGCGAGCTACCCATTGCTCACTATTAGACTCCGCTGTATATCTGTATGTCACCGGGCTGCATCTCGTAAATCGTAATAGCTAGACAGTTTCAATTTTCATTGCTACATTTTTTTATTGCTTTAAACTTGTGGCTGCGAACCCACCTGATGGTAAGCAGTGATGCAATCGTTGATGGTGAGGCGCACTAGTTTATTAAGAGTCTATTCAGCCTTAAAGACACCTAAATTATTATCGGATGGAAAGACCGCAGCCGGCAAACTGTTCCAGTCCTTCAATGTGCGCGGAACGGAAACGAGTATTATAATACCGTTTTTCACTAAATTATACTTTTTTAAAATGATAAATACTTATATAGTTCTAAGTATCAAATTACATAGTATAAAATAAAGTCCTGTGTCCCAGCAGTGGGAACATTAAAAAGGCTGATGATGATGATGATGAAAATAAAATCACTGTGTCCTTATGTATGCTTATATTTTTAAAACTACGCAAATTACTTAATTTTTGTATGTTTATTATTGTGCTATGCCCTGTGTCTGTACCAATAAATGTTGTTTGTTTCTTTCTTTCTTTTTCCTTTAACGGTTTTTGATGCGTTTTTTTTTAATTGATAGTGTCTTCAAGAGGAAGATTTATAAGTATAATACATGCGTAATATATAAGTGTTGCACCCGTGCGAAACTGGGGCGGGTCTCTAGTTTATACTAAAACAAGTGACACACAGACAGAACAAATTAATGATCGTGCTCATCACAGTTGAGAAACATTTGTCCTGGATTGGAATCCAACCCACGATCTTCGACACACCAGTCAGGACCACTTACCACCAGCCCAACTTAGGGAAGTCAAGTCAGTCGGACACCGACTTTTTCCTTTATAGCCCCCTCTAAACATTAAAAAAAATGCATGAATTGTAACTGACTAGCTTTTGCCCGCGGCTTCGATCCCGGCAACAGAACAATGTGATAAATGAAGAACTTCACACAAACCATTTACTAAATAGTCTGACCAAAGTCCAAACCAAATGGATAGGTGAGCCTGTGCTTGAATTATAAAATTACAACTCCACCATGTACCGGTGGAGCAGTAGTGGCCGAGTGGTAACGACCCCGACTTACGAGTCGTAGGTCGCGGGTTCAAACCCAGCTAGGCGCATTACGCGCGGAATTAAATTATGTAATTCCGACGCACACTCCCCGAAGTGCAACCGGTAGAAAACCGACAGGCTAGCAATATATATTATCAGTAACATTGCGAAGGCAGGAGGAAATATATTTATTTACCCACTCGTATGTACATAAATAATATATATATAAAAGGAGAAACTGACTGACTGACATATCAACGCACAACCGAAACTACTGGGACTAGGAGAGTGAAATTTTGCAGAAGGCTTCTTTTTATGAGGTAGGCGAACACTAAGAAAAGTTTTTCCAAAATTCACTCCCGAAAAGGGATGAAACGCATATCCAAACTTTGTGTGAAAACCAATTTTCACGCGGGCGAACCCGCTGGAAGAAAGCTAGTCTATCTATCTACACTAGTATAATAAAGAGGTAAAGTTTGTTTTCTTGTTTGTAGGAGGTAATCTCTGGAACTACTGGTCCGATTGGAAAAAGTTTAGCAACAATAGAAAGCTGCTTCACTCCTGAGTGACATAGGCTATATTTTATGTACGCGGGCGAAGCCGCGGGCAAAAGCTAGTAGGCTATATTTTATATATTTTACTAGCTTCTGCCCGCGACTTCGTCCGCGGAAATTTTGTGAGACAAAAGTTGTGATAGCTCGGTTAATATCCATGTATTATAAATAATTTATAGCCTATGTCACTCAGGAGTAAAGCAGCTTTCTATTATAGCTTCAATTTTTCCAATCGAACCATTAGTTCCAGAGATTACCCCCTACAAACAAAAAAACAAACTTTACCTCTTTATTATATTAGTGTAGATGTACGCGGGCGAAGCCGCTGACAAAAGCTAGTGATGATATAAAAGGAGAAACAAAAAAAAAACTGATTGAAATATCAACGCACTGCCGAAACTGCTGGGACTAGGAGAGTGAAATTTTGCACAGGACTTCCTTTTATGACGTAGACGAACACTAAGAAAGGGTTTTTTAAAAATTCAGCTTCTAAAAGGATGTAATGGGGGTCAAAAGTTTGTATGAAGAAACTTACTTAGACGCGGGTGAAGCCGCTGACAAAAGCTAGTATTGAATATTGTATCTTTTATTTATTTATTTATCTTACTAATATTATAAATGCGAAAGTTACGATGTTTGGATGTTTGTTACTCAATCACGCCAAAACAGCTGGACGGATCTGGATGAAATTTGGCACAGGCATAGGATACACTCCGGAATAGGACATAGGCTACTTTTTATCCCGGAAACCCCAACCCTAACCCCAAACCACGCTTGCGAAGCCGCGGGCAAAAGCTAGTATTACATATTGTACCTTTTATTTTCATTGATGGCTTGTATGCGCTCAAGATTACGTGTCGCCGATATGAGGCCTTGACCTTATATCGTAACCAGATATTGTCGGCTCAGAGGCCGCGCCGCCGACTTCGCAAACTTGACCGCATTCGCTTTAATTCACGAAAAACAACATATTTTAGTCAAAAATGTGTGAATCGTATTCGGTTACGCAGGGTGCCGTATATTTTTTTCTTTTTCTCTGCATCACCCAAAGGTTTTTATTTTAAACAAGCTTTTGCCCGCGGCTTCGCCCGCGTGGTATTGGGGTTGGGGTTGGGGTTTCCGGGATAAAGAGTAGACTATGTCCTATTCCGGAGTGTATCCTATGCCTGTGACAAATTTCATCCAGATCCGTCCAGCCGTTTTGGCGTGATTGAGTAACAAACATCCAAACATCGTAACTTTCGCATTTATAATATTAGTAAGATTGCAATAAACTAGTGCTTGACTGCGATCCCACCTGATGGTGAGCAGTGATGCAATCGTTGATGGTAAGGCGCACTAGTTTATTAAGAGCCTATTCTCTCTAGCCTTGAAGACACCTAAATTATAATCGGATGGAAAGACTGCAGCCGGAAAACTGTTGTTGTTGTTGTGGTTGATTGGTTTTTTTGTTATGGTAGGTAAAAATCATCCAAATATGAATCCCTCTCTTGGGCGCGGATCGGGAAACAGAGTCAGACTCTTACTGACTAAACAACCTTCCTTGCCTTATTCCCAGAACCCTGGTGTAACTGTAACGCTTTCGCACCAACCCTCGGCTCCAGGAGGCTTCGACCCTGAAGGTCGACTGGTAGAAAATGCCTAAGGCATTAAGTCGGCCTTTGTACCTTTATGTTCATGAAGTGTTAAATAAATAAATGAATATTAAAATTCGCACGCCCAACCTGATTGCTGACGACTTATTTTGTTGTACTCTGGTTGAATTCACAAGGAATGGATTATTTATCTACACTAATATAATAAAGAGGTAAAGTTTGTTTTTTTGTTTTTTTGTTTGTAGGGGGTAATCTCTGGAACTACTGGTCCGATTGGAAAAATTTTAGCAACAATCGAAAGCTGCTTTACTCCTGAGTGACATAGGCTATATTTTATGTACGCGGGCGAAGCCGCTGATAAAAGCTAGTAATTAATATAAATAAATTAGAATAAGCGCATTTATCGCATTAGGGATAAAAAAAAACCTGTAAAAATAGATGTAAAAAGATGAAAAAAAAATGGGATTACTCTGTGCGGTTGTTTAGTCAGTAAGAGTCTGACACTGTCTCCCGCTCCGCCCAAGGGCGGGATTCGTCATTGGATGATTTTTCCCAGCTTTGAAAAGGAGGCGACCTCCTACCACTTTTCGTTCCCGATCATGGTCTGAAGCAAGTATATACTTACGGCTAGGTATAAAATAACTAATTTTTACGGAACCCTAAATATGAGTTGTGTTATAGCCTTATATGTAGTCCTGATCAGAGGCTTGTGTCTCTATGAAGGTGACAGCGCAGGGTAGTCCGTCAGACGCACATTCTCGAGTTTTTGTATCTTATGGGTCAGTGTCGAGTTGTGTATTCATTAATATATATTTTGCTGCCGTAATATGCGTTTGTTTACGAAATTATATTAATTAAAATCATCAATTTAAGTAACAAAAATAAATAAATAATAATATAATTCTAGTTCCGGTTTTCTACAATAAACTTCTGCATTAAAAATCTCTTTGGATTGTGTTAAATGAAGCAACAAGCTTTAAGATAGGCGAGTGAGAAGAGACTACCTTAAGATTTTTTTTTTATGGTAGGTGAAAATCATCGAATGACGAAACCCGCGGGCGGAGCGGGAGACCAGTATCAGACTCTTACTGACTAAAAAACCTACCCCGTACCTTCCTTGCCTTATACCTAGAGTCGAGGTAACAGTTTGCACCACCCTAGGCTCCAGAAGGCTTCGACCCTGAAGGGCCCCTGCAGTTTGCTGACAACTCCTTGAGGCGCGCGGGAACGGTGCGCGCCGTGGACGACTGGGACTCGGTCTGGACAGTTACCAGACGACCGGATGGTGAGCTACCCATTGCTCACCGTCCGCGAGCCAGTGTCTACGGTGGCCGGATATCGGCAGGATCGCGGTGGCGACGGCTACGGCGAGGGCGCTGTTGCCTTTGCCTTATGCGGTCGGCCTCCTCCTTTACAAGCATTACTGCTTCGCAGAAGGAGGCAACCGCCTGCCATTCCTCTTCGATGTAGACCATGGCCTGAACCAGGGCCCGGCGGGAGAGGTCGCCGCCGTCGATCACCACCTTAAGATAGTTCTTAGTAACCAGTCTACTTAAGATTCCAAAAACCATACTCTAGGACTATGGATTATAAAAAGGCAAAGGTAAAGGTATTGGTAAAAAGTCGCATAAAGGAAACTATCAGGAGGATTCGGAATGTTTGGTTTGCGGCGAAAAGTACAGTCAAACTAAGTCCACAGATGAATTGTACCAATGCACCGCTTGTCTTAAATGGGCTCACGAAAGTTGCATCGGTTTTTCTGAGCAAGAATTATTATTTTTTGTATGCACAAACTGCGAATAATTTGATTATTTACTTTTATTGTTAGTATCTGTTTTCACCTCTTGAATAAAAAATGTTTATACTGTTTGACACATAGGTATGGGGTGAAAACGGATTAATAATTTTTATTAAAATATGTTTTTTTTATTAGTAAGATTGATCTCAAATATTTTTATGCCAAAGTTATATAATATGTAGGTAATATAATATAATATGTCCACAACTATCACACAACGCCATCTAGTCCCAAGCTAAGCAGAGCTTGTGTTATGGGTACTAGACAACTGATAAACTTACTTATATATTTTTAAAAACATACATATTATAAACAAATTACACCCAGACACAGAACAAATGATTGTGCTCATCACACAAACATTTGTCCTGGGTGGGAATCGAACCCACGACCTCCCGAATAGCAGTCAGGGTCACCAACTACTAGATTGACAGGCCAGTCCATATCTAAGGTATACTTAGACATTTATGATATTGATTACCTCATTAAAAAACATAGTAATTTTTTATTGTGTATTTTTCTTAACTATCTGGTCCCCCCCCACCTTCCCCTATTAGATGTTTCAAGGCTTTGCTTTTTTTAGAGTTAAATGAACTAAGCCCACCTTCTTCGTTCATTAAACTCTTGAGTCCTGCGTGAACGCCGGCGTTTGCACATCTGTAGTCTTTCTATTATGTATCTTATTACAGTATTCCAAAGATTAAGCCCTAACAGGATACCGGTGTTCGCACACCTTTAATTCTCTTTTTAAATCTCTAGTTTGACTATTATATATATGTATGTAATTTATGTATTTTATTTTATTATACGGTATAGTATAGTTATATGTGTATTTATGCATTTATTAGTTTTATTTAAGTTTTCGTTAACTCCTCTTTTTATTTCTACACACTATTGTCTACGTTTCTTATTATCTCTCCTTTCGCGGGTCTGCTGGAAGAAATTTCTTTTAGAAATAAGCAGTACCTTTGTACCATTTTTCTGTAATTTTGTTTCTCTTTTTATTTTATACTAGCTGTGCCCGCGACTTCGTCCGCGTGGAATATTTATTTTGGGCATCATATTTATTTTTTAAAGAACATAATTATCGAAATGTTCTTCACAGAGCTACACCCCCCCTTGGGCATGCCATAATCTCGGCGGTAAGTCCCCTCTTTGAGGCGTGGTTGGATAGACATCACGGCGCCTCACCTTCCGCATGACGAAGGTTCTCACCGGACATGGGAAGTTCAGGTGATTCCTGCGCCGGATTCGTGCGGAAGAGACGCCCGGGTGCCCGCCACTGTGTGGCCAGCCCGGAGGACACGGTGGAGCACACTGCAGAAGTGTACCCCGCTTGGGAAGAGCAACGCCGTGCCCTCGTGGGAGTGATCGGCGGCGGCGACCTCTCGCGCCGGGCTTTGGTTCAGGCCATGGTCCGCAGCGAAGAAGAATGGCAAGCGGTCGCCTCCTTCTGCAAAGCAGTAATGCTCGTAATGGAGGAGGCCGACCGCATAAGGCAAAGGCAACAGCGCCCTCGCCGTAGCCGTCGCCGCCGCGATCCCGCCGATATCCGGCCTCTGTAGACGCTGGCTTGCGGACGGTGAGCAATGGGTAGCTGGCCGTCCGGTTGTCTGGTAGCAGTTCAGACCGAGACCAAGTCGTCGACGGTGTGCACTGCTCCCGCGCGCCTCAAGTTGTTGTCAGCAAACTGTGGGGCCCTTCAGGATCGAAGCCTCCTGCAGCCGAGGGTTGGTGCGAAAGCGTTATACCGGGGCTCTGGGAATAACGCTAGGGAGGAACGGGGTAGGTTGTTTCGTCAGTAAGAGTCTGACACTGTTTCCTGCTCCGCCCAAGAGCGGGATTCGTCATTGGATGATTTTTACCTACCATAATTAAAAACCCCTCCGCGCCGCCCGCAAGCAACTCCTCTCCTCGCCCGCCGGCCAGGCGCAACGTCATGTTTAGCACATCATGCATCGCGTGTGAATTTTATATCGGAGTTATTTTAAAATTGTAATATCTTCTAAGATGTTCATTGAAATTAAATGATGTCGAAGACAATTTTGTTCACAATTACATACTCTTAGTCAGCAACACATTTATTTGGATAAAGATTAATATTATTATGTTGATACAACTCTAACAAATAATTGGTAAAAATTGGCCAAATTTGATTCCCATAAAAACGGTTCTAGTGAGTTAATCTTAAAAGATAAATATATACTGTTGCGGACATTTTTTTAGATCATTTTAAGAGGAATAATTCTGTCATACATATTTTTTTGGTATCTTGAACCGTTTTCGCAGCGCACGCATCGGAAGCCCTCAAAGATGAATCATTTTCCCCGTTTTTTCCACATTTTCCGTTGTTTCTTCGCTTCTATTAGTCGCAGCGTGATGTTATATAGCCTAAAGCCTTCCTTGATAAATGATTATTCAACACAAAAAGAATTTTTAAATTCGGACCAGTAGTTCCTGAGATTAGCGCGTTCAAACAAACAAACAAACAAACTCTTCAGCTTTATAATATTAGTATAGATGTGTGTACAAAATTATAAAATTAATTGTGTCTGTAATTACGGTGTTCGAAAGGCTAAGGCGCTGTAAGCAGCAAATCTTTAGGTATTTCCGGGTGGTGCATCGCGGTAAACTAATAAGGTTGAAAATGGCTATGCGTTTGATTTTAGTTGAATCTCGTGTCCGCTAATATGAAGGATATTTAGCAGTTTTTTATTATTTAAAAAAAAAGTAAAACGATTTATTAAAATATAAAATATTTTTACATTTCTCTTTAGTTGGTTAAATTTCCATTTTGATAGTTACAAATAAAATAATAGTTATCACTCAAACTACTGAATATTTCTAGACGAAAAATTGTTTTCGTGCACTTTCTTGCGATTTTTTTTCTCAAAATTCTGAATTATTTTTAGAAAATGTTTTTGCATAAGTCTTTTACTTATATATTAGACTATACACTTTATTTTTTTGGCGGTTGTACTGTGTAGCAATACGGCTAACTTCGCAACGAAAAAGAGGACGTTTTTACGGTGCCCCTGTATGGGTAGCGCCGTAAGTAGTCGTCAGCTGAGTGAGTCAAATATATAAGTTGAATATATTAAGCACTAGCTTTTGTCAGTGGCTTTGCCCGCGTACATAAAATATAGCATGTGTCACTCAGGAGTAAAGCAGCTTTCTATTGTTGCTAAAATTTTTCCAATCGAACCAGTAGTTCCAGAGATTACCTCCTACACACGAAGAAACAAAAAAAACAAACTTTACCTCTTTATTTATTATATATATATATTTATAAAACTTCCTCTTGAATCACTCTATCTATAAAAACCAACTGCATCAAAATCCGTTGCGTACTTTTAGAGATATAAGCATACATAGGGTATAAGCAACTTTGTTTTATTCGCTGGGTGCGCGATGACTGCGCCAACTAGCGGTTGCAAATACGGTGGCCTCCGAAATGTCAAATGCCCGGCTGTTATTACGACGAGTTATTTACAAACGAACAATTTTAATTAGATATTGTAATTTACATTTATTCCAATAAATATTCTATATCTATAAGTAAGTCTTTTTAAGTTAGTAAGTCTATATCTATAGGTAAGTCTTTTTTATTTTTCATCCAAAATGACACAATCAATAGATTTCGCTTAGTACATTACGGATTTTTCATGGCTGTCGTCATGAGAAGTAAGTAAAGAAATAAGCAAATTTCATCGAATAACGCATTTCATGTAAATAGCAGACGATTATTTATGAGTGCTTGTGCTCTCAATAATCCATCCTTTTAAGTATTTTCAGTTGAACATGGCCAAATTAATCATAAAAACTGGATTCCGACCAATCACACACGACATCATTTTCCAACCACAAACAACATTGAAAGGAAAACAATTAGTTTGTAGATTTTTTTATTTCTGCCATTGTTTCTGTTATTAACTACGCAGCAAGCTTCGTGACTCATGTTTATTTACTAAAAACGTACATCTCGCTAGTAATAAGTGATAGCGTCCGCCACCGAAAGTTCCTTTTTTGGCCATGACGCGCGCTGCGATCGTTTCGTGGTTCCCCCACCTTATACTTCGCACCCAGCGAATACTATGTAATGATATCCAAAGGCGCGGTGTGTGTACGCGAACAAATCACGCTCAACACAACGCCGAGCGCCCAGTATGTACGGTAAGCAGCATCGGACTATAACAAACTGTCAAAACCCTTTTAATCTTAAGACCTTGTAAATTACCTTTATTCATGCAAATAAATATATCATTCATCCATTCATTCATTCATTCAAAGTTCTGCAAACGATTTTCAACTCTTAACCATAATGTAACAAGGTTCAAAATGTATTGGAGAAATCTGACAGATTTGTATACTCTGATGTGCTGCTGTCGACTGTACCTACTAGCTCTACTCGCGGACGGTGAGCAATGGGTAGCTCTCGCGGTCGGTGAGCAATGGGTAGCTCGCCGTCCGGTCGTATGGTAACTTCCAGACCGAGTCCAAGTCGTCAACAGCGTGCACCGTTCCCGCGCGCCTCAAGGAGTTGTCAGCAAACTGTAGGGGCCCTTCAGAGTCGAAGCCTCCTGAAGCCTAGGGTGGTGTGAAACTGTTACCGCGACTCTAGGAATAAGGCAAGGAAGGTACGGTGTGGGTTTTTTAGTCAGTAAGAGTCTGACACTGGTCTCCCACTCCGTCCAAGAGCGGGTTTCGTCATTCGATGATTTTCACCTACCATAAAAAAAAACCTACTAGCTCTAAAACGATCAATATCTAGCCGTGTATTTTTCCGTAGGCTGAACGAGACTGTCTGGATGAATGGTTTTCTTCTATAAGCGATCTTCAACCTTGAAGCTGAATCCACGCAGCTGGTATCACTCGCTAAGTAGGTAATAATGTTAGTGCTAAATGATTTGTCACAACGTCACACCTCGCCTTTTATGAGCGTGTGGAACATTTTTTGGGATTCCGTACTTAAATCATGAATTAGGACCGGAACACATAAACACGATACGACGTCGTATAACGATGCGGCGTCGTTTCACGATGCGACGTCGCGTCGTGAGAATCTACGATGAGCATTGTAAAATACTACGTCGCGACATCGTAACGTGCCACGATGTGAATTGTCGCAGTTAATTTCGAGAAATGGACCACACTAGACGCATCCTGCTCCTGCTGTTGTTAAGAAGACGGATAAAGAAAAGACAGAAACTCAGAAGACACTGGATCCACCCATTTCTTTTAATCATGAATAACGGGAGCCATGTATCGTGGCACGTTACGATGACGCGACGTAGTTTTTTACGATGCTCGTCGTAGATTCCACGCGACGTCGCATCGTGGAACGACGCCGCATCGTGGAACGACGCCGCATCGTGATACGACGTCGTATCGTGTTTATGTGTCCCGGCCCTTAAGATCGGTCAATCCGACGTACATTTTCATACAACCGCTCTTACGTGATTGTGATGTTATTACGCATCTTTCTTCAGATATTTTGGATACACAGATATCTTGCGGATATTATCTAAGCTTCTATAGAAATCAAAACATAAATTTGTGTAAGAGTAATCCAGTATGTAAAATATCACATTTTTATTTTAAAAAAATCGTCGAGTTTTGATTCAGGAATTGAACTATTTACATGAGTTAGTTTGTACGGAACCTCTGTGCGAGTCAAATTCAGACTTGCCCAGTTTTTTCTTAAGATTATATATCATCAAATAACTTCACAATAATAAAGTTATGATAAGGCTCATATTAAAAATCACAATGGCAACTAACCGGTTATTTAACTTCTTTCAAAGTACTGATTTGACTGGCCTGTTGGTCTAGTGGTTAGTTAACCTGATTGCTATGCCAGAGGTCGTGGGTTCGATTCTCACCCTGGACAAATGTTTGTGTGATGAGCACGATTATTTTTGTCTGGGTGTAATTTATCTATAACCAGCGATCCACCCCAGCTCCGCACGGGTACTGATATTTAATATATTATGCGTGTATTATACCCATAAACCTTCCTCTTGAATCATTCTATCTAAAACGAATCAGAATCCGTTGCGTACTTTTAAAGATACAAGCATACATAGGGATAAGCAAGTTTGTTTTATACTATTTTAATGATAATAATAATGTATTTATTCACAAAAAATGAGGTACAGTCCAAAGAGTTACAATCTTACTAATATTATAAATGCGAAAGTTACGATATTTGGATGTATGTTACTCAATCACGCCAAAACGGCTGGACGGATCTGGATGAAATTTGGCACATGCATAGGATACACTCCGGAATAGGACATAGGCTACTTTTTATCCCGGAAACCCCAACCCCAACCCCAATACCATGCGGGCGAAGCCGCGGGCAAAAGCTAGTTGGTACATATGCTAAGTTACAACGTTGAAGAAAGAAGAGTATCCTGGCAACCCAGCTAGATTACTCAGTAACCTGTATTAAGGTTCGCCAGCCCAAGTTCCCACTATACAGTTATTTATAAATACAGAGAGACTGCCTAAAATGAGTCTGTGCCCCTGAGTTTGTTTCGGTGTTTCTTCTCAGGGTAGTCAGCTAGGAAACACCGGACTCTTCTAGTTTAAGTTGACAAAAAAATGACGTGTAAAAGTGTTGTGAAAAACTTATTTGCAAAAATAAATATCATTTATCATTTAATGGTGAAATTATGTATTAAAATAAACTAGTAAAAAACTTAAATATGCTATTTAAAGTGAGAAGTATGTGCGTTTGTATGTGTGTTTTATGTGTTTAGTGTAAAAATGTATGAAGTGCGATGTTGCGTGTATATAATGTATGCCATGCGCAAAAGTAATACCAAAAAAGAAAGATAACACCAGAAAACTCTGTTGGTATTCAATAATTCTACGATTTACTCGAATATTTCACAAAACTTGTTCCGTGTTTTTATTAAACCCTTAAGGATTTTTGAAAAAAAACTACATTTAGAATCTCGATTAAATGCGCAAGGCTTCTAAAGAAGTAATTTCAATATTTTTAATATTGGAATACATTATGGAGAGTCAAAGTTCACGTAAAATAGCAGATTTTGCAGAGGTGGTACTGTATTACTCTTACACAAATTAATGTTTTGATTTCTATAGAAGCCTAAATAATGTCCACAAGACATCTGTGTATCTAAAATATATGAAGAAAGATGTGTAATAACATCATAATCACGTAAGAGCGGTTGTATAAAAATGTCGTCGGGTTGGCCGCTCTTTATTTTACATCATCATCATGTCAGCCGACCGACGCCCACTGCTGGGCATAGGCCTCCCCCAAGGATCTCCACAACGATCGGTCCTGTGCTGGCCGTGTCCAGCTGCTTCTCATGATCTTCACCAGATCGTCGGTCCACCTTGTAGGGGGCGCCCACGGAGCGTCGTCCGGTACGCGGTCGCCATTCGAGAACCTTTCCACCCCAACGGCCATCGGTTCTCCGCGCTATATGTCCCGCCCACTGCCACTTCAACGATGCAATCCTTCGTACGATGTGATGTTATTTTACATAGTAAATTGTTAAACCTACAACCTCCTCTACTGACCTCAACTACATGCGGATATGATTGTACATAATGCACAATCATGTAGTTAAGGTCCGTTTTTCAGGTCTTGGCATGTATGTCTGAGTATGGTTTCCGCACTTAATCTTGTGTAGACCATTGTACGTGAGCCATAGCGGCCATAATCTCGTGGGCTTATTCCAACCAGCCCACTTCTCTCCAGAAGCTGATTATGCCTTTCAGGTTTTTCTGGGCGTCAATAAGGGAGTTCGGTGTGCCTATGGTTCGTGTGCGTATGTCAGTAACACCTGTGCAGTCCAGGAGCACGTGGGCAATTGTCTCCTCCTGCCCCAAGCATGCTCTGCACAGGGGGCTGTCCGTAATGCCTATTGTGTGAAGATGTTTATTCAGTGTACAGTGTCCAGTGATAGTCCCCGCCACCAGGCGCAGGCTGCCTCTGTCAAGTCGTATGAGTTTTTTGGTGAGGGCTTTGTTAAGGTGTGGCATGACTTCTTTCGTTTGCCTGCAACCTGGTGTCGAGGACCACCAGTGTTCTGCTTGGATCTGTGTGTATTCGCTTAGCCAGCCACGCAGCTGACCGAAGGGGACCGGCACGATGGGTTCGGGTCCGAACACCGCCGCACCAGATCCCCTCCTGGCCAGTTCATCCGCTGCGTCGTTACCCAGCGAGTCGCTATGTCCTTTAATCCACTGTAGCGTAACAGTGTTTCGTTTTGGCTTCGTGATTCTTTCTAGTGCAGAGTGGCATTCTTGTATGATTCTCGAGGTGTAAGAGTTATTATTCAGTGATTGCAGGACTGAGGCACTGTCGGAGAGTATCCGGATGTGCATGTCCGTTACGTTTCTACTTTCTATGGCGTGGGCTGCTAGGATTATGCCAACACATTCCGCCTGATAGACGGTGTTGAATTTACCTAGCGGTCTGGATATTTTAATATTGAGGTCGTTGGAGAAGACTCCAACCCCAGTACCAGTAGCAGTCTTTGATCCATCTGTGTAGATCCTCAGTTCGTTTGGACTTGAATAGTCATACAATTCCTCTGTTAGATTAACGTTAAAGTTTTTTTGGAAGTTATACAGGTCTTGGCATTTAATGTACGTCAGTGCTGAACTAATGAATATATACTAGAACTATTTGAATACAAAACATCTTTTTTAGTATATGACCCAATCAATAATAGATTTTGATTGTACTTATAAAAAAAAATTATTTACATACGCCGGGTTAAAATAACCCGGCGTTAGTATGGTATAAATATATATATATATATATATATAAATGACCCGACTTTTTAACTGGTTCTTTCAATTTCGAGGAAATTTGAAGATTTTTCTATTAATTTTATCATCATCATCAGCATTTTTAAAGCTGGGACACAGGCCTCCTCTCTAGGAGAGGGAATGGGTCGTAATCTACCACGCGGGACCAGTGCGGATTGGTGGATGTCACATGTCTTCGAATTTTTGATTCTAGGACATGCCGGTTTCCTCACGATGTTTTCCTTCACCGTTTTGAGAGCAGTAGTGATGAAATAAATTACACAAAGTAATGCGTATTGCTGGGTTTGAACCCGCGACCTACAACTTGTAAGTCGGGGCCGATACCACTCGACTACCACTACTCTATTAATTTATATGAATTAACTAGCTTTTGCCCGCGGCTTCGCTCCCGGCAACAGATTATTCTACTCTACCCTACTCTACCCTACTCTACCCTACTCTACCCTACTCTACCCTACTCTACCCTACTCTACCCTACTCTACCCTACTCTACCCTACTCTACCCTACTCTACCCTACTCTACCCTACTCTACCCTACTCTACCCTACTCTACCCTACTCTACCCTACTCTACCCTACTCTACCCTACTCTACCCTACTCTACCCTACTCTACCCTACTCTACCCTACTCTACCCTACTCTACCCTACTCTACCCTACTCTACCCTACTCTACCCTACTCTACCCTACTCTACCCTACTCTACCCTACTCTACCCTACTCTACCCTACTCTACCCTACTCTACCCTACTCTACCCTACTCTACCCTACTCTACCCTACTCTACCCTACTCTACCCTACTCTACCCTACTCTATCCTACTCTACCCTACTCTACCCTACTCTACCCTACTCTACCCTACTCTACCCTACTCTACCCTACTCTACCCTACTCTACCCTACTCTACCCTACTCTACCCTACTCTACCCTACTCTACCCTACTCTACCCTACTCTACCCTACTCTACCCTACTCTACCCTACTCTACCCTACTCTACCCTATTCTACCCTACTCTACCCTACTCTACCCTACTCTAAAAAAAAAAAAAAAGTATCCTATGTCATTCTCCTGGCTCTAAACTACCTCCCTGCCAATTTTCAGCTAAATCGGTTCTAGCTGTCCCGGCAAACTTCGTTTCGCCTATTTTTTTTTTTCGTTCTCACCGTTTAAACCTTCCCTGAACTATCACGAATATTTCAAGACCAAAATCAGCCAAATCAGTCCAGCCGATCCCGAGTTTTAGCGAGACTAACGAACAGCTAATTATTTTTATATATATAGATATCCAAATTTAAACATTTAGGAACTTGTTGTTTATTTACGAAAAGACTATAAAATAAACAAACAAAACATGAATTTTCGCCAAAAAAATGAATACGCTTTGGAATGTCTAATGTGAAATAATTTAAAAATTATATGCGAAATATAAACAAAATCTTAGAATTAATTACTATCAGCTTCCGCCGCAGTTTATTTTTGGTGTGCAATAAAGAATATATCTATCTAATAGTTTTAATATTCTTCATTACACTTGTTGAAAGACGAAAATTTGTTGTAAAAATGTAATAAAACATTTTTACAACAAATTTTCCTGTCAAAATATGGCATTTGTGGGTATTATTTGTGGGTTTGCGTTCTGCGTTCCAATCTTTTTGCGCACGACATTTTTAGCATTGTTTTTGAACTGTGAAATCTTTAGTATACAGGGTGTGATTGACATGACATGTTAACGCAAACGAATACCATAGATCCAGTACATGATTCTGAACACCCCAGTGGTGGAATGTTTTATCGGTTTTTTCTTATTTTTTGTTTTTTAATATTTTTTATGGTGGATATTATCTAAGTATAAATTATCTAATAATAAAAAAACAAACGCACACAAAACGGTTTCCTGGAATGTATAATTTGGTTATAATTACATTTTTGCTGTTTGATCACGTTCAACTCCCCGTACACTGACTGCGTAGACGCAAGAAGTGAAGGGGGTTTTTTATGGTAGGTAAAAATCATCAAGGCCGCAACTAAGTGCTTGGTCTTTTTTTTTTTTTTTTTTTTTTTTATGGTAGGTAAAAATCATCGAATGACGAATCCCACTCTTGGGCGGAGCGGGAAACAGTGTCAGACTCTTACTGACTAAAGAACCTACCCCGTACCTTCCTTGCCTTATTCCCAGAGCCCCGGTGTAACGCTTTCGCATCAACCCTCAGCTCCGGTAGGCTTCGACCCTGCAGGGTCCCTACGGTTTGCTGACAACTCCTTGAGGCGCGCGGGAACGGAACGCGCCGTCGACGACTTGGGCTCGGTCTGGACTGCTACCAGACGACCGGACGGCGAGCTACCCATTGCTCGCCGTCCGCAAGCCAGTGTCTACGGTGGCCGGATATCGGCAGAATCGCGGCGGCGACGGCTACGGCGAGTGCGCCGTTGCCTTTGCCTTATGCGGTCAGCCTCCTCCTTTTCGAGCATTACTGCCTCGCAAAAGGAGGCGACCGCCTGCCACTCCTCTTCGCTGCGGACCATGGCCTGAACCAAGGCCCGGCGCGAGAGGTCGCCGCCGCCGATCACCCCCACGAGGGCACGGCGTTCCTCTTCCCAAGCGGGGCACACCTCCACCGTGTGCTCCACCGTGTCCTCCGGGCTCGCCTCACAGTGGCGACACCCGGACGTCTCTTCCGCACGAATCCGGTGCAGGAATCTCCCGAACTTCCCATGTCCGGTGAGAACCTGCGTCATGCGGAAAGTGAGGACGCCGTGAGGTCTATCCAGCCACGCCTCAAAGAGGGGCACTACCGCTGAGATTACGGTGTGCCCAGCGCTGGGTTGTGACAGTCGCTGTTTCCACTTCACCATGAGATCTCGCCGGAGCTCCTTCCGCCACGCCTCGACATGTTCGGGCAGCGGATCTTCGCCCCGGCGTTGCATCTCCACGCGCTGGTCGTGCATGCGTGCAAGGACTGTTGCCTCCAAATCCCATGGTGGTAGGCCAGCAAGGAGGCTCGCCGCCTCGCGGGACACCGTGCGGTATCCCCGCACCATCCGGATGGCCATGACCCTCTGGCAGGCGTTCAGCTGGGCCGCCGGGCGTTTACGCAGCGTCGGCGCCCACACTGGTGCAAGTGCTTGGTCTGCGAATTCACCCGGAATGCTGCAGTCCGCAATGAATGGCGTCGCATGACCAAGATAATAACTCATCGTGATCCAGAGTGATGACCACGACCACTCTAACAAGAGTATACCGACTGAGAAGAAGAAAAATCATCCAATGACGAATTCCGCTCTTGGGCGTTCCTCCCTTGCCTTATTCCCAGAGCGCCTGTGTAACGTATTCGTATCAACCCTCGGCTCCAGGAGGCTTCGACCCTGTAGGGCCCCTACAGTTTGCTGACAACTCCTTGAGGCGCGCGGGAACAGTGCGCGCCGTCGACGACTTGGGCTTGGTCTGGACTGTTACCAGATAACCGGACGGCGAGCTACCCATTGCTCGAAAGCCAGCGTCTACGGTGGCCGGATATCGGCGGGATCGCGGCGGCGACGGCTACGGCGAGGGCGCCGTTGCTTTTGTCTTATGCGGTCGGCCTCCTCCTTATAAAATGATGGGGGCAAGGTCTTAACAACAACTACTAAGATGCTCGGTAGCTTCACACTTTTACTTTTAAAAATACGCGCGTTTAAAAATACCCCGGGTCATAATGACCCATCCTGACTGACGCCGGGTTAATGTAGGTATGGGTTCTGTTGAATGCAAAAACTGTCAGCGAATAATTTGAACAGGATTAAAAGCTAACGTTTATGAATATTTAGTTTATTTTATTTTTAGTCCGTCCTTCATTGCTCGACATTACGTCGGGCTACAGCCACATACAAGCTACTTGCCAACTGAGAACGACAACAATTCTATCGTGTTCTAATTTCGCATAAATTGCATTATATTCAATCGATTTTTTTTCAACAAGTATTTGCTAAGTCATACAACATGGGTGAGTATTGTTTGTTAAGTACTTACCTTCTCGCTTAAAAGTTTATACTCAGAGATATATCAGCATGATTGATGTGGCTCACCAAGGCTCATGCCACTCATCATCATCATCATCATCCTACCCTTATCCAATATTACTTGGGGTCGGTGCAACATGTTTTTTTCTTCCACTCTGTCCTGTCACTCGTCATACTACCACCAACTTCCTTTTCTTTCATATCACTCCTCACACAATCCATCCATCTCTTCTTCGGCCTCCCTCTTCCTCTCCATCTATTTACGTGTAAACTCAGAACTCTTTTCGTAACATGCGTTTCATCTCTTCTCTTCACATGACCATACCAAGATAAACGATTTCCTTTTAACTTTTCACTGGCGCCACTTTCAGACTTCCTCTAATATACTCATTTCTCACTTTATCCATTCTCGTCACATCTGACGATATCCATCTCAGCATTCTCATCTCCGCTGCATGCAGTCTTTTTTCATCCATCTTTTTCATAGCCCAACATCCATAGGTACAGTAAGATAGGTCTTATCACAGACTTGTACAAGGCTCATGCCACTCTGGAACAAAAAAAGCAATTGTTTCTTAGTTTCAATAAGCCTGTTTCTTGGCTTATTGAAATTTTTATTATATTCAGAGCGGGAGAAATTATTCCCAATAGGAAAAAATATGTTACTTTACATACGGACGCGTAATAAGAAAGCGTGATGTTGTACTGCAGCACTGGACATCGCGCAGCAGACGGAGCTAGCGCTACTGGAGCGGCAGAAGCCGATGAACGCCGTCATAGACAGAGGGGACTCCGCCGTGCAGCAGTTCTACCGCGACGCCGTCGTGCTGCTCACGGGCGGCTCCGGCTTCCTCGGCAAGCAGTTCGTCGAGAAACTCTTCAGGTGAGGAATCATCATCCTTCAGTTCATTTATGGTGGATCAGACTAGCAGCGCTGTGTGGAGCGGTGATTGAAACCCGATGACATTTTTAATTTGAAATGTACTTCAATCATTTTTTTTTTGCAAAAATATGTTAAAATGATGAAAAAACCGTTGCTTCATGATTATAAATCTAATTTTACCTACCTAAATTCCAACTTAGGAGAGGTCATCCTGAAGGTTGACATAAAAAATGCTTTCAATTCGGTTAATAGGGACACCTTGCTGGCAGAATCTAAAAAAGAAATACCCCAAATTTATAGTTTTTTATGGCAGTGCTATAGGCATCCTTCTAAATTATTATATAAAGATAAAATTTTGGAATCCGCAGTTGGCTGTCAACAGGGTGATCCCCTCGGGCCGGTGATTTTTAGTTTAGCCATTCACCCAATTATTCGACAACTAAATTCTAAGTTTAACGTTTGGTATCTCGACGATGGAACCCTGGGAGGCGATACAGACACAGTCTTAGATGATTTAATTTTTTTGAAAAATCAACTTCACTCAATAGGACTTGACCTCAACCTTTCTAAATGCGAACTATTTCTAGCTGACAGTACTTACAGACATCTGACGCTCTCTAAATTTACCGCAGTGGCACCAGAAGTTAAAATCATTGATAAAAGCTCTCTTCGTCTCCTTGGGGCTCCTATTTTCGAGGATTCCTTTCCCAATTTTGTAGGGGAAAAAATTCAAAATTTTAATGATGTTTCGGAAAGATTGCTCGAAATTAACTTACATTCGGCTATCACTTTAATTCGTTTCTGCTGTTTCGGCCCTAAATTGACATACTTCCTCCGCGCCTCTCATTTGTGGAAACATCCTCATCTTTTGGAAAAAATGGATCAAATTATCAGACAAACTCTATCTTCAATTTTAAATGTGGCCATGGACGACCGAGCTTGGGCTCAAGCTACCCTTCCCATTCGTATGGGAGGCCTCGGTGTCCGCAAAATTACTAGTATCAGTTTACCGGCATTTATTTCCTCGGTTCACGGCACGGAGAAATTAATCAGGAATATTCTAATTTCCACACTGATTAATTTTGATGTGCCGTGCTTAACTGAGGCTGTAAATGCCTGGAAAGTCGCTTGCCCGAATTCAAAAATACCCGGCAACCCCTCTTCCCAAAGGCAGTGGGATGAGCCGCTCTGCAAAGTAGTTCAGCAAAACCTGTTTTCTACATCTTCCTCTACTGCAGAGCGTGCACGCCTGCTGGCTGTGGAGAAGTGGGAGTCAGGTCTCTGGCTTCACGCACTACCGTCGTCGAGCATAGGCACCTTGTTCGACGATACTACTTTCCGCCTCGCTGCTTCTCTACGTCTAGGCGCTCCTTGTTGTTCTCCTCATCGCTGCCACTGTGGCGAAGTTGTCAACAGCCTCGGGCACCACGGTCTGTCATGCAGCCGAAGTGCGGGTCGCATAGCTCGGCATGCGAATATCAACGACATCATCCGACGTGCTCTTGTTTCCGTCGGCGTTCCAGCTGTATTGGAACCTCATGGCCTGGTACGCGACGATGGCAAGAGACCGGACGGTATGTCTTTATTTCCTTGGAAGATGGGTAGGCCTTTAGTGTGGGACGCGACTTGTGTCGATACTCTTGCGCCATCTCATCTTCCTAGCTCATCATGCTGTGCCGGTACTGCCGCTGCGGCTGCGGAGAACCTCAAGCGGTGGAAATATACTAATCTTGTTGGTAGTTATATTTTCGAGCCGTTTGGGGTTGAAACTCTCGGATTGTGGGGTCCGAGTGCCCACAAGTTGTTTAATGAACTTTCTAAACGACTTGTTGACACTTCGCGTGACCCAAGGGCTGGCTTTTACCTTGGGCAAAGAATAAGCATTGCCATACAGCGTGGCAATGCGGCCAGCCTTTTGGGCACTTTACCGGTCGACAGCGATGCGGAAGAGTTTTTTGACGCTTTATTAGATTAGGTATTTTTAGTTAAGTTAATTAGGGTTATGTAGTTTTAAGGTTAGATATCTAATTATTTGTACAGTTTACTAAATAAATTAATAAGAACGAAAAAAAAAAAAAAAAATTTTTGTCAAGTGGCTTCATGTCTTATTTATGTTTCAGGTCATGTGAGATCAAGAAAGTGTACTTATTGCTGAGATCGAAAAAAGGAAAAACCATTCAACAGAGATTATCGTATATACTTAAAGATCCTGTGAGTATTATTTACTTACGAACATATTAAAAGGAAAGTAACAAAAAAAGGAAACATAAACACATTATGATCTTTCTAACTTTAATTATTTTATTTTTTTTATAAATAAACTAGCGACCCGCCCCCGCTTCGCACGGGTACTGATATTGATTACACATAAACCTTCCTCTTGAATCACCTTATCTATAAAAAAAAACCGCATTAAAATCCGTTGCGTAGTTTTAACGATTTAAGCATACATAGGGAACGGTAACTTTGTTTTATACTACGTAATGATAATAAGCTGCAAAAGTATAATTTAATAGAATAAATCAAATACAAACAAAAAAGTAAAGAAAATTAAAACCCGACTGTGACAAAAAAGTAACTGTAAATAGAAAAACCGTAGTCACACATTATTATTATTTTTTTTTTTAATGCTAAACTAGTGCTTGACTGCGATCCCACCTGATGGTAAGCAGTGATGCAATCGTTGACGATAAGGCGCACTAGTTTATTAAGATCCTATTCACTCTAGCCTTGACGACACTTAAATTGTAATCGGACGGAAAGACTGCAGCCGGCAAACTGTTCCAGTCTCTCAATGTTCCTATTAAATTGTTGCGGTTACACGTTACAACCGCAACATTTAAATAACATTTCATACATAAAAAGATATATTTTATGACATTTATTCATGCAAAGACCCCAATAACGCGTTTAACATGTTTCATGACAAAAAAACTGTTTTATGTTATGTGCTTTCCATTTACAAAACTGAGAGTGTTGAGAGTGTGTCTTCGAGAGTGCTTGGCAGAAAAAATCGCTTGAATTTAAAGAACTCACTTGCAATGGATGCAAGGTCAGGTGACGATCATCATCACATCATCGTCACTTACGACGTCGATCCAACGCCTCTTAGGCCTACCTCGTTTTCCGGGTCTCGACGGAGGCGGCATGGCGAGGCATCTGTTACCCACGTAGTGGTTTTCGTAAAACGTGGCCATACCAGCGTAAGCGACCCTCCTGCAGTTTATCCACTGTGTCACGGACCTGAAGGCTACCCCGGATGCGGAAGTTTTTAATGCGGTCTTTCCGCTAAACTCCAAACATCCAGCGCAGCATATTCATTTCCGTGACACGCAGGCTTTGCTTATGCCGCTCAAGTACAGGCCACGCTTCAGTGCCATACAAAAGGACAGGCCTAATCATGGTCTTATAGACCTGTCCTTTGAGCCTAACCGGCATTTTGGGGTCACAGATAACCCCGCCACCTCACGCCATTTCGCCCAGGCCGCCGAGATACGTGACTCAACGTCGCAATCGACATCCCCGGACTCGTGGAGCATCGATCCCAAGTACCTGACCTGTTCCGTGCGCTCGACTGTGTCTTCGCCAATGCGAACAGGAGCAGCGTTTGTTGCGTTACAGGCCAAGTACTCGGTCTTTGCCGCATTTATCTTCAGACCGCCGTTTTCCAGCGATTCCTTCCACGCTGCCACAGAAGGTCAGGTGACGATGTTGTGCCCATTTCGGAAGTTTAGATGTTCTTTTGTGACAACTTTTTGTACGTTTCCAGTTGTATGACACTTTACGTAAGAAGAAGCCCGACTTCGTCTTCCGCATCGTGCCGGTGGAAGGTGATGTGGCGGAGCTCAGGCTCGGCCTCGCTGACAAGGAATGGGACAACATCACCAAGGAGGTTGGTACAACTGCAACAATCTACGTGACACCTGTAGCGTGGCTGAGTTCTCGCTAGATGGTGCTGTACATGTATTTTTTTTAAAGTAAAATCAATGTTTTTATTCAGCCAGTGAGGGGTCTCATAACTTGAACATTTATGGTGTGGTGGACGACACATTAGAGTTGTGCCCGGCTTAGGAGGACCATCGCCGTGACCTGGTGGGGGCGATCGGCGGCGGCGATCTCTCACGCCGGGCCTTGGTGGAGGCCATGGTTCGGAGCGAGGAGCGGTGGCAGGACGCCTCCTTCTGCGAAGCAAACTCAAACTCAAACTCAAAAACGTTTATTTCAAATAGACCATTTACAGGCACTTTTGAAATGTCAAAATTGAAGCTAATTTGCACGTTCCAAGGCGTAGACTCCTATGGAGAAGAACGTGCAAGAAACTCCATGGGCACTCTTTTAAAACAAATTTATATATTTACATATTATGTACTTAGTTACAAAATTATGTTGCTTCTATTATGCGAGCACGATGTAGCGGTATTTAAAAAAAGTAAGATAATAACTAAAAAAAAGAATTTCAAATAAGCGCCTAGCAGCCAAGAGATGACCAGTCTCAACTGATGGCACCCGTTCACGAGCATGACGCGCGCATCAGCCCCACTCCGCTCAACCATTTTAGAGGGAACAGAATGACCCAACACACGCGCCACCATCAGCGAGACATTTGAGTGAGCATGACAAACTCTCAACTGCCATGCTCGTGTATGTCAAATAAGTTGCAACCTAGCGAAAAATGCTCCATGGTACTTCACATTTACAAAATTTAAAAAGTGCTTCTACATTATACAATGCTATTGTATCCACATAAAAAAAAATATATATATATATAGTAGATGGTCATGAGCTTCAATTAAAAAAAATAAATACAAAACTATTACGAACACGCCAATATAAAAAGGGCAACAACAAATTAGTTGGTAAAAGTAGACTGTGGCTGTGGAGCAGGAACGGCATTTAGCCAGGCATTATTATCAAGAATGTAATCTTCCAGTCTATAATATGCCTGTCTAGCAGTAATGCTAGCTAAGGAGGAGGCCGACCGCATAAAACAACGGCGCACACGCCCTAGGTGCCGCCGAGATTACGATCCCAATTTCCGGCCACCGTAAGCGCGGGCTAGTTTCATTTTGGTTTTTATTGTATGCGAGCCTATGGGATCATTGTTAAATTAACAAAATGGTGTATTCTATATTCTACAATAGCATGTTTCAGTGCGTGTATTGTACACTTGACTGCGGGAGCTGGTACTGGTTCTGACTACTGACGAGCTCATTGATGACTGTACAAATCTTCAGGTGAACATAATCGTCCACATGGCAGCCACCGTGAACTTCCAAGCGCCGCTCCACATCGCAGGGATCACCAACGTGAGAGGGACCAGAGAGTTGCTCGAGTTGGGCAAGCAGTGTCCCAACCTCAAGTGAGTCGACAACATTCAGTCCAGTCAGTGTGTCTTGATGTGGGACGTGCGATCTACCTCTAAATCATACAAATAAAAAGAAAACTCAATGAGCTAGCGACAGTCTTATATACCCTTTTAGTTTACTTAGAGTAGAAGTTATTTGATGACTTCCCACCTAAAACAAATAAATTGTATATATTTTATAAGTTAGGTACTTGCTGTACTCTTTGTCAGTTTCTTGGAACAATTGCGATGAAAATGTCGCCACTGACTAATAAAATGTTCTCGTCCTCAGACTCTTCAGCCACATTTCAACAGCCTTCGCCCACGCTACTGTGTCCAGAATAGACGGAGACGTCAAGGAGCAGTTCTACCCGTGCCCCGTGGCTCCGGACGTTTTTATTGACATGATAGCCACCATCGACGAAGAGAGGCTCACTGGTATAACATCTGCGTAAGTCCATAGCAACATAGTAGAATAATGTACGTGTATGGTCATCATACATAAAACTAGTTCTTCTTAAAATATGTTTGGATTTCGCAGTTTAATAAAAGATTGGCCGAACACGTACACATTCACGAAGGCGATCGCGGAGGAGTTGGTGCGCACAAGCGCCGGTGACCTGCCCGTCTGCATAGTGAAGCCGCCCGTAGGTAATCACAGCTTTGTATTATAATGTAATCGAGCTGGCCGAAGATAATCATAGGTAAAATTTTCTTATTGATCTGTATAGGTACACTCAGCCCTGCTCCAACTTTCCGGGGTGTAACCCTGCCGGTAACTGACCATCTTGATCAACTCTCGACTTTGGGTCACACATCTAAGCAAATGCTCTACTGGCTGCAAAAAAATTAGGGGTCCTCACAAAGGTCAGACAATACTTAACGCCGGAGCAGCTGCTTAAACTTTATCAGGCACAAGACTCCTCGTTTTTTAGAAGTCGGTTAAAAATTACGATTGTCAAAAGACAGCTATTATTGCTTTCACGACGGTGATCAAGTTAAATCTATTTATTGTTATTTTCAGTGGTTACCTCTTTGGCTGAGCCGTCGCCAGGGTGGATAGACAGCCAAACGATCATGTCTTCAGTTATTGGGGTAAGTATCTGCAAAAGTAATTTAAAAACATTTCAATCCATTTCAAGAAGCCTGAGTGCCAAGTAAGTTATACAGGATGTCGCCACTGGACAGTGTGGTGTGGACCGCCCGGAGGACACGGTGGAGCACACGGTCGAGGTGTGCCCCGCTTGGGCAGAGCATCGCCGTGTCCTCGTGGGGGCGATCGGCGGCGGCGATCTCTCGTGCCGGGCCTTGGTCGAGGCCATGGTCCGGAGCGAGGAGGAGTGGCAGGCGGTCGCCTCCTTTTGCGAAGCAGTAATGCTAGCAAAGGAGGCAGCCGACCGCTTAAGGCAACGGCGCTCACGCCCGAGACGCCGCCGAGATTCCGATCCCGATTTCCGGCCACCGTAGGCGCGGGCTTGTGGATAAAGAGCAATGGGTAGCTCGCCGTCCAATCGTCTGGTAACCGTCCGGACCAAGCTCAGTCGTCGACGGCGCGCACTGTTCCCGCGCGCCTCAAGGAGTTGTCAGCAAACCGTAGGGACCCTGCAGAAGGGTCGAAGCCAACTGGGGCCATGGGTTCGCGTCTGAAAGGAAGGCTCTGGCCCTGGTTTATATGGCAACGTTGGAATGGGGTAGGTTTTTTAGTCAGTAAGAGTCTGACACTTGTTTCCCGCTCCGCCCAAGGGCGGGACTCGTCATTGGATGATTTTTACCTACCTAAAAAAAAAAAAAGTAAGTTATACAGAACTGTAGCACGAAGGCTAGTTCATTGCGAAATACTCATATATCTTGATGAAAGCTGTAAAATTTAACCTTTCAATACCAAGGTTTTAACCAGATATTGATAAGTTAGATCAGTGATAAAAACTTTTCTATTTCAATTCCAGTTGGTGTTGGGGGCGGGCATGGGTGTGGTACACATTCTCGCTGGAGACAAGAACGTGGTGATGTCGTACGCACCAGTGGACTTCGTGAACAACGCCATAATAGCTGCCGGCTGGGACTCGGTGCAGAACCGTCAGCTCTGGGGCAGAGACATCCCCATGTACAATATCAGCAGCTCGCGGTCTGGGACCAAGTGGGGTGAGTACAACTATTGAAAAGATACACACAATACATGTAAACTCTGCATTTTTTATGGCATTGAACAGAAAATTTACATGGTTTGCATCTTATGGTAATAAACTTAAAATAGAAATATGCATAGGTGTAGCGTTGAAAATCTGAAACTTTTCTTACATGATTTAACAAAATCATGTCTGTTCATGAATATAAGATTTATATTATTGGACAGACATGATTACAATTATGCGTGATATTGTTGCTTTCGAACCTGAAAGCGTTACAGAAATAATTATATTACAATTGTAAACTTTATTTTAAATGTTAAAATTTCTTTACTACGTTATCTATAGAATATTTAACGACTACCAATCTGTTTCACAGGTGACATCACTAGTACGATCAAACAGGACGAGTTCTACCGTCTCAGTACACCGAAGGTGGTGTGGTATAGCTACGTCATCGAGACCAACAACCGGCTGCTCTACTGGTTGCTGACGTGGTTCCTGCACTACATCCCCGGCTATTTCCTCGACGCCCTGGTCTCGATCCTCGGCGTCAAGACTAAAGGCGTGCCATCGTGAGTTAAAAAACTTTTAAACGGGACCAGAAGCAAGCTAGTACTCTTCATCACTCTCATTATCATCTCTCATCATCATTTTACATTGTTGAACTCATGGTATTTTCCTCAGCGTGAGGTCTCAGGTTGTAATATCAAATACCTTGAATACTAAAATCTGCAGTCCTCTCAACAGTTTGGCTTTTACAAAAATAAATCGAGATGATGTAATTATAAGATAAAAAAAAAATATATAAAGATAAGATGTGATTTCTAATGTTGTTTTATACCTTAACCGGCATAAAAAAACCCTTATTGTCTTCCTAGATCTTGCGAAGGCGTTTGATACAGTTCCCACCTTCACTTTTCTAATCAAGATTGAAAGTGTGGGAGTCAGCGGGGCAATTTTGAACTTTTCCGTAATTCTCTAAGTGATCGCACGCAGACTGTCAGGATTGATAATTTTAGTAGTGTAGAGCTTCCTTTCTACTACGGGGTGCCTCAAGGCAACATATTAGGCCCCACCCTCTTCCTTATCTTTATAAATGACCTATGCATATTGCGTATCGTTCGACGCTTACCTAAAGGTCTTCTCAGTAAGTCGTAGGGGCCCAGCAAGATCGAAGCCTACTGAGGCCAAGGATCGTTTACAGATAGGAAGATTTGACCCGGGTATGAAGGACATCGCAGAAACAAGAGTAGGTTTTTAGTCAGTAAAAGTCTGACACTATCTCCCGCCCTCTATGTTGTGATTTCTTCAAATTGACATTTATGAAATTTCGTACATACATAGATTCATTACATACAAATTTTAGACATGAGTTATATATTTCGCGTATACTAAAAATATTGTCGTATAATATTAGGTCCTAAAGGACATTTTTTCAAAATATAATATATTTATTTAATCAGAATATGTACTATTCCATTTATGCACTCTTGCCATCTAATACGTAGTTCATTGATACCTTGAACCGACATATCGCCGTTTTGACACGCCAATGGCGATGGAGATTGAGAGAAAGATCAAGTAAGTTGGGGCTTCCGTGCTACAGGTTTCGTAACTACCGGGCCCGGTCACCGGACGCGTGTGTCAAGTTAATATCAGTAGGCGGATCCGCCGTAAACATGAGCACTCCGCACCCGATACACAATTGATAATGTGAACAGTTTCTCGATATATAGTTTATCCATAGAAACTATCTTTATTTAGGACCGTAGACCCTTTCACCGAGTAGACTTTAAAATTCTAGTCTTCTTTATGAAAGTAAATCTATGTGATATTGCTAAAAAAAATCTTACAACTTTTCAGGCTTGTAAAGATCTACAGCCGCATCGACAACATGTTTAACGTGTACCGTTATTTCACGTCTCACACCTGGAACTTCAGAGACGACAACTTGCAAGGCATGATATCCCGCCTCTCCCCTGCTGACAAGGCCATCTACACCTGTGACGTCGGTCTCATGACGCACAAAGACTTCTTAAAGTCAGCTGTCATTGGCGTACGAAGGTTTGCAAATGATTTATTAAAACTAGACAGAAATAGATAACATTGTAGAAAGACGGACTTAGCATGTTAAGAGAGAAAAAAAAAGCTGATGATGATGATGAATGGAATGGATGGGTAATGGAAGTAAAACTTCGTGCTGTAATAATAAATAATAATCCTTTATTATAAGGCAACTAAGGCCCATAGATAAAATATACAAATAATTTACAAAATAATATAACTAATACATGGGCCATTTTCAAAATCTCTGCAGATAACTGTGTCCCTCAAAAAAGATATTTTTTTTATGACAAATAACTAAAATCTTCCAATAGCAAGTGAATAAACCTAAAATAAATTGTTGCATAAAGTATCTTAAATGATAAATATCAACAAATTTCACTATTTGGGTCATTCTTGGTAACATAGCTGTTTTCTATATAAAATTATCTTGTCCCAGACAGAAGTACGATACAAGTAGGTATTCGTTAATAAATGGTTTTACAGGGAAATCGATTAATTAAAATAAATAGAATAACTAAATACAGACATTGTTGAATCACATTAAATCTACACTAATATAATAAAGAGGTAAAGTTTGTTTTTTTATTTTTTTGTTTGTAGGAGGTAATCTCTGGAACAAATGGTTCGGTTGGAAAAATTGAAGCTATAATAGAAAGCTGCATTACTCCTGAGTAACATAGGTTAAATTATATAATAAATAATTATATAATAATAGATAGGTAAAATGTAAAATACTACAAATTTTAAACAATTGCGCACAAAGTGACGGCGTCGTGTTCCGCTGCGAGGTCGGTATCCTACCACGAAATACACGACACCTTTCGGGGAAAACTCCTTTGAGTAAGATCTCTAAAAGTTGAGTCGGTGCCCGCACCACCATTAAAATCAGTGTTAAAGTTCTCAAAGCTCTCAAAGTTCAGCTGGTCTTCACGCGTACATATTCCACGATATCCTCAACCTTCGTGGTGTGATACAGTCTCGAGAAATTTACGGATTGAAATACATGGATATTGATAAATTAAAAACATGCAACAAGAATTGTTATACCACGGCGGTGAAAATATATAACCAAGTAGCCGAAGAATTTAGAAGTGCTACAGATTTAGAATTTAACAGAAAATTATGTAACTGGTTGTGTGACAGATGCTTTTATTCTACCAATGAATATTTTGAATATGAAATGTAAATATAGCAATTTTATTGATCAATATTTTTAATTAATATGACATTATAATAATAATAATAATATATGTCCACAACTATCACACAACGCCATCTAGTCCCAAGTTAAGCAGAGCTTGTGTTATGGGTACTAGACAACTGATAAACATCTTACATATAAAATTTTCGTGTCACAGTTTTCGTTCCCATACTCTTCCGAAACGGCTAGACCGATTCTCATGAAATTATGTGAGCCTATTGAGTAGGTCTGAGAATCGGCCAACATATATTTTTCATCCCCCTAAATGAAAAAAATAAATAATAATACTACCTACCTGGAAATTACTTGAAAGTTATTTATATTGCATAACAACGTTTGCCGGGTCAGCTAATACTTATATATTTCTAAATACATACATATTATAGATAAATTACTTTAATTTAGAACATTTTGATTATTTTTATTATTCATATTATTATCAATTTATTTTTCCTTGACATTAAAACATTTTCGCTTAAAATTATTTGTATTAAGTATTGAACTATTAATTAAATTTTAAATGCTGTTCTCATATTATGACATTGTCAATAAATTATGTGTGTACTCACTTAAACTGCATGCTAAAATAAATATTTATAAGGTGAATGTAAATGTAAAGTAAATATATGTCGAAAACAAAATCGATTTGATGACAACAAGACAAGACACGCCATCTAGTAGCAACTAGAAGAACTAAACAAAGATGGCGCGCTTGACAGAGTCAGTGACGTATTCACTTTATAATGAGCTTGTGGACACACTCTCAGCCAGGCCGTCGCAGAGTCAAGACGTTCTGAAACTGTCCGTTTTGTTGTAATTTGTAAAGTGATAACAGTGCACTGTACCGAAATGTATTGAGAAGTAAGCTGATCAACTCCTAGCCGTTGTTATTCATTGCACGATACCCACATGATAGATCAGAGCTCGAAAACCATCCTGGACACGAGACGACATATAAATTTAAAACTAAATATTTGTGCGGCTGAAATGCCTAATATAGTGAGCCTATTAATCTTAAGACCTTGTAAATTACCTATATTCATGCAAATAAATATGTCATTCATTCATTGTCGCAGGTTCATCCTAAAGGATGGACTAGTGGGCAGCGATGCGGCCTACAGGAAGCAGCAGTGGCTGTTCTACGCGAACATAGTGTTCCTGTCGCTGTACGTGTACTGCTTGTGGAAGCTGCTCGCCTTGCTGTGCTCCGGCCTCGCTGTGCTCTTTAATGTATAGTTAGTTAGCTATAAAGTTATTGTTTCGGCTTAGGAATATTTCTTACATGTACAATAGTTTTTTTTTTTTTGTTAAGCTATGAACAGTACAGCCGTCAGATCTTGGCACGTCTGAAGTTAGGCTCTGCGAAATTTAGCGCTTAATAACTCGTAAAAAAAAAATGGTTGCCTGTAAAGTCGGTTTTACGGGCGAAGATTTTACGTGACAACGTCCTAATTCTCTAGTGCTGCGCGCGCGGCAGACCGATCATAGTTGAGTGGGAGAGAGACGCAAGGCATTCGGCGGGCCTCTCTCTCGTTCGGTGACTCATCGTAACGTTACCGAGCGTTACACTTTTTCATAAGTGACTCCCAGCCGCAACCTAATTTAAGACGTTGTCACGTCAAAATAAATGGTTTAAACAAATAAATGAAATTTGCAGTTGTTACCTATTATTGTTACAACCGTAGAGACCCTGTAGAAGGGTCGAAGTCAATTAGCGCCAAGGTTTTGCGTCTGAAAGGGAAGGCTCTGGCCCTGTTATGTATGGCGATGTAGGAACGGGGTAGGTTGTTAAGTCAATAAGAGTCTGACACTTGTTTTCCGCTCCACCCAAGAGCGGGACTCGTCATTGGATGATTTTTACCTACCATAAAAAACCCTATTATTGTTAAAAATGGATGATGGATAAAAATGAATTTATATTTTAAAAGCTTCATTTTTGTACGAGTTTTCAAGCGCTAAAATTCGCAGAGCCTAACGTCAGACGCGCTAAGATGCGACGGCCGTACTGTAATGTCGATTTTCATTTTGATATTTGCATGGATAGTGAGTTACACTTTTGACAATAAATTTTACAACAGAATATAATTGTAGTTGTTACTGATCTTTTATATCAGCACTTAACAACAAAACATACATTTGTGTAAGAGTAATCCAGTAAAGACTTCTGAAAATCTGCTATTTAACGTGAACTTTGACTCTCCATAATGTACTCCTTTATTAAATATATGTATAACCTACAACAATGACTTCTCTCAGGTCGATGTATTTAATTGCTCAAAACCTAGTTTTAAAGCCCAGATTAAACAGATTATGGCTGATAAAGGCAAATAACAAGCAACTACGTTCCATTAACTATAAATCATTTACTATGCTTAATTCATATTTTAATTTAATTAATATTACCACCATACCCTTTTTATAAAAGGTATCTACTTAATTTTCACTTCTAAGCTAAAACCTTATTTTTAAATATTGTTTAAAGTCCGTTCGCATGTGATACAAATTAGGTTAAGCAGGGAAACCTATTATTAGCCGCACTAAACTGCAATATCTTTTTCAATACACTTACCCGAAAACTGCCTCTTATCACACTCCTATTAGTTTCAATATAGCATGTATATCACCCAAGAGTTTTTTTGAGTTTATCACAACAAGGGCTTTTTTTTCCTTCTTTATCGTCACGGTCACGGGTGATTTTTTTTTTTTACTTTCACAGTATCATGTCTTACGGTATCTTGCTATGGGGACGTGCTGCAGACATATAGTCTATTTTTATTCTTCAGAAAAGAGCAGTTAGAGCCATCTATAATCTTCGCAGGCGCGATTCTCTGAGGGAACTATTTAAGGATATAAATATCTTGACGGTACCTTGTCAATACATCTATGAAAATTTCATGTATGTTCGGAAAAATATTCATCTTTTTGCTAAGATAAGTGACAGGCACAATTTTAATACCAGAAATAGGGACAAATTAGATCAACCTCGGTTCAGATTGGCTAGAGTACGTAATTCGTTTATGGGGTGCTGTATTAAATTTTATAATAAATTACCAGTTGAGATTATTCAATTGAATGAATCTAAATTTAAAACTTGCATTAAACGCACGCTATGTAGACAAAGCATATTATAAACTGGAAGATTACATTCTTGATAATAATGCTTGGCTAAATGCCGTTCCTGCTCCACAGCCACAGTCTACTTTTGCCAACTAATGTGTTTTTTTTTTTTTTTTTTTGTTAACATATTTATTGAAAGGATGGAAGTTGTTGCCCTTTTTATATTGGCGTGTTCGTAATAGTTTTATATTTTATTTATTTATTTGAAGCTCATGACCAATTACTATATATATATTTTTTTGATGTGGATACAATAGCATTGTATAATGTAGAAGCACTTTTTAAATTTTGTAAATGTGAAGTACCATGGAGCATTTTTCGCTAGGTTGCAACTTATTTGACATAAATAAGCATGGCAGTTGAGAGTTTGTCATGCTCACTTAAATGTCTCGCTGATGGTGGCGCGTGTTTTGGGTCATTCTGTTCCCTCTAAAATGGTTGAGCGGAGTGGCGCTGATTCACGCGTCATGCTCGTGAACGGGTGCCGTCAGTTGAGACCGGTCATCTCTTGGCTGCTAGGCGCTTATTTGAAAATATACTTTTTTTATTATCATTTTACTTTTTTTAAATACCGCTACATCGTGCTCGCATAATAGAAGCATCATAAATTTGTAACCAAGTAATATGTAAATATAAATTTGATTCAAAAGAGTGCCCATGGAGTTTCTTGCACGTTCTTCTCCATAGGAGTCTACGCCTTGGAACGTGCAAATTAGCTTCAATTTTGACATTTCAAAAGTGCCTGTAAATGGTCTATTTGAAATAAATGAGTTTGAGTTTGAGTTTTGAGTTTGAGTTTTACTAAGTTTATCGAATCAGGCGCGAGGCGTCCCCCAGAGTCGCTGGACGACCCCACGAAATGAGAACCAAACTGTTCAGAGAAGATTTGAATGCTTTTATTATTATATTTCTACTGTATGTTTGAGATACGACCAAACATTTTTTTTTTCTTTCTTTGTTTCACAAGTCGTAAGTGTATTGAAAAACGTCGTTTGACACACGTGCAGATTTGTCATTGCAGCCCTCGGCTCCATAATACACTCGCCTACGGCTCGTGCGAATTTCGCCTCGGTCGCAATGACATACTTCCTGCACTTGTATCAAAATGTACTATGTTTGTATAATACCATATGTATTGCTGTTGGTTTTCTGAATAAATAAAATAATAAAAAGTATTTCTATAAAAGCCTAGCACATTTAATCGAGATCCTAAATATTTTCATCATTTTTTTTTTCAAAAAATCTTAACGGTCGTATTACTGAATGCCAACAATGTTTTCAGGCGCTATCTCTCTTTTTTGGCATTACTAAAAATAAAACATCACATTGGATTGCTTTATATGAAGCAACAATCTTTTAAACCATAGGTACTCGACATAGACGACAAAGAGTCTAGAAGGCCCACCTCTGTTGGCATTCAGTAATTCTACGATTTACTCGAATATTTCACAAAACTTGTTCCAGGACATAGTTACGTGTTTTTATTGAACTCTTGAGGATTTTGAAAAAACAAAATGAATACATTTAGAATCTTGATTAAATGTTCTAGGCTTCTAAAGAAGTGGGTTCTTTTTTATATTTTCTATAGAAGTAGGTACTTTTTTACATTACGGAGAGTCAAAGTTCATGTAAAATAGCAGATTTTCAAAGGTCTTTACTGGATTACTCTTACAAAAAATTATGTTTTGATTTCTATAGAACACTAGATAATATCCACAAGATATCTGTGTATTCAAAATATTTGAAGAAAGATTTGTAAAAAGTAACATCATAATCACGTAAGAGTGGTTGTATGAAAATGTACGTCGGGTTGGCCGCTCTTAAGGCTAGTAAAAAAATGATTACTTTTCTACGCCTACGAGTTTTGTTTCAAATTAAACGCACCCACCATTTATTGCTATCCAATTTAAATCAGGCGCATATTGTGGCGATATTATTAAAATCTATAAAATATACTAGCTTTTGTCCGCGGCTCTGCCCGCGTACATAAAATATAGCCTATGTCACTCAGAAGTAAAGCAGCTTTCTATTGTTGCTATTTTTTTCCAATCGGACCAGTAGTTCCAGAGATTACCTCCTACAAACAAAAAAACAAAAATATAAAAAAACAAACTTTACCTCTTTATTATATTATTATAGTGGAGATAGTGTAGATAACAAAAGAAACTGACTGACATATCAACGTACAGCCGAGACTACTGGGCCTAGGAGCATGAAACTTTGCAGAAGCCTTCCTTTTATGACGTAGGCGAACACTAAGAAAGGGTTTTTCAAAATTCAGCTCCTAAAGAGATTTAATGGGGGTCTAAAGTTTGTATGGAGAACCTACTTTTACGAGGGCGACGCCGCTGGCAGAAGGCTAGTCTAGTTATGAATGAATGAACATCGTATTTCTTTCAGTGACTTCATCACGGTTGCATCAATTTCATTAATTTTTTTTGTTATTGCCAGGAGAAGGTTCTTATATAAGAAAAAACTGGTTAACAGCATTCACTCAGCGAATTCGACTTGGTTTTTTTTTCACATAACTAAGTAAGGTTGTTTCGTACAACCTTACTTAGGTATGTAAATAGTTCAAACCCAACTAGATGCGTCGGGCTTACTTTGTCTAATTTATTTCATCACCACTGCTCTCAAATGGGTAGCTTGCCGTCTAATCGTCTGGTAACCGTCCAGACCAAGCCCAGTCGTCTCAAGGAGTTGTCAGCAAATCGTAGGGTCCCTGCAGAAGGGTCGACGCCAACTGGGGCCAAGGGTTTGCGTCTGAAAGGAAGGCTCTGGCCCTGGTATATATGGCAACGTAGGAATGGGGTAGGTTGTTTAGTCAGTAACAGTCTGGCACTGATTCCTGTAAGTATATTAATATCTAAAAATAAAAATAATAATAAAAATAAAAATAATAATATATTATTTACACTTATATAATAATGAAGTAAAGTTTGTTTTTTTGTTCTTTTGTTTGTAGGAGGTAATCTCTGGAACTACTGGTCCAAATGGAAAAAAATTGGCAACAATAGAAAGCTGATTTACTCCTGAATGGCATAGGCTATATTTTATGTACGCGGGCGAAGCCGCTGACAAAAGCTTGTGATGATTAAAAACAAAGTAAAATATGAAGTCAATATATTTCTCCGTATCGGGTAGTGGTTTTATTGCAAAACGCATATTTATATATCTTGCAGTGTGTGCTTACACCAGGTTTATCACATTTACCTATATAAATTGGACAATAAGATCACAGATACGTGGTGCGCCTTTGGTCTTTATGATCCTGGGGTTTCATCATCAATCATAGGGTTTCCGAAGCCGATTATGGTAATTCTTTTGAGTACTTAATTTTTTTTTTACTCATGTACACCTAATATAACACTTTGAATTTATATTGATGAACCCTAAAACAAAAACTAAAACAATCACGATTACACCGCTTTTGGAGTTTACCAAAATTTCTTCATTGACTTTTATAATTTGGTACACCGAAAACATAGTAAAAACTGTGTGATTGAACGATAGACCTGCTGCTATGCAAAGAAATAGCGAGAAACAAACAGCGATTAGTTTGTGAGCGATAAAATTAAATATTGGTTATTGGTTTAAAACGGTTTTAAAAAGTGTGACATTTTTGTAACATTTTTTAAAACCACTACAGAGGTGTCTCCTCCGTCATATACAATTAAGAAAAATAAGGGGTCAATAAAACTAATAAGTAGTTTTATTTGGACTGTTTTTTTTTATAATTTATAAGCTCGCGTTTGATCACTTTTTTGTGTTTTTTGGTAATTTTGGGACAGGCTTCGATTCTGACTTTTGCTCAGCAATGCGTTTTCATTGATTGAATTTCGAAAGAGAAACAAGTATGATATGTTAAAGTTTCTCGAGGTAACAGTACGTTGTCCCGCAGGGACGTATTGTGGGACCTCTCCTATTTACCTGATTTTGCAATAACGCATTAAGATCTTCTGCAGGAAGTATTAATTAGAGTTCAGTTCTGATGTAAAAAAAAGTAGTATATATATAAAAGTCAGTAATAAAGTAACTACAATTGTATTTTGTTGTAAAAATTTATTATCAAAAGTGTAACTTAAGTATCGGTGCAAATGTCATAATCTAAATAACTGATTAGACATAAAATTACTTAAACTTTATAGGTAACTAGCTTTTGTTCGCAGCTTCGCCCGCGTACATAAAATATAGCCTATGTCACTCAGGAGTAAAGCAGCTTTCTATTGTTGCTAAAATTTTTCCAATCGGACCAGTATTTCCAGAGATTACCTCCTACAAACAAAAAAAAACAAACTTTACCTCTTTATTATATTAGTGTAGAAGGGTAGATTAAACATTAAAGAGCAAAGCGACGCCAGAGCACAGCAAGGCGAGCAGCTTCCACACGCAGTACACGTACAGCGACAGGATCACTATGTTCGCGTAGAACAGCCACTGCTGCTTCCTGTAGGCCGCATCGCTGCCCACCAGCCCGTCCTTTATGATGAACCTGCGATAATATTCACGTGAATTTTACATAATGATCAATAGACAATGACATACAGCACTAAGTTCTAATTCCATTATCCATCCATCCCTTTCATTATTATTATTTATTTATTCTTCATGCAACACAAAGTACAAAGGCGGACTTAATGCCTTAAGCATTCTCTACCAGTCAACCTAGGGTGGTGAAGAGACAATAATAAAAATACATTTATAATTAATACATATTTTACCATAACCATCAGCGTTTTTTAAATTTTCCCGCTACTGGGACACAGGTTTCCTCTCTAGAACAGATCCATCCCTTTATTTCCATCCCATTTTTTGGCTGGATTGTGTACTTGGATAGCAAACTTTTTGACGGACCGGACCATTCAAGTGAATCAATGGATGCTTGTCAAATCAAACGGCTATCAACGCCGGGATCCCTCAGGTGTCAGTGCTCTCAGTAACATTGTTTTTATTGCTCATAAACGATCTGCTTAAGCTTTTGGGTATGCAGACGACGACTTAAAATCTCCCTCTTAGAGAAGAGGCCTGAGTCCCAGCCGTGGGAACATTAAAAAGGCTGATGATGATGATTTAGACGACACTGTTGCTGAGAGTTAGCTACTGGGTCACAGATCCAGTCTCTCCGAGAGGCTATGGTTGGGAGCTTGATTGCAGTTGTCTTTAAAGGCAGTTTCAAAATGGAGCGATGCAAATTCTGATAGTTTCAATGCTTCTAAAACCCAGGCGTGTCTTTTTTCCGCTGAAAGGAGCCAATTCAGCCCTGCTCCTACTTTCCGGAGTGTAGCTGTACCAATAACTGACCGTCTTGATATTTTTGGTGTAACAATAACGTCTACCCTCAATTTTGGGCCATTCATCGAAGCAAAGGCCAAACTTGCTGCAAAAAAGCTGGAAACCCTTGCAAGGGTTAGACGGTACTTTACGCTGAACCAGCAAGGTCTGAATGGGAACAAAACACATGTCTATCACTTTATGCTTTAATGATATTGCTTCATGGACCAGTAGCTCTTCCAAGCATTCTTGCCTTGCGCGGAAAAAGACTTGGGCCAAGTAAATATATTCTTGGACGTATTGTATATTCTGCCAGCCTACGTGTTGTTACTTGTGGTCATGGTATTGATTTTTGATAGGTATGTTTATTTTTAATCTAACCTTAAAGACTCTCATTGCTAAGATCTTGTAGGTCGTGACGTTTTTTTTTGTTTGTCTTATCCTCAACATGCTAAGTCCGTCTTTCTACAATGTTATCTATTTCTGGCTTAAATTTTAATAAATCTTTTGCAAACCTTCGTACGCCAATGACAGCTGACTTTAAGAAGTCTTTGTGCGTCATGAGATCGACGTCACAGGTGTAGATGGCCTTGTCTGCAGGGGAGAGGCGGGAGATCATGGCTTGCAAGTTGTCGTCTCGGAAGTTCCAGGTGTAAGTCGTGAAAAAACGGTACACGTTAAACATGTTGTCGATGCGGCTGTAGATCTTTACGAGCCTGGAAAGTTAAAAGAGAATTTTTAGCAATATCACATAGATTTACTTCTATACAAAAGACTAGACTTTTAAACTCAACTCTATTGAACAACTATGATTAAAATCAATTTGGGATATCGATATAATTTCAAAGCCTGCCAGGTCCAATCAGGCCCGATGTTTCCTGCCACAGCTGTAGTTATGGACTAAATAACCCGATGTTTCCTGCCACAGCTGTAGTTATGGACTAAATAACCCGATGTTTCCTGCCACAGCTGTAGTTATGGACAAAATAACCCGATGTTTCCTGCCACAGCTGTAGTTATGTACTAAATAACCCGATGTTTTTGCCACAGCTGTAGTTGTGGACTAAATAACCCGATGTTTCCTGCCACAGCTGTAGTTATGGACTAAATGACCCGATGTTTCCTGCCACAGCTGTAGTTATGGACTAAATAACCCGATGTTTCCTGCCACAGCTGTAGTTATGGACTAATTAACCCGATGTTTCCTGCCACAGTTATGGACTAAATAGCCCGATGTTTCCTGCCACAGCTGTAGTTATCGAATAAATAACTACAGTTGTGGCAAGTAACATCGAGTCCAGGCAGTTCCAACGTGTCGTACAGTTGCGCGTTCCAAATCACCCATACCACGGACACTCTGCGCTTAGTGCTCTCTTAGACGAGAACACAGATTTTGATATTTTTGGGGAAGAATGGAAGACGATACTATCAGAATGTATGGAATTCTTTGAGATGAATGTATGACTGTGTATAATATTTATTTAAAAAAAAACACTGAAAGACCATTCAGAAGTCGCGCAAACTTCTGAATGGTCTGAATTTTATTTCAATTATTGTTTTATATTTTCTAGTTTTGTTTTCTTTCTACTTCTGTGTTTAAATGGTAGAATTGGCTTCGACCGTTAACAATAAATAAATTATTTACGTCAGCGGCCACTAGAACACCATGATATTGATCATTTTGTGATCCATGTACGCTCACAAAGTTACCACCTACGACCTCACACCGAGGAAAATACCACGACTTCAACAATGTGCAATGATGCTAAGAGATGATAATGAGAGTGATGTAGAGTACTAGCTCGCTTATGGTCACTTCTAAACGTTTTCAAACTCACGACGGCAGGCCTTTAGGCTTGACGCCGAGGATAGAGACCAAGGCGTCGAGGAAGTAGCCGGGGATGTATTGCAGGAACCACGTCAGCAACCAGTAGAGCAGCCGGTTGTTGGTCTCGACGCCGTAGCTATACCATAGCGCCTTCGGTGTACTGAGACGGTAGAACTCGTCCTGTTTCATCGCGCTAGTGATGTCACCTGTGAAACAGATTGGTAGACGATAAATATTCTATAGATAACGATAAAAACGACGACGACGAAACGATACGAAACGATTCAATGTAATATTATGATTTCTGTAACGCTTTTAGGTTCGAAAGCAACAAAATCACGCATAACTGTAATCTTTTCTGTCCAATATATCGATATTCATAGATAGACATGATTTTATTAAATCGTGTAAGAAAACTTTCAGATTTTCAAGGCGACACCTATGCATATTTCTTTTTTAAGTTTATTAGGATAAAATTCAAAGCATTTACGAGTATTTCAAATACCATCTACAGACACTAAGGATCAAGGAGTCGATTTGTCAGAAAAAATCATGCTGATCGCAAATTCCAAATCTCATTGGAGAAGAATGTAAAAATCTTCGTGGACACTTTTTTCAACGACTCGTCTTCGACAATCGGTGGAATTTTTGCGTGCTTGTCACCATGCGACCTAAAGGCAACAGTCCTTGCAAGCAAGCAAAATTCGCACGTGGAGATGCAACGCCGAGGTGAAACTTCGCTATTGCAACTTTGGCAAACAGAGTTCCGGCGGGGTCTCATGGTGAAATGGTGATTATGACTGTCCCAACCCAGTGCTGGGCACGCTATAATTATGGTAGTAAGTCCCCTCTTTGAGGAGTGGCTGGAAAGACCTTGGCATCCTCACCTTCAAGCATGACGCCAATTTACACCGAACACGGTCAGTATGAAAAGTTCCTACACAGGTATGGCACGATACGATGCCCGGCTATTGCCCTGGACCGCCCAGAGAATAAGATAAAGCACACGATAGAGGTGTGCCTCGCTTGATCTTGTGGGGGCAGCAATCTCTCGCGCCGGGTCTAGGTTCAAAACATAGTCCCAAGTGAGCAGGCGTGGCCGCTTCACGCTAAATTCAGGGTTGTAAATCAACGGAGCTTTTTGCTAGCTTCAGAGTGTTGAATTATCCATTTTTTACGTCGTTAACTCAAAAGTTTGATTTTTAATCGATTTAAAAAAAAGGAGGCTTTTCAATTTGACCGTCTACGCTATTTTTTTTTTTGTGTTTTTCGCGGATATCTTCATCGTTCATGGACCAATTAGCAGTTTTTTTTTTTTGAAAAGATAGCTTCCAAATTGCATCAATTTTTTTCATTATCTAGTTTTGATGATGATTTCTATAAAGAATCGAGGGAACTCCTCAAATATCATAGGCAACCATATGTAGTGATTTTGGTACGTTCGTCGAGAACATGAATTATAAAGTATAATTGATGAAGAAGACCAGAAATGGTCAATACACTGCATACTCACATGACACTATAAATACTAGGATCGATAGCATCGTGAAATAATGATGTTCCAACCGGACCCTGTACATGAACCAGTTGATTATATCATCCATGTAAACTTTATGTTCAATGTCATAAAAAATGCAAAGTTTACATTGTATTGTGTATTTCTTTCCAATTGTCGTACTCACCCCACGTGATCCCAGAACGCGAGCTGCTGACGATGTAAATAGGAATGTCTCCGCCCCAGAGCTGACGGTTCTGCACCGAGTCCCAGCCGGCAGCTATGATGGCGTTGTTCACGAAGTCCACCGGTGCGAACGACATCACCACGTCTCTGTTTCCGGTGTAAACATGTACCACTCCCATGCCCGCCCCTAACACCAACTGGAATTGAATAGAAAAAGTTTTAACCACTGATATAACTCATCAATATCTGGCTAAAACCTTGGTACCTACTGGAAGGCCGCATTTTGCAGCTTTCATCAAGATATATGAGTATTTCGCAATGAACTAGCCTTTGTGCTACAGTTCTGTATTAACTTACTTGGCACTCAGGCTTCTTGAACTAAAAACTAGCTTTTGTCAGCGGCTTCGCCCGCGTCCATGAAATATAGCCTATGTCACTCAGGGGTAAAGCAGCTTTCTATTGTTGCTTAAAATTTTCCAATCGGACCAGTATATTCAGTATATTGTTCTAGAGATTACCTCCTACAAACAAAAAAACAAATTTTACCTCTTTATTATATTAGTGTAGATTATTTTTGCAGTTACTTACCCCAATAACTGAAAACATAATCGTTTGGCTGTCTATCCACCCTGGCGACGGCTCAGCCAAAGAGGTAACCACTGAAAATAATAATAAAATGGTTCACAACAAGCTAAGTATAACTATACAAGTCAATAAGAAAATTATACTTAAGATTATCTACAGTCAGCTTGATTACACAAAATCCGCAAAATTATAATACAAAGCTGTGATTACCTACGGGCGGCTTCACTATGCAGACGGGCAGGTCGCCGGCGCTTGTGCGCACCAACTCCTCCGCGATCGCCTTCGTGAACGTGTACGTGTTCGGCCAATCTTTTATTAAACTGCGGAACCAAAATATATTTAAAGAAAAACTAATTTTATGTCTGATGACCATACACGTACATTATTCTACTATGTTGCTATAGACTTACGCAGGCGTTATACCAGTGAGCCTCTCTTCGTCGATGGTGGCTATCATGTCGAGAAAAACGTCCGGAGCCACGGGGCACGGGTAGAACTGCTCCTTGACGTCTCCGTCTATTCTGGACACAGTAGCGTGGGCGAAGGCTGTTGAAATGTGGTTGAAGAGTCTGAGGACGAGAACATTTTTTAGTCAGTGGCGACATCTTCACCGCTATTGTGACAGGAAACTGACAAAGAGTACAGTAAGTAACCTATAAAATACAGAACATGGCTTTTATTGTTTTAGGTGGGAAGTCATCAAATAATTTCTACTCTAAGTAAACTAAAAGGGCGTATAAGACTGTCGCTGGCTCATTGAGTTTACTTTTTAGAGGTATGATTTAGAGGTAGATCGCACGTCCCACATCAAGACACAATGACTGGACTGAATGCTGTAAACTCACTTGAGGTTGTGACACTGCTTGCCCAACTCGAGCAACTCTCTGGTCCCTCTCACGTTGGTGATCCCTGCGATGTGGAGCGGCGCTTGGAAGTTCACGGTGGCTGCCATGTGGACGATTATGTTCACCTGGAGATTTATACAGTCATCAATGAGCACGTCAGTAGTCAGAACCAGTACCAGCGCTCGCAGTCAAGTGCACAATACACGTACTGAAGAATGGTATCGTAGAATATAGAATACACCATTTTCTTAATTTAAAAAAGCTCCCATAGGCTACAATAAAAACCAAAATGAAACTTGTCCGCGCCTACGGTGGCCGAAAATCGGGATCGGAATCTCGGCGGCGCCTAGGGCGTGTGCGCCGTTGCCTTATGCGGTCGGCCTCCTCCTTAGCTAGTATTACTGTTTCGCAGAAGGAGGCGACCGCCTGCCACCCCTCGCTCCGAACCGTGGTCTCCGCCAAGGCCGCCGATAGCCCCCATGAGGACACGGTGATGGTCCTCCCAAGCAAGGCACAACCCTAATGTGTGCTCCACCACACCCGGTTTAAGTTACAAAAGCCCTAACTGGCTGGATAAAACAGTGATTTTACTTAAAAAAAAAATACTTGTACAGCACCATCTAGCGAACACAGCCACGCTACAGGTGTCACGTAGATTGTAGCAGTTGTACCAACCTCCTTGGTGATGTTGTCCCATTCCTTGTCAGCGAGGCCGAGCCTGAGCTCCGCCACATCGCCTTCCACCGGCACGATGCGGGAGACGAAGTCGGGCTTCTTCCTACGTACAGTGTCATACAACTGGAAACAAACAATAAGTCATTTTAATTATTAGAGATAAAATATACATCTAATTACACTAAAAATAACCTAAATAAACTAAAAATACTCTAATATTTACAAATGATTTATTGGGCATCAAAAAATTCATCCACATCGATATCAATGGGAAAAGTGCCACGCTGGATGGCAATGCTGATTCGCTGACAAAAATAAAGCCCAGCCCTCTGGTCACGCGAAGAGTCGACCAGCTGTTTGCTGATGTCGCGTACAACTCGATGAGCGCTCGGATCCCATGGCCCTAGTGTTTCAACCCCAAACGGCTCAAACATACACCGTGAAATTTAAATGGTTGTTTTCCCGCAGCAGAATGACTTGCCATAAGGAATACTTTTGAAGCATACAGTAAAAAAAAAAAAGTTTTTTTTTATGCGCAGTTTGAGGTTTTCTGCAATAAGTTAAACTTCCAAAATTGGTACAACATCATCACCTAACATTTCGTTTATTGCAAATGAGTTCTCTGAATTCAAGCAATTTGTCTGCCAAGCACTTTCGAAATTAAAATCTCAGATAAAATCATGAAACTTGTTAAACGCGTGTTGCTTGTGTTGCGTCATTGATGTCTTTGCATGAATAAATGTCTTTAGATGTCAAATTTTTATATATAAAGAAAAGAAAAACTGTAAAAAAGAAAAACTGTACTCACACGTCATTAAAAACTCTATAGTTCGTTTTTTAATAGACTACGATTTGATAACTTAAAATGTCAAATTCCAGAAAATTGGGAAAATATTTCTAGAGTGTGACATTCATGTCAAATCGTAGTCTAGAATTAAAAAACGAACTATAAAAATTAAAAAAACGTGTGACAACGATTTTTCTTTTTTACGTTTTTTAATCACGAGTTACACGATACAACCGCAACTCTTTATTTTGTTTTTTATACTTTTTCAGCGTCGTTCTTTTTTGTCGTAGTTTGGTTTGAGTTTTTAACTTTTTTTCTGTTTAATTTATTCTATTAAATTATACTTTTATAGCTTATTATCTATTTATTAAAAACAATAAGGTAACAAAATTATGAAGGGTTTATGTAATCTTTAAGTTTTTTAACTTTGCTCTTAAAATGTTCGTAAGTGAATAAAACTACTCACAGGATCTTTAAGTACATACGCTAATCTCTGTTGAATGGTTTTTCCTTTTTTCGATCTCAGCAATAAGTATACTTTCTTGATCTCACATGACCTGAAACATAAATGACATATGAAAATCAATTTTACCATCGGACATCCCGGCGTACCGCAAGTATCCACCCTTACGTTATTGAGACATCTACGGCCCGGACTAAGTGTTTTGCCTCTTCGTTTATACCGCGTACATCGAGGGACTGGAACAGTTTACCAGCTGCAGTCTTTCCGTTCGATTATAATTTAGGTGTATTCAAGGCAGTGCAGTTCCTCACGACAGTCAGGACGAGTCCTATCCCGAGTCTACTTGGTCAGATACCAAGCGATGATGTGGTCGATGATGGAACACGCTCGCCTAGATGTGACTTATAAACCAACTGTGTCAGAGAATTCCTTGAGAATGAAATCATTCCTAAAAATTTCCGACCGTACATGTGTGTTCGGCCAGACAAAAACGTGGACGCGAACCAAACGCAGTGCCGCAAGCATAGTAGACACGTGAGCTTGTCAAGCGGCTTAGGCACTGGACGCGGTACGCACTTGGGCCACTCAAGGCATAGCTAGTTTACACCAAGTAGTCACAAGTGCACGAGCGGAGACCGGCCACCAGTGTAGGAACGTGGATCTATAACTAATTCGAGCCCTGTTATAGCAATCGCCGCTCCCCACACAGTTCTACCAGTCTGATCCAGCATGTATGAACCGAAGGATGAAGATTCCTCACCTGAAGAGTTTCTCGACGAACTGCTTGCCGAGGAAGCCGGAGCCGCCCGTGAGCAGCACGACGGCGTCGCGGTAGAACTGCTGCACGGCGGAGTCCCCTCTGTCTATGACGGCGTTCATCGGCTTCTGCCGCTCCAGGAGCGCTAGCTCGGTCTGCTGCGCGATGTCCAGGGCTGCAGTACAACATCACGCTTTCTCATTACTCGTCCGTACATAACGTAACTTATTTTATCCTATTGGGAATAATTTCTCCCACTATGAATATAATGAAAGTTTCAATAAGCCTGTTTCTTCAATTGCTCTTTTTGTTCTAGAGTGGCATGAGCCTTGGTGAGCCACATCAATCATGCTGATATATCTCTGAGTATAAACTTCAAGCGAGAAGGTAAGTACTTAACAAAGGTACTCACCCATGTTGTATGATTTAGCAAATACTTGTTGAAAAAAATTCGATTGAATATAATGCAATTTATGCGAAATTAGAACACGATAGATTTGTTGTCGTTCTCAGTTGGCAAGTAGCTTGTATCTGGCTGTAGCCCGACGTAATGGTGAGCAATGAAGGACGGACTAAAAATAAAATAAACTAAATATTCATAAACGTTAGCTTTTAATCCTGTTCGAATTATTCGCTGACAGTTTTTGCATTCAACAGAACCCATACCTACATTAACCCGGCGTCAGTCAGGTCGGGTCATTATGACCCGGGGTATTTTTAAACGCGCGTAGTTTTAAAAGTTAATGTGTGAAGCTACTGAGCATCACAGTAGCTGCTGTTAAGACCTCGCCCCCTTCATTTCTTGTTGAGGAAACAAAAAAATATTATTACATAATACTTATATGATATACGTTCCGTATGGTGCCGGACGTTAAGAATACCACCATCCCATTTCTTCCCGTGGGTGTCGTAAGAGGCGACTAAGGGACATCTTTAAGACCGTGCGTATTGCTAAGCACCTGAGGTCACCGCGTGGTTGCGGGTAAACTACCAACAACTGCATTCCCAAGGAGGGTTAGCGTCAGGCAGGCGGCCGGCTATAAAACAGTAGCCAAATCCTTTTTGCAACATTATAAATACGAATGGATTGCGCGATAGGATTAGGGCGTACCCCACAGGCGACGCGCAGGGGCAGCACCCGGCTCCTGTGGGAAATGGACCAGGGTTGTTGCACCATCCCGGGCGGGTGCAACGTAAGAAGCTAGCTCGGGAAATGAGATTGAGGTATGGGAGTTGGAATGTTGGGACAATGACTGGAAGGGCCAGAGAGTTAGCGGATGTACTGAAAAGAAGACGGATAAATATAGCATGCTTGCAGGAAACAAAATGGAGAGGAACGAAAGCGAGAGAAATTGGCGAGGGATATAAGTTCTATTATTGTGGAAGTGATGGAAAAAGGAATGGTGTAGGTATAGTGCTAGATAGTAGGTTGAAAGAAAGCGTGATGGAAGTACAAAGGATTAATGATAGATTTATAGTTGTGAAAGTTATGATAGAGAATGTGATGTTGAATGTAGTCAGTGTGTATGCTCCACAAGCAGGATGTGATGAAATGGTGAAAGAGAAGTTTTGGGAGGATTTGGATAGTGTCATAATGACCATTCCTGTACATGAGGAATTGATAGTTGGAGGTGACTTTAATGGACATGTGGGAAGAATGAAAGGTATTTATGAAAGAGTACATGGAGGATGGGGCTTTGGAAGGCCAAATAATGAAGGAGAAACGCTGCTTTTGACCTAGCAGTTGCTAATACTTGGTTTAAAAAAAGTGAGGAACACCTGATCACTTATAAAAGCGGTCTCCACAAGTCGCAAATTGATTACTTTTTAGTTAGGCGTAACAACATAAAGCACGTCAAAAATTGCAAAGTGCTACCAGGAGAAGATCTGGTCCCACAGCACCGACTACTGATTATGGAATCAGTAGTCAAAATTAAATGCAATAAAAGCAAAGAGCGTCCTCCTTCTAAAATAAAATGGCATATTATGTTAGAGAAGAATGATTGTGCGAAAAAGTTTAGAGAGCGAGTGGTTAACAAAATGATAGAGATGGGAGACATGAATGATCGAAGTATAAATGAAACCTGGAATGAGATGGCGGAATGTGTTAGGAATGCCGCGAAAGATATTTTGGGAGAGTCGAGAGGAAAAGGCACTATAGATAGGGATACATGGTGGTGGTCGATAGAAATTCAGAATGTGTTGAAAGAAAAGAAAATTCAAGGAATGGCAGCGTGTAAGAGCGGAAAACAGTAGTTTGAAAGCTGAAAGAAAGAGAGAGTATGACTTATTAAAGAAAAAAGCTAAAAAAGCCGTAGCTTTAGCAAAAGCAAAGGCTCAGGACAAATTGTACGACACACTGGACAGTCCTGCAGGCCAAAAAGAGCTGTATCGCCTTGCTAGAACAAGAGAAAGAAAGGCGAGGGATGTCTGTCATGTAAGATGTGTGAAGAATGAAGCAGGAATGGTCCTATCGAATGAGGAAGAAATCAAGGACAGGTGGAAGGACTACTTTGAAAGACTGATGAATGAGGAAAATAATTGGAGTAGGAATTTAGAGAGTAAACCAGTGAATGTAGGGTTAGTAAGAATGGTTAGTATGGATGAAGTCAAAATAGCAGTAAATGGAATGAAGAATGGTAAAGCCATTGGTCCAGATGGAATACCAGTTGAAGTGTGGAAGTTATTGCAAGTGGATGGATGGATGTGGTTAGCTTTGTTCTTCAATAAGTTGTTGCGGGAAGAAGCCATACCTGATGAGTGGTGCAACAGTTCTTTAGTGCCCATTTTTAAAAACAAAGGTGATGTGCTTGAGTGCAACAATTATAGAGGAATAAAGCTAATGTCACATACTATGAAAGCCTGGGAGAAAGTTATTGAGAGGCGGTTGAGAGAAGAGAGTGAAATTTCACAGAACCAATTCGGTTTTATGCCAGGTCGCGGTACAACGGATGCCATTTTCGCTATACGCCAGCTGTGTGAGAAATACAGAGGTGCACATAAAAACTTGCACATGGTATTCATTGACCTCGAAAAGGCATACGACCGGGTACCTCGTGAGGTTCTGTGGTGGGCCCTTAAGGAGAAAGGTGTGCCTGGGAAGTATGTTCAGTTGATCCGAGCGATGTATAGTCGATGCAGTACCCAAGTCCGGTCTACAGCAGGCACCACTAGCAGCTTCAATGTGGCTATTGGCTTACATCAAGGGTCGGCTCTCAGCCCCTACCTCTTCCTGATGATAATGGACGCTCTTACGTCGGACATTCAGCAAGAGGCTCCCTGGTGTATGTTATTCGCCGATGACATTGTGCTGGTTGCCGAGAGTGGTCAAGAGATCCAGAATAGATTGGAGGTGTGGTGGCACAGACTGGAGAGTGTTGGCCTGAAATTAAGTAGAACCAAAACGGAGTACTTGTTCTGTGATTTCGGCGGTCTCTCCGGTCCTGTGGCCTTAGCTCTTGCCGGAACGCCCATACTAATCTGTTCCGATTTTCGGTATCTCGGGTCGCTTGTCCAAGGAGATGGTGAGATAGACCGAGACGTAACGCATCGGATCAACGCAGGATGGATGAAATGGCGACAGGTCACGGGAACAACTTGCGACCCACAGATGCCCCTCAAGTTGAAGGGTAAAATTTACAAGTCGGTGATAAGACCTGTCCTACTGTATGGATCAGAATGTTGGGCTGTGAAAAAGACGGATGAAAAAAGACTGCATGTAGCGGAGATGAGAATGTTGAGATGGATGTGTGGTGTGACGAGAATGGATAAAGTGAGAAATGAGTATATTAGAGGAAGTCTGAAAGTGGCGCCAGTGACTGAAAAGTTGAAAGGAAATCGTTTGTCTTGGTATGGTCATGTGAAGAGGAGAGATGAAACGCATGTCACAAAAAGGGTTTTGAGTTTACACGTAGATGGATGGAGAGGAAGGGGGAGACCAAAGAAGAGATGGATGGATTGTGTGAGGAGTGATATGAAAGAAAAGGGAGTTACTGATAGTGTGACGGGTGACAGGACAGAGTGGAAGAAAAAAACATGTTGCACCGACCACAAATAAAATGGGATAAGGGTAGGATGATGATGATGACTTATATGATATACGGAGAAAAGTGAAAGGCAGGCAATTTTAGTGATATTGGAGGAAAGGGACTCGAAAGAGGGTGATGAGAGTTCATCGCCTGAGAATTTACTACTGACTCTTCACAGAAGCCAGCTACTTCAATTTTCGCAGTTCATTAACAATACTAAATGTGTTGCTCAAAAAGATTGGAACGGTACCACATATAATACCAACAAATGCCATATTTACAACAAGTTCGCCTGCCCTGAGCATATATTATAGGTGTCCCAGTAAGAGTGCAGTTTTTGATTTTAAAAGAAAAACAAGTATTTTATGAGAGAGTTGTGATATTTTTATTGTATTGTAAAGAAGACAATATGTTCCGATTAAATATGGAATAAAATATCCTGCCAATGGCCCCCACGGCTTTGATGACAAGCCATTACTCTTTTCATGAAATTTTCCATGACTTTTGCACAGAGATGTGGCTGTATCTCTCTGATGACGCGTTGGATTTCCAATTTAAGCTCAGGAATTGTTTCGGGTTTATTCGCATAAACTTTTTCACAATATCCTAAAAGAATAATCGCCCAACGTTGAAATGCACGATGTTGGTGACCAGTTGACATCAGAATTTCGTGAGGTAATGTGTTCTGGAAATCGTGTAATGAGTTTTCAAAATTTTAACGCGTAGTTCTTTTGAAAAGCGCTCCATTTTCAATTATCGGAATAAATAAAGGTAGCAGCTGTCAAATATCAGAGTTGCCACTTGCATGAAAAAAAATATTCCATTTTTTCATTAGTTTTTTACTGCGGCCGATGCTGATAGTAATAAATTCAAAGATTTTGTTTATACTTTGTTTATAGTAAGCATCTAATTTTGAAAAGATCCCACATTAGACATTCCAAATATATTCATTTTTTTGTCAATAACTCATTTTTTGTTTGTTCATTAATAAGTCTCCAGAAAATGTATATCTTGTTATAGATTTTGTAGTGTTTCCGTAAATAAACAAGTTCCTAAATGTTTTAATTTGGAAATTATTTCATATAAATTAACCTTTAGATTACCATAATATTAGAAACATACTAGAAAGAAAATAGGTGTGTGAACGCGGTGCTCAAAGTTTAATAGAATTTAAATTTCTTCTAAATGATAAAAATCAGGTATCTACAGTTAAACATTCGGGTCATTTAGACCCACTCTCGTTTTGTTGTACTAATTTTATACCATACCAACGCCGGGTTAAAATGTAAATATTTTTTTTATAAGTAGAATCAAAATCTATTATTAATTGGGTCATATACTAAAAAAAGATGTTTTGTATTCAAATAGTTCTAGTTCATATTCATTAGTTCAGCACTGACGTACATTAAATGGTAAGACCTGAAAAACGGACCTTAACTACATGATTGTGCATTATGTTTAACTAGGTATTTACTATGTAACAATAAGGCTATTTTATGTGAATTATTTTTACTTATTTATATATACTGTCGGCTCGTGTCGTGTCGGCGAAGGAAAGCGGACCCCGGGCACCGAGGTGAAAGCCAAGGTAGCAACCGGGACGGGCGCTAGGTTGATGATGATGATGACTGTCGGCTCGTGTCCAGGATGGTTTTCGAGCTCTGGTCTATCAGATCTATCATGTGCGTCTTTGTGGGTATCGTGCAATAACAACGGCTAGCAGTTGAATCAGTTTACTTCTCAATATATTTCGGTACAGTGCACTGTTATTTGATAGGTTGAAACAACAAAACGGGCAGTTTCTGAACGTCTAATCTAATAAACAAAGTCGCTTCCTCCCTGAATATGCTTAAATCTTTAAAACTACGCAACGGATTTGATGCGGCTTTTTTTAATAGATAGAGTAAATCAAGAGGAAGGTTTATGTGTATAATACATGCATAATATATTCAATATCAGAATCCGTGCGAAGCTGGGGCGGGTTGCTATAGTTATGTATATAATTATATGGGTATATTATAATTTGTGCAATAATCGTTAAACAATAGTGGAAATTGTTAATGTCAATTATTTATATTTATAAATTGAATTTGCAAATATAAACTTTTAATTAATGAAATAGACAAGTTATTAATAAATTCTTTAGATTTAATTTTTTACTTTATTTTTGGGATTAAATAGTCTGTTTATTATTCTTATGTACATATTTTATATATTTTTGAAATATTTTTAAATCCACCCTTATGTTGTTGAGTCACCTGCGGCCCGGACTAAGCGTTTTGCCTCGTCGTTTATACCGCGTACATCGAGGGACTGGAATTGCAATATAGATCAAGTAAAAAGAGCTCTAATTAATTTATTAAGACAAAAACTTGCCAGAGACCGGTGTAAACGTAAGTAGTTTTATTTTTACTCTTTTATAGCCCAGCAATGGGACAGTTAGTGCTTTATAAAACAACTAGCTTCTGCCCGCAACTTCGTCCGCGGAAAAGTTCTTGTTTTAACATTATTTAATTCTGTTCCTATAAAATTTCTCGAGATAAAAAAACAAACTTTACTTCTTTATTATATTATTCATAATCATAAAATATAGCCTATGACACTCAGAAATGAAGCAGCTTTCTATCTGTGATTTTTTTTTTGCAATCGAACCAGTACTTCCAGAGATTACCTCCTACAAACAAAAAAATAAAAAGAACAAAAAAACAAACTTTACTTTTTTATTATATTAGTGTAGATAAATAAACTAGTGTGACCAGATCGTTCAAAAGTTAAAATTGTCAATATTCAAGACAAACTTCGTTTGCTCATATTTATAACTAGCGACTCGCCCCAGCTTCGCACGGGTGCAAAGGTGATATATTATAGCTATAAACCTTCCTCTTGAATCACTCAATCTATTAAAAAAAACCGCATCAAAATCCGTTGCGTACTTTTAAAGATCTAAGCATACATAGGATCTAAGCAACTTTGTTTTATACTATGTGATGATTGACGTAGGATTTTTATTGTAAGTAATCAAAGAAAGTGTAAAGAAATGTGACCAATTTTACTTATCATAAATTGTATAATTTCTTTCAAGAGACCAGTGGTGGCCGACTAGAACCAACTCGGACTTAGGACCTGTCTGTTTAACCTTAACCAGGCACATTATTTATTTATTTAATCTTCATGTACAGTAGTGGTACATAGGCGGACTTAATGCAACAAGGCATTCTCTACCAGTCAACCTTTGGGTTAAAAAAGACAACATTGTGGTAGGTGTGCACTCTAAATAAATAACAGATAATAAGATAATAATATGATTAAAATATAGTGTAGTACTTATAATTTAAACAAGTAACTTATAATAATAAAATACTTATATAAACAAATATTATAAACTAATACATACTATGATAAATATCAAATCAGTACAATTAAGAGAATTTAAAATATGACAATTATGACGAAGACCGACTAAGATTGAGAGGGCTTCAAGTAGAAGTTCCGAATTTTACGCTTAAAGGATAGTTTACTATGTTTACTGTGTTTTTATTATGTAATTCATTTCAACAACTGCTCTCAAAAAACGGCGAAGGACAATATTGTGAGGAAAACACCAAAAAATAGAAGATATGTGACATTCACCAATCCGCTTTGGGCCCGTACCACGGCCCATTCCTTGTCCTATCCTGTGTGCCAACAATGGAACATTTAAAATAAATCGGCCAAGAGCGTGTCGGGCCATGCTCAGTGTAGGGTCCCGTAGTTTCCCGTCCGTCACAAATTTCTCACAATGTAACAGAATCCAGTAGCCCATGTAAAAATTAGTAACCCAATTTCCCTAGAGATGGCGCTGTACCCGGTGGTCATTTCAATTTGCGTGTTTGTGCACTTTGTCGGCGTGGTTGACATACATATTGGTACCAAATTTCAGCCTGCTAGTGCTAGCGGTCGCGGAGATTTTCCGCTGACGGACAGACAGACATGGCGAAACTATAAGGGTTCTTTGTTGACTACGGAACCCTAAAAAAGCCGATGATGATCAATTTCTATGACCAACTTTTTTAGGAATAACCACAACCACAGTAACGTAATGTGAGGTTACTTTGGCCTTGGGTATAACTTTGGCACAAGCTGAATAACCTATCATCATCATCGGCCTTATTAATGTTCCCATTGCTGGGACACAGGCGTCCTCTCTAGGAAAGGGAATGGGCCATAATCCACCACGCGGGTCCAGTGGTTCCAGTTCAAATTCCCCTAGTCAAATTTTTGGTTCTAGGACATGCCGGTTTCCTCACGATGTTTTACTTCACCGTTTTGATAGCAGTGGGAATGAAATAAATTACACAAAGTAATGCGTCTCGCTGGGTTTGAACCCATGACCTACAACTCGTAAGCCGGGGCCTTCACCACTCGGCCAGTGCTGCTAAATATCCAATAGGAACATGATAAACTATGTTTACTGTGTTTCTTTGGTTGGTAAGCTGTGCTAAATTTATACCCCAAGGTCAAAGTTACCCCAATTCACTTGGTACCTATACAAAGTATTTGATAGTGTACCTATAAGTGACATACTACTACCGATTGAGCATACACTATTTAAACTATGTAAGAATAATTAATTAATTTATACTACATTCAAAACAGAAACGTCTAAATTTAGATTACTATAACAATAGAAATAAATTAGTCAAGGTTTCGGCCGGGTATACACATAATTATATTATTTTTTTTAAATATATGAATCATTTATTATTCACAATCCTTATGTGCCCATTTTTCTACTTTGATGCCTTTTCTTTATATAATTTTTTTTTTATTTTTGTGAAAGTAAATCTCATCATTAATAGACTCTCATTCGTCATTTCAATTTTACCATCGGACATCCCGGCGTACGGCAAATATCCACTCTTCCGTTGTTGAGACACGACGAGGCAAAACGCTTAGTCCGGGCCGTAGGCCCTCACTAAGCGTTTTGCGTCGTCGTTTATACCGCGTACATCGAGGAACTGGAATAGTTTGCCGGTTGCAGTCTTTCCATCCGATTATAATTTAGGTGTCTTCAAGGCTTTTAATAAACTAGTGCGCCTTACCATCAACGATTGCATCACTGCTTACCATCAGGTTGGATCGCAGTCAAGCACTAGTTTATTGCAATAAAAAAAGTGGTTTTTTTTGACAATATATGAATGATGGTTCACCGGCTTCAGCTCATCAGTTAAAATATAACATTTTCCTTCTTCTGTAGATACTGAGGTTATGGCTAATACATTATATTTACTATCATTTGAAGTGTAAACTCAAATTGCAGCCGGTACATCTTCTTTTAGTTATCAAAATTTTGTTTTATAAAATATATTATTGAAGATTTCAAAGTAAACCACAAATTGTTTCTCTGAAAATACGAAGTATTGTTTTATTTAACAAACCTTTACAATATTCTATTTTATATTCTGTAACTTTTTGGTGTACAATAAATTTAATCTATCTATCTAATATTACCACAATTATCATCGTTTAACTATGACAATTAGGTACACTTTTATTCACCTGAAAATACAAAGAAACGACATTTAAAGTTCACTAATATCGCCTCTTCAATTATATCCCTTTGTTTTCTCTGTCTACAAGTTTTCATAACATTAAAATGCACAATTATAATGAAATAAAAAATGTAATCACATTATTATCTTTTTAGGTCGGCTCTCAGCCCTTACCTCTTCCTGATGATAATGGACGCTCTTACGTCGGACATTCAGGAAGAGGCTCCCTGGTGTATGTTATTCGCCGATGACATTGTGCTGGTTGCCGAGAGTGGTCAAGAGATCCAGAATAGATTGGAGGTGTGGTGGCACAGACTGGAGAGTGTTGGCCTGAAATTAAGTAGAACCAAAACGGAATACTTGTTCTGTGATTTCGGCGGTCTCTCCGGTCCTGTGGCCTTAGCTCTTGCCGGAACGCCCATACCAATCTGTTCCGACTTTCGGTATCTCGGGTCGCTCGTCCAAGGAGATGGTGAGATAAACCGAGACGTAACGCATCGGATCAACGCAGGATGGATGAAATGGCGACAGGTCACGGGAACAACTTGCGACCCACGGATGCCCCTCAAGTTGAAGGGTAAAATTTACAAGTCCGTGATAAGACCTGTCCTACTGTATGGATCAGAATGTTGGGCCGTGAAAAAGACGGATGAAAAAAGACTGCATGTAGCGGAGATGAGAATGTTGAGATGGATGTGTGGTGTGACGAGAATGGATAAAGTGAGAAATGAGTATATTAGAGGAAGTCTGAAAGTGGCGCCAGTGACTGAAAAGTTGAAAGGAAATCGTTTGTCTTGGTATGGTCATGTGAAGAGGAGAGATGAAACGCATGTCACAAAAAGGGTTTTGAGTTTACACGTAGATGGATGGAGAGGAAGGGGGAGACCAAAGAAGAGATGGATGGATTGTGTGAGGAGTGATATGAAAGAAAAGGGAGTTACTGATAGTGTGACGGGTGACAGGACAGAGTGGAAGAAAAAAACATGTTGCACCGACCCCAAATAAAATGGGATAAGGGTAGGATGATGATGATGATTATTATCTTTTTATCAATTATGTGTAATCTCTCTCTCTCTGTCACTTAAAGGTTAGAGAAAGAAAACTAATTGTTGAGTTAAGCTCGCCTTTGTACATGAACTGTCAAATTATATTATCATAACTATGTTAAGTTTTTGAGTACAATAAAGAATTAAAGAAAATAGTCTGAACAATTTCCGCCATTAAATCATGCGTGACCCCGTCCAACTTTCATTGACTACCTACTTAGAAACGTGCGAAGCGCGTCTAATTTGAATTAACAAAATGTCATTTCATTAAAAAAAATCCTTATGAACTAACTAAAAGTACTTTAACTAAAATAAGGCATCAAAATACTCTTCCGGATCGCTGTCGACTGGTAAAGTGCTCAAAAGGCTGGCAGCATTGCTACGTTGTATGGCAATGCTTATTTTCTGCCCTAGGTAGACTTGTTGACACGTGACCCAAAGGCTGGCTGCCTTTGGGTCACGCAAAGTGTCAACAAGTCGTTTGGAAAGCTCGTTAAACAACTTATGAGCGAGTTTCAACCCCAAACATAATTAAAAATAACTACCAGCAAGTTTAGTATATTTCCGCCGCTTGAGGTTCTCCGCAGCCGCAGCGTCAGCACCGGCACAGCATGATGAGCTAGGAAAATGAGATGGCGCAAGAGTATCAACACAAGTTGCGTCCCACATTAAAGACCTACCCATCTTCCATAGAAATAAAGACATACCGTCGGTTATGTGAAAAATGTGCCAATATAAAATAAATCTTTAGGTACCTAAATAGACCTTTTTATGATCTACAAGTTTCCTATTAATTATCAACTTATTTTTTATTAAAATTTCTTCCCTAGAACCAGTAATTTTGCTGGAAATCGAAATAAATAGTTTTTCTACTTTTCGACGTCATGTGGCACGGCAGGCGGTACCTATTATGTTTGTACTCCAAAACTATAACAAATATCAGCATTCTGATCAAAGTAGTAGATATTTTGTACGTTTTTGTACCTCCACAAAAATCATCAGTAAGTGGCGAACAAATTAATATTTTTATATTTAAATTAATTTTAAATCTTTGACATTTTCAGTGCCTTAATAGTTTGACGAGCAAAATTACTTCAAGTAAAAACTAGCAACTACATTTCATGCAGGCGTTTTAATATTAATGATTTTATTTAGATTATTACAATATAACACCATGTTATCTATCTGTGACTGACATATCAACGCACAGCCTAAACTCCTGGGCTTAGGAGCGTGAAATTTTGCACAAGGCTTATGACATCGGCGAACACTAAGAAAGGGTTTTTCAAAATTCAGCTCCTAAAGGGGTCTAAAGTTAGTATGAAGACCCTATTTTCATGCAAGCGAAGCCGCTGGCAGAAGGCTAGTTAAATCATATTGAGAAGGCCACATAGAATAATTATTATTATACGTTTGAATATATTTTGTAAAGTTAGTTTATTGAAAATGGGGTTAAATAAAAAAATATTGGCACGAAAGCGCCCAAAATACTAATTTGTGATCAGAATGATGAAATTTGTTATATGTTTTGGAGTACGAGCAAGGACCCGCCATTGTAGTGCGTTATAATGTTCGTAGTTTTCGTGAGATTCGTAAACGTATGATTTTAGCAAAAGATTTTAGTAAACGTATGACGTTTACTAAATACTCTTCAGTTTAGGATAATAATACTAAACAATAAGCAAAATGAAAATACACTTCTCATCAAAAAAATCGAAACACTTCCGTTTTCATTGTTTCTGTCCGAATTTAACACAAAAAAGAATTCATACGATGAAAAAAAATACATATATTATAGCTGGCAGTTTGGCCATTACAGTAATAAGCGAAAATTCTAAATTCAAAATTAGAATTTCATTTGTTTATCTTATAAACGAAATGAATCACTGTTTTGAGACAAATGTGTGTTTAGGGTTGGAGTACATTTAGCGTTTAAAAACTAAAAATTGGCGCCTATCCTTAAACTTTTTGTTTTTTATTTCAATACTGTGACTTTGGGACGTCTAAAAAAAGGTTTTTTTTCTAAAACGTATGGATACTTCGCCCACAGAAGCCGCCCAAGTTGTGGCATTGCTGGATTCTGGCCTTAGTCAGCGTGTTGTGGCTGCAAGACTGCATCTAAGCCTGTCATCTGTTCATAGAGTCTATAAACGTTATCGGGAGACTGGTTTGTTCACGCGCCGTTCAAGATCTGGCAGGAATCGGGTCACTTCTGAGCGAGATGATCGATTTATTGTAACAACTTCTTTAAGAAATCGACGCCTTAACGCTTTTCAACTGCAGCAGCGGCTTCGTGTTGTACGAAGGGTGGCTGTAAGTGACTCTACAATTAGAAGAAGGTTGAAGGATCGTGGACTGGTACCGCATAAGCCAGCAAATGGGCCGAAATTAACTGCAGACCATCGAAGAGCGCGCCTTAACTTTGCACGTGAGCACCTAAATTGGTCATACCTACAGTGGAGCAAAGTTCTCTTTTCTGATGAGTGTAAAATTATGCTGTATGGTAACGACGGAAGGAACAAGGTCTACAGAAGAGACGGAGAACGCTATGCACAATGCTGCATTGAAGAAAAGGTCAGCTATGGTGGCGGTTCGTGGACGGTTTGGGGAGGAATCAGCGCCGACGGTAAGACAGAGCTTGCTTTCGTGTCTGGGCCACGTCTGCCTGCACTAAACTGTCATCGGTACGTCGAAGAGTGTCTCGAGCCTCATGTGATGCCCTATGCACATTTTATTGGCAACGGCTTCATATTCATGCACGACAATGCTAGGGCTCACACCGCGGGCGTCGTACGAGATTATCTTAACGAAGTCGATATCTCTATTATGGAATGGCCAGCAAGAAGCCCGGACATGAATCCCATTGAACATCTATGGGATGAATTAAAGAGACGAATTCGAGCAAGAGATCCTGCCCCAGAAACACTTAGCCAGCTGCAAGATGCAATCCAAGAGGAATGGGACAATATACCACAGCATGTGATCGTGACTCTCATCCGATCGATGAAGAACCGTATGGAAGCAGTAATTAGAGCTCGGGGAGGGAATACAAGTTATTAAATAAACGTTTTTTAGCTTTTTTTTTCATTTACGTGTGTTGTTTTATCCATTTCCTTTATACTCCATACGGAATAAAAATGACTCATTTAACAAAATACGAAACCTATGAAAAATTCATTTAAATTTAGAACATTAACATTAAGATTTGATAAGCTCATATTACTCACTATTAAACGACATTTAACATTTATTCCTAAATGTACACATTTTTCTGATAATCCTGACAAAACGTAAACTTGCAAGGTGTTTCGATTTTTTTGATGAGAAGTGTATAATAAAATAAAAAAATCTTATATTTCGGACAAAATCCATAGGTGGTTAGTAATTCACAAACGCACAACTTAAAAACTAGTGTTAGTACTTATAACTACTGGCAACATATTTAACCTGTTTCCCACCTGTCCGCTATCGTCTTCAGGATGATGTTGGGGCTGTCGCGTACCGTGCGCGTAATGGAGGCGCACCACTTACGCATAATGGCATGGAAGCCATCGATTTCTGCCTCCGCGAACATACCGGATGCACTGCAGTAGCGCGGCAAACCCATCAACACCCTAAAAGCGTCATTGTATTGAACACGCAGAGCACTGTATGCCCTCTGCGTGTAGCTGACCCACAGACTGCATGTATAAAATGACTGACGACAGTACGCTCTTAACAATGTGGCTTTTACTGTCGAACACTTCGCAAATCTGCGGGCCAACATATTGCAGCGGACAGCCAAAGCTCTGCGCTCACGCTCAATGTCCAGATTATCTCTGAGGTCTTCAGAAACCCAGTGGCCCAGATACTTGAAGGCAGTGACTTGCTTTAATGGGCTTTCGCAAAGTTTTAAATGTGGCACAACTGGATAGGTTTTAGTTCCGGCCTTGAAGACTAATACTTCACTTTTCTTAATATTGTATCTGAGCCCATGGGTCTCTGAATACCTCTCAATATCTTAAGCAGACTCATCATTGCGTTAATCGAAGGACACAACAAAACCATATCATCAGCATAACTTATGTTATTGATGCATATGCCGTCAACATAACATCCTTGATAGGTATTGTTGAGTTCCACGATCAATCTGTTTATGTACAGACTGAAGAGGCGAGGGGAGGTTAGGCCGCCCTGCCTCACACCGCACTCCAACCTATACACATCCGATAATGAGCCTGGCCACCTCACACAATTGAGCTGATTATTATACCAATACCGTAGTATTGATATAACTTTCCTATCCACTGAAGTATCGTTCAACAACTTTTGCCACAACAAATCGTACGACACAAGGTCGAACGCCTTGGAAAGGTCTAAGAAACAGGCGTTAACGGGTGATTTCCTCTACGAATAGTACTGAACAGATGCTTGAGAGACAGTATGACACTTTCCATAGAGAGACCGGGGCGGAACCCAAACTTAGCGTCATGCAAATCAATGCGAGTTGCCATATGCCTATCAAGCAAACTGTCCAGCACCTTAGCTATGACAGTAGCAAGCGATATAGGCCTATAGTTTGACAGATCTGACGTGTCTCTAGTCTTATCCTTTAAAATTGGCACAACCACAGTCTTCATGAGATCAATAATAATGTGTAATTTCAATGTCATATCGGTTTGACTTGGTAAACAAGCAGAATTACCTGGTAAAATGGGGTGAATAGAAACCATTTTTTAATAAGGATTATTACTTTGATGTTATAGTTTTAGTTTTAAGAAGTGAGGTGTGAGGAGATTGCGGTATCTGGAGCCCAAAAAACCACTACGTAGGGCCCTGCTTTTGACATTGATAGAGTACTTTTTTATACTTTTAAATATATATACTTATATTTTTTTATATTTGTTTTAAGATATATTTGAAAATGACAAAAAAAAAATATAATTAAGAAAAATAACGGGTCAGTAAAACTAATAAATAATTTTATGTAGGAGATTTTTTTATGATTCATAAGGTCGCGTTTGACCACTTTTTCTTTGGTTTTTTCGTGATTTTGGTATATGCTTCGATTCCGATTTTTCCCTCAGCAATGCGTTTGCGTTGATTCAATTTACTGTTGCTTTGTTGAAAGGGAAACGAGTATGACATGTTAAAGTTTCACGAGGTAACAGTACGATGTTCCGCAGGGACGTATATTGGGACCTCTTCTATGAACGTGATTTTCCCAAAACGGATTCAGGTATTTTCTAGCTGGAGTCAACCTGAAGTATTTGAAATCGGGCTCAGCGGAACATGCATAAATTTAAGAAATCTTTTAAAAATAGAAGATGACTAGGACACGTCAAGATGTTAAGCGTGAAGAATATAATTTTTAATTGATTCACGCAGTCCTCTCTTCTGCAGGAAGTATTAAGTAGAGTTCAGTTCTGCTGTAAAAGGTCAGTAACAAAGTAACTACAATTATATCGCAAGTGTCTTAGGCTAGAGTGAACAATCTTTTAATAAACTTACCATCAATGATTGCATCACTGCTTACCATCAGGTGAGATCGCAGTCAAGCACTAGTTTATTGCAATAAAAAAATAAAAATAAAATATTCTGTTGTAAAAATTTATTATTAAAAAGTGTAACTATCGGTGCAAATGTCAAAATCTAAATAACCGATTTGACATGAAATAACTTAAACTTAAACTTATAGCTAATTATATATTAAAGAGCACAGCGACGCCGGAGCACAGCAAGGCGACCAGCTTCCACAAGCAGTACACATACAGCGACAGGAACACTATGTTCGCGTAGAACAGCCACTGCTGCTTCCTGTAGCCCACATCGCTGCCCACTAGCCCGTCCTTTACGATAAATCTGCGACAAAAATCATATATTTCAATCCGTAAATTTGATACAGGGAACAAACAAGGACATACAGCACTAAGTTTTAATTCCATTATCCATCCTATTCATCATCATTATCATCAGCCTTTTTTAATAATGTTTCCACTGCTGGGACACAGGCCTCCTCTTTATATATATAGAAGAGATCTATCCCATTATTTCCATACCATTGTCTAATTCCTTTGAATATAAAAAAAGTAAAAAACTAAAACTCGACTACGTCAACAACAACGCTGAAAATGTATGAAACAAGATTTTCAGGATGCTGAAATAACGTATACATTACGTATCGTCGGGTTTGATTAGAATAACGACTTTATTTGTCTCGATGTTTTTTTTTTCTAAATATATCATTGCGGTTATTTAAAATAACGATTTTATACAGTTATAAAATGAAAAAAAAACAACTGTTAAAAAAACACAAAAATTTGAAAAAATAAAAAACGAAGAAAAATGTCAACACTGGGGGTTCAGAATCATGTACCTACTGGATCAGTGGTGTTTGTTTCTGTGTCGACAACACCTAGTATATTATTCTTTTTTTTAAATCTAGTAGTTTTCTCATAAAAACATCATACCAGGTCATTTTTATAATTATTAGTATTTAACATTTGCGAACCTTCGTATGCCAACAACAGCTGCCCTTAAAAAGTCTCTGTGCTGCATGAGACCGATGTCACAGGTGTAGATGGCTTTGTCAGCAGGGGAGAGGCGGGAGATCATGCCTTGCAAGTTGTCGTCTCGGAAGTTCCAGTTGTTAGACGTGAAATAACGGTACACGTTAAACATGTTGTCGATGCGGCTGTAGATCTTTACGAGCCTGGAAAGTTGAAAGAATTTTTTTTAACAATATCACATTTACGTCTTTAAAAAGGACTAGACTTTTAAAGTCAACTCTAAAGTTCTAGCTTTGAAAATTCTAATAACAAAATAAAAGCTGTCTGGCAGGTTATGAATAAGGAAACTGAAAAGATCAACCAACAAGATCGCAATGAATTGTCCTTAAAAATGATAACAAAATCATTTCGGATAACTTAAAAGTGGTTGAGGCATTAAAAAACTTTTTCACTAACATCCCGATAGAAGTTACGAAATCTCTCCTTTCTTCATATTTGTTAGCTGAATCTTTTTAAAAGAACGGTTACATGTACGGCAGATTGATGGCAAAAAACTTGTTGTGATAATGTTGTTATGAAAACTGTATTCTTATTAGATTTCTTTTTCAGATTAGTCCGCAGTAAGCTTGAGTCAAGTGCGTGGGTTAGGATTTTTTTTTTTGAAAAATAATACACGTTAACTTCAGAGAAAGTGAAAAAAGCATTCCTTAGGACTCTTTATAAACGCTTTTATGACTGTTATCCTTTTTTTCTATCCAACGAAATTTTCATACTCACGACGGTACACCTTTAGGCTTGACGCCGAGGATCGAGACCAAGGCGTCGAGGAAGTAGCCGGGGATGTAGTGCAGGAACCACGTCAGCAACCAGTAGAGCAGCCGGTTGTTGGTCTCGATGGCGAAGCTATACCACACCACCTTCGGTGTACTGAGACGGTAGAACTCGTCCTGTTTCATGGACCTAGAAATCTCACCTGTGAAATAGAGAATTTTTAGACGTGCCTGGGCTTTTTTATTTTATAGATAACATAATAAAGAAATGTTAACATTTAAAATAAAATTTAACTCCGTTTTCTATAACATTGAGTTCAGGACCAAAAGCGATAATATCATGCATAATGTAATCTTGTTTGCCCAATATCATCGACTTGTGTATTTTAGACAAACAATATTTTTTAATCGTTTAAGAAAAACTTTTAGATTTAACAACGCGACGCCTAAGCATGCTTCTATTTCAAGTTTGTTATAATAAAATTCAAAGATTCAAAGCATTTATTTCTAATAACATTTACATGCACTGTTGAAAGGTCAAGAACTCGGTCTGTCAGAAAAAATCACGCTGATCGCACATTCAAAAGCTCTATGTGGAAGAATGTAAAAAAAAACTGTAAAAGAACCATGGACGTGAAATAGTCATATTCGCTCGGACCAGTTGATTATATCATCCATGTAAACTTTCTGTGCAATGTCATAAAAAATGCAAAGTTTACATGTATTGTATTGTATATCGGGCTGGTATCTAGAACTCCACGTCTAAAGCGCGTATTGTGTTCTGTTTTGTTGTTGTACTGACCCCACGTGATCCCAGACCGCGAGCTGCTGATAGTGTATATAGGGATGTCTCCGCCCCAGAGCTGACGGTTCTGTACTGAGTCCCAGCCGGCAGCTATTATGGCGTTGTTCACGAAGTCCACCGGTGAGAACGATATCACCACGTCCTTTTCTCCAGCGTGAACGTGTACCACACCCATGCCCGCCCCAAACAGTAACTGGAATTGAAATGGAAAAGTTTTAACAATCTTACTTATCGATATCTGAAAAATAGAAATATAAATAAGGCAATATATGAACTATTTCTGAAATATCCTGTTACAACAATACTCATGGATATGTCCAAAGCATTTGATCATGTAAATCATCATATTCTATTAGGTAAGTTAAATCGATATGGCATAAGAGGGAATATTTTAAATTTATTGAAAAGCTATCTCAGTAGCCATAAGCAAATTACAATTTTAAAGAGAATTTTCCCTAATTCTAAAGTAGAAGTTACTGATATGTCGTCACCTAAATACACATCATGTGGCGTTCCACAAGGAAGTGTCCTTGGCCCTTTATTGTTTCTCTCTCTCAATGTATATTGTTACAGACTTCAGGTTCGTCATATACCAGCTCGACATGAAAACTCCTTAGTACATACTTGACATTGTAACTTCTTGGTCTATTGACGCGAATAATTATAAATAAACGATTATAGCGCCTTCCGCTTGTCAGCTTCCGGTACATCAAATAATTAGTAAAAGTTATTATATTGTGCATTATTCTTTGATATATATTATTGTTAATAATTAATATTTAAGGAGCTATTTTATTAGATTATTAATAGTAATGTATTCGTGTGTGTTATAAAAGCCGCTGTGTTGACAGTTTTCCTTTCATAAGTCTCTTTTTAGTTACGGTTGCTAAGCAAATAACATTATGAGAAAATTACTCGCTGCTGTAATATTTGAATTATAATTATAAACTTGTTAAATGAGAAGTATCCTTGTTTTACTGTGACCATCCTGACGTAACAGTTGGTTCACAATATACATTAGTGATCTACCAAAATGTATAAATTATTAAACAGTATTATTTGCTAATGATAGCACACTCATCATAATATGCAAACATATTGAAGCTTACCAAAATAATATAAACGACTCCATTCATTGCATAATAGATTGGTTAGTTATTAATAGTTCGAAAATAAATATAAAGAAAACTAAGCTTATGATATTTAACTAAAAAACCGTGACACCTAATTTAAATATTTCATATGCAGGCAAAAGCATAATTGAAACGAACAAAGCTCGATTTTTAGACCTTCAGCTTGATAGTCACTTAACCTGAAAATATCATATAGAGATTATCTGTAAAACACATTTCTGTATAACTTACTTGCCACTCAAACTTCAAATGAATTAAAATGTTTTTAAATTATTTTGCAGTTACTTACCCCAACAACTGAAGACATGATCGTTTGGTTGTCTATCCACCCTGGTGACGGCTCAACCAGAGAGCTAACCACTGAAAATTACAATAAAATAGTTCAACTTGACTATCGTCGTACAAGCAATGAAGTTGTCTTCTGACTATAGTAATTTTTAAATTAATTTTACTGCTCCCGTTCAATTAAAAAGTTATATTTCCTAAGAAAGCCAGCCCCTGGTACAACTCCTGAGCATGTTAAGGTAAAAAAGTCTAGAAATAAAACGTAGCTTAACCTTGAAGCAATCTTCAAGGCTGATTGTTTAAGGCTTCATTCTACTCATTCCAGATTCTCAAAGTAATTAATAAGTATTAAAGAAGACTGACTACCTACTGTGGAATAATGGAGTTTCAGCTAAAACTTGAGGTACAAGGTGTAACTATACAAGTCAGTAAAGAAATTATAAGATTATCTACCATTAGCTTGATTACACAATGCAAATACAAAGCTGTGTGATTACCTACGGGCGGCTTCACTATGCAGACGGGCAGGTCGCCGGCGCTTGTGCGCACCAACTCCTCCGCGATCGCCTTCGTGAATGTGTACGTGTTCGGCCAATCTTTTATTAAACTAAAAAACCAAAATTATTTTAAGGAAAAGTAAATTTATGACAGTCACGAATTACTATGTTGCCACAGACTTACGCAGGCGTTATACTAGTGAGCCTCTCTTCGTCGATGTTGGCTATCAACTCGAGAAAAACGTGCGGAGCCACGGGGCACGGGTAGAACTGCTCCTTGACGTCTCCGTTGATTCTGGGCACAGTAGCATGGGCGAAGGCTGTTGAAATGTGATTGAAGAGTCTGAGGACGAGAACATTTTTATTAATCAGTGGCGACATCTTCACCGCTTTTGTATACACTACAATTATATACAAAACTGAGAAAAACTACAAAATATAATATTTTAAGACTACGACGAGGTGACTTTTTGCGTTCTAAAGCCACGGCAACTCTTTCTTCCAATGCCGCCTCCTTCGCAAGCATTGAACCTTTTGTCTCTCCCCTGGTCAGATCCTCCTAATCCTTTAGAGAACTTATAAATTTCACACCATTAACTTGTAACATTCAGTAATGATCTGGCAAGAATTGACGGTGCTTAGTATTCAGAGGCGATGTCTGTTGAGGCTGCGAGGACACTGGACATAGTGTAACAGTAACAACAACTGAAGAATACAGGTGAGTTTTAGTTATTAAGTCTGACATGATCCCTTGTTCCACCCTAGAGAGGGCAAAGTCACTTAATGTTTTCTTTGAAACAAAATAAAAGTTTTAATAGGCTGTTGCTTCCATTAAAATATTGATACTCAACTACATCTAGCTAGCTGACTTCAACATAGGAGGCAGGCCGGTTGATCGCCCGTCCCACATCACCAAAAGACACAATAAATGAACTCACTTGAGGTTGTGACACTGCTTGCCCAACTCGATCAACTCTCTTGTTCCTCTGACATTGGTGATCCCTGCGATGTGGAGTGGCTCTTGGAAGTTCACGGTGGCTGCCATGTGGACGATTACGTTCACCTGGAGATTTTTACAGTCATCAATGAGCATGTTAGTAGTAAGAACCAGATCCAGGTCCCGCAGTCTAATGTACAAAAAACGTACTGAAATATCCCATTATAGGATATAGAATTTATCATTTTCTTAATTTAATAATGCTCCCATACAATAAAAACCAAAATGGAAATACAAATTTTGAGTACGTAGCACCTTGAAGGTTCAAGTTACGCAGGTTGGATAAAATAATGACTTTACTTTTAAAAAAATACTTGGTGTAATTTATAGACAGATTACAGTTTTGATTTAAACGTCAATTGGATTTTTCATTGTAATAAAGAAAAATCCATTCTTTAAATTTCCAAAAAAATATACATAATTGAAATTCAATTGATTGATAATTCTTGATATTGATTTTTTTTATTTATTGTTTTTTCTTTTATTTATTTTTTCATTGATTTATTATTGTGTTATTTTATTCTCATATTTACTGCGATCCTAAAACCACACTAATTTATCACAGCGCGCTAACACACCGCCTATTATAACGACCAGAAGTACAGCGCCATCTAGCGAGAACACGGTAACACAATGTGTCATGTGGATTGAAGCAGTTGTACCAACCTCCTTGGTGATGTTGTCCCATTCCTTGTCAGCGAGGCCGAGCCTGAGCTCCGCCACATCGCCTTCCACCGGCACGATGCGGGAGACGAAGTCAGGCTTCTTCCTACGTACAGTGTCATACAACTGGAAACGAACCAAAAGTTATTGCAAAAAACCATCTACATTTCAAAAATTTGATACGATTTCATCATATCCTTTGTAGGAAAAAAAAGTTTGGAACGAATACAAAAAATATTTTTCAGGCATCGAGCCTATGCCAGCAGAAATGCAAAATTATAAGATTATAATGATCATAATTATGAAGCCCGACTAGTAAGATAGTTATGATCGTATAATTAATTATCCACAAATACCCGACTACGGAAAACCAAATATCATTTAAATAAGACGTCACCAAACTCAGTGCAAGTTTACCCAATACATAATGATCAAATTTTAAAAGCTAGGTTTCGACTTTGACAGGCTATGTATGTATGTGAATACGTTCATCTATTCTGTTCCCTCATCCTAATCTACTTATTAAAACCCGACGGTATCTTTAGAACACTTTTTTATCTCTAGGGGACAAAAGTTACGAAAAAAAATATATTAAGATAATTACATAGTGTTCGATATCATTTCAAAAGGCTTTATTTGTGCTTATTAAAAATATTATTATCAAAATTTTATTTGGCGCCTTCAAGTTGTCAAAAAATTCGATGTCAAAAACGGTAAAAGTAAGAACAGTGATTTAACGCCAAAATGGTTTTTAATAATAAAAAGAAAAACCGTAGTCACACGTTATAACTGCACCACTTTAAGAACGTGTGACTACAGTTTTTCTTTTTCAGGGTTTTTCTTTTTTAATAAGTATTTTTTAAGCGACCTTTAATTTTTGTTGCTTTCCTCTTAATATGTTCGTAAGTAAATAATACTCACAGGATCTTTAAGTATATACGCTAATCTCTGTTGAATGGTTTTTCCTTTTTTCGATCTCAGCAATAAGTACACTTTCTTGACCTCACATGACCTGAAACATAAATAAGACATATGACGTAATTTGTCAAAATTTGATTTGTAATAATGAAACATCTATTATTATTAAACACTAGCTTTTGTCAGCGGCTTCGCCCGCGCACATAAAATATAGCCTATGTCACTCAGAAGTAAAGCAGCTTGTTATTGTTGCTAAATTTTTTCCAATCGGACCAGTAGTTCCAGAGATTACCTCCTACAAACAAAAAAACAAACTACCTCTTTATTATATTAGTGTAGATAATAAAACAGTAACGAAAGAAAAACTGTACATACTTTGAGAATTTTCAAGAAAAAATAAGTGGCTTTTGGTAGAAAAACGTAAATGATGACAAAAAGTGACTTTTTAAAGTTATTGTCTGTTTTTTTTTTTTAGTGTGTATGGTACGGCTTCACAACAAAACTATTATTTTGCAACCACATCTTTTTCCGTTAACTTAGAAGTTTGTTTTTTTACAGAGCTAAGGGACCACATACCTAAAGACCGCAGTGATAAACTCTCTTGACAGACAGAAAGACAGACAAAAAAGTGATCCTATAAGGATTTCGGTTTTTCTCTTTGAAACAAATAAGAAGAAGAGTTATATTGTCACTTAAGAACAGCAAGCAGCATTTGTCTATATAATATAAAAGAAGAAACTGACTGACTGAGATATCAACGCACAGCCAAAACTACTAGGACTAGGAGAGTGAAATTTTGCACAAGGCTTCCTTTTACGACGTTGGCGAACACTAAGAAAGGGTTTTTCAAAATTCAGCTCCTAAAGGGATGTAATGTGGGTCTAATAAGTTAAGTATAAGTTTGTATGGAGAACCTTACTTTCACGCGGGCGAAACTGCTGGCAGAAGGCTAGTCAACGATATAATGCTGAAACTGTTTGCACACGCAGTGCAAGCTAAAAAAAAGTGTGTATAGTTTAAGAGACTGTGATTATTTTTTGGGGTAACTATATAGACACGGCAGTTCAAAATTCAGTTGAGTTTCTGAACACTATTAATCCTGCCGGCATTTTATAGCAAAAGTTTGCACTACGTCTGAGCATACGCGTAATATTAGGAACTGGAAGCCTCCGAAGCTATGATTGGGTACTAGGATGCAAGATGTTGATTGCCATTGTAACACCGTAGTAATTTTAAGGGTCCTAATGTACCAAGTTGTGTTTATGGTGTACCTACAATAAAGAGTATATCTATCTATCTATCTGGTCCGCCATGTATGAACGATGATGGTTCCTCACCTGAAGAGTTTCTCGACGAACTGCTTGCCGAGGAAGCCGGAGCCGCCCGTGAGCAGCACGACGGCGTCGCGGTAGAACTGCTGCACGGCGGAGTCCCCTCTGTCTATGACGGCGTTCATCGGCTTCTGCCGCTCCAGTAGCGCTAGCTCCGTCTGCTGCGCGATGTCCAGTGCTGCAGTACAACATGACGCTTTCTTATTACTCATACATACAGAAATTAAAATATTTTTCCCTTGTGGGGTTAATTTCTCCCGCTCTGATAGCAGTGAAAGTTTGAGGCTTATACTAAAACGCACCCATGCTTATCCAATTGCTATTCATGTTCCAAAGTGACATGAGCCTTGGCGAGCTACGTTAATCATGCTGATATTTCTTTGAGTACCAAATTTTAACCGATACCTCTTCGTACATATGGTTTGACATTCAAAATTTATTATAGAAGAGATCTCCCTTTTTCCATCCAGCTTTACCATAGAAGGAACAGTGTAGTAGGAGATTCGAAAGATAAATAGCGTGTAGAGATATTGATTTGAACACAGTGTCTGTGTGTGTCTCTTATTTTTCTGTGAAGTGTTTCATTCCATGTCTCAGCAGTCCACAGTCAGATCACAAACTAGTCTTTCAAAGAGCAGCGCGGTACATAGTGTATCATTTACATTTCTCATCAGCCTTATTAATGTTCCCACTGCTGGGACACAGGCCTCCTCTCAAAGAGAGGGAATGGACCATAATCCACCACGCGGGCCTGGTGCGGATTGGTGGATGTCACATGTTTTCGAATTTTTGGTTCTAGGACATGCCGGTTTCCTCACGATGTTTTCCTTCACCGTTTTGAGAGCAGTGGCGATGAAATAAATTACACAAAGTTATGTGCCTGGCGGGGTTCGAAAACGTGATCTACAACTCGAAAGTCCTACCTACCACTCGGTCACCACGCTCTCAACAATTTGCATTTACGCAGGCATAATCGTGAACAGGCACATCATGACTTACGAGTTGTAGGTCGCGGGTTCAAACCCAGCCAGGCGCATTACTTTGTGTAATTTATTTCATCACCACTGCTCTCAAAACGGTGAAGGAAAACATCGTGAGGAAACCGGCGTGTCCTAGAACCAAAAATTCGAAGACATGTGACATCCACCAATCCGCACCAGGCCCCTGTGGTGGATTATGGCCCATTCCCTCTCTTAGAGAGGAGGCCTGTGTCCCAGCAGTGGGAACAATTAATAAGGCTCATGATGAATCGTGAACAGATGTTATAAAATACTCAATAAAAAGTACTCACCCATGTTGTATGATTTAGCAAATACTTGTGACGCGTTTCAGTTTTGTAACTAAAATAATAATAGAAAAAATCGAATAAAGATCTAATATAATGCAATTTATGCGAAATTAGAACACGATAGTATTTTTAACATTCACAATTGGCGAATAACTCGTATATGTAACTCGTTGAACAACCAAAGACTGACTAAAAATAAAATAAACTAAATATTAATAAACGTTAGCTTTTAGTTAAAATTATTCGCTGAACGATTTTCGCATTCAACAGAACACTTACTTACATTAACCCAGCGTTAGTTAGTTTGGGTCATTATGACCCGTCAGAAAAGTTGCCGACCTCAATTTGAAGATGGCAGCACTCGTCAATAAAAGCTAGGGAATGTAGTTGTACATCTTTTGATAGTTACCCGCAAAAGTTTCTGTCATTTTAGACGCGCGGTTGTTATTTGACGGTCATTTATTTATTTATTTCTTACTAACAGTTTACACCACATGTAGGTACACATTAATATTTCGTATGCAAAAAACATTTAAAAGACATTAACATAACAATTACAAAAAAAAATAAACAAACTAAATTAAATATCTTGACTTACCTCGCGAGGCTGTCGACATGTGGAAAGTGGACACAGCAGTCATTGTACTGATGTCGTGACATCCTTGACCAACATCTGAAGAGGCTTTCGTCAGGCAGCTGGATCAAAGGCCTGATTAAGAAGGTAGTACTCCCGGACATGGCGCGTTTTGTCCGGAGGTTCTTCTCTCTGAAGCCCTGACCACCAGTAACTTGGATTCTGTTCCCGATGGCGGTGGGCTACTGTTTTTTTTTAATATTTTTTTTTATGTGTTATTTAAAAAAGTATTATAAATGTAGAAAATAAGAAAGTTATGTAATTTGAGTGAGTCAATGTGAGATGTCGAAAAAAGTTCTTTTTACTATCAAGACAACACGCCGCCTAACACCTCAGCTGTTGCCACAGCAAAAAATTTTCAAAATTATGGTTTGGACTACCTGATCATTCATCTGCTTACTAGATCTAGCCACAAGAGACTTCTTTTTGTTCACTTATCTAATAATTGCACTCGGAGAATAAAGATTTTCACCAAATGGGGAGATAATCACCTTCGTGAACAATTACTTTTCAGAGACTAATGCAAAATACTATTTGAACGGGTTACAGAGATTAAGGTGTCGCTGGGAGACGTGTGTAGAGTTTACAAGGAGTCAATCTAAAAACAGAAAAATAAACTGTAAGAAAAAATGTCTTGCATCTTTGTTAGACCGTAAACGTTTCAGACCACCTGTATCATCATCATCATCATCAGCCTTTTAATGATTCCACTGCTGGTATACAGGCGTCCCCTCCGGGCCACGCGGGCCATGTCACATGTCTTCGAATTTTTGGTTCTAGGACATGCAGGTTTCCTCACGATATTTTCCTTCGCTGTTTTGAGATGTATATAGCATATAATTTTTAAAAGATCTCACATTAGACATTCCAAAAGGTATTTTATATTTGTTAATTAATAAGTTTCCAGAAATTTAATTATATAATTTTGTTAGATTTTACAGTATTTCCGTAAATAAATAACAAGTTCCTAATATAATACGATATTTTTATCGCTTTTTACTAAATGTTTTAATTTGGAAATACATTCATACAGGTAATTAAATAGAAAAATCTTTAAATTTCCTTGAAATGGGTAAAATTAGGTACAGTTAAAAAATTGGGTTATTTTGACCCACCCCAATTTTTGTTGTACCAAAATGCCGTACTGACGCTGGGTTAAAATGTAAATCTTTTGATTTTACTTTCATAAGTACAATCAAAAACTAATTACCTATGTCATATACCAAAAAAAAGATATATATATTCAAAGAGTGTTAGTTTAGATTCATTAATTCAGTATTGACGCAAATTAAATACGATGACCTGAAAATCGGACCTCCACTACATGATCGTGCATTTTGTTTAACAATAATGTAGAACTAGCACTTTGCCCGCGACTACGCCCGCGCTCATCGCGTTCGTACTTCAAACCCTAAACTGAAAGAGATTGCAAAAATCTACACTAATATAATAAAGAGGTAAAGTTTGTTTTTTTGTTTGTAGGAGGTAATCTCTGGAACTACTGGTCCGATTGGAGAAATTTTAGCAACAATAGAAAGTTGCTGTACACCTGAGTGACATAGGCTATATTTTATGTCCGCTGGCGAAGCCGCTGACAAAAGCTAGTGTATTATAATTAATTGAGATCTTCAAACATTATACATGTCATGGACTTTTATAATAATAATCTTTTTATTTCAGAAAAAAATACATAAACATACAAAATTAGTTAGTACTAATCTCGTGACCCAAGGGCTGGCTTTTACCTTAGGCAAAGAATAAGCATTGCCATACAGCGTGGCAATGCTGCCAGCCTTTTGGGCACTTTACCGGTCGACAGCGATGCGGAAGAGTTTTTTGACGCTTTATTAGATTAGTTAAGTTAATTAGGGTTATGTGGTTTTAAGGTTAAAGTTGTCAAAGTTAGTACTATAATAACTTACATAACTATGTTAGTAAACAAATACACATACTAGATGTTATTACAGTTAAAGTTTATTATAATTTTATGAGATACTAGCTTTTGTCTCTTTTGTAAAGATGGGCGTGCCTCAGGGTTCGATCCTTGGCCCTTTCCTTTTTCTGGTTTATATCAATGACCTTCCTTACATGGTGGCAAATTTAGCTGATATAGTTCTATTTGCTGATGATACTTCCCTTATTTTTAAAGTAAATAGAAAAGATGCGGATGTCTTGCATGTTAATGAAAGTCTGGCTGTTCTTTCTAAATGGTTCGCTGCTAATAACCTCTTATTGAATGCGAATAAAACGAAATGTATAAAATTTTCACTGCCCAATGTCCCTCAGTTGGCATCAGTTTAATTCTTGACGGCAAACAGCTTGATGTTATTATGGAAACTGTTTTCTTAGGTATAACTATCGATTCTAAATTGCAATGGGGCGCTCATATTAGAACTCTCTCTGGTAGACTAAGCTCAGCTGCATATGCAGTAAGAAAAATAAGGCAATTGACTGATGTAGCCACAGCTAGATTAGTCTACTATGCTTATTTCCACAGTATAATGTCTTATGGCATTTTATTGTGGGGATCTGCAGCTGATGTAGACTCAATTTTTATATTACAAATAAGAGCAATCCGGGCTATTTATAAAATGAGTCCTCGCGAGTCCCTTAGAGATAAATTTAAAGAAATTGATATACTCACTCTGCCTTCTCTTTATATCTTAGAAAGTATCCTGTATGTTCGTAACAATTTAGGACTTTTTAAAATTAGAAGCGATATTCACAATAAGAATACGCGCAGTAAACACGAAATTGTTTTACCCATACCCATACCCATGGAGATTAGCCAAGACCAGCAAGTCATTTTTAGTAAACAGCATACGTTTTTATAACAAGCTGCCAGAAGCGGTAACCGAACTTAGTGAGGGAAAGTTCAAAAATCATATTAAGCGGGTCCTAACCAAAAAAGCATATTATAAGGTTAAGGATTATGTAGAAGACAAGCTTGTTTGGCAATGACTGCTCCTGTACATGTGGCTCCCTGGTAACTCATTCATATTGTGTAATTGTGTCTGTTAACTGCTCCATCTTTGTTTCCATATACACATTTTTTTTTTCTTGACACATTGCTTCTGCAATATTTATATTATGAGGACCAAAAAAAAATTTAATTAAATAATAATTTATTGTGTTAGCATCCCGCAGTGTAACTGTTGTAGTGATTGATGTATTTTTTTTTTCTCATACATTTTTTTTTTTTTGTATAATATTTTTTTACAATTCACGTTATAAAGTAAGAACACTGTAGACTTAGTAAATCCTATTACGATTCACCTTTTATTTTTTATTATTATGATTATTTTTATTGTGCTTTTAAGTGCAATATTGACTGGTCTACACTGTTCTTACATAATGATATAAGTACTGTAACAACGAAATATTGTAAGAAATCATTTTTTTTAAAAGAGTAACCATGGAGTTTCTTGCCGGTTCTTCTCCATAGGAAACGACCAATTTGGAACCGTGCACTAGCTTCTGACGTTTTATAAGTGCCCTTGTAGGCCTATATGAAATAAAAACCTTTTTGATTTTGATTTTGATTTGATTTGATTTGTCAGCGGCTTCGCCCGCGTACATAAAATGTAGCCTATGTCACTCAGGAGTAAAGCAGCTTTCTGTTGCTATTTTTTTTCCAATCGGACCAGTATTTCCAGAGATTACCTCCTACAAACAAAAAAAAAACAAACTTTACCTCTTTATTATATTAGTGTAGATAGTCTTCAAACTTTATACAAGCCAAGGACTTTCTCGTAGTTCTAGATGGCGATGCTAGAATAACTAGACTGAAAGGTGAGATCGCACGCGAGCAATATGCCATTTAGAACTGCCCAGGATTTGCACATGTCAACTCTAACTTAAGGATATAGTCCTGGGATACTTATTGACCTTCAAAAGAAACTGTTTTTTTTTTTAATTCAAAAGGAAAGGAAAGTTCAAAAAACGAAAGTTAATAATATATGAAAATAATATATATGTTAATAATATGGAAATTTTACAATTTTACTGACCAATTCAACATTACATCGCTTAACGAAATACTATCTGATCTATATTGTTCTAAATACGAGCATATTATGGTCCTGATTTTCCAAAAACAATGCAAATTAAACTTAGTTCTCCTTAGAAATAATATTGCTTAACATTAAAGAGCATAGCGAGGCCGGAGCACAGCAAGGCGAGCAGCTTCCACAAGCAGTACACGTACAGCGACAGGAACACTATGTTCGCGTAGAACAGCCACTGCTGCTTCCTGCAGCCCGCATCGCTGTCGATAAGCCCGTCCTTAACGATAAACCTGCAAAAAAATATTAATTTTAATCCTATTCGTGATATGGAAAAATACCGGCCTCATCTAGTATCAAAAGAGGGAAAAAAAATGACGTGTAAAAGAGTTTGTAAAAACCTACTTACAAAATAAAATCATTTATTAACAAAACAATCAAGATGTTCAAGACTTCGAAAATTTCGTGTGCTAGCGATCAGTCCTCAATTTGAAATCAATTTCTTGATATCGTTAACCTGACTTTTTACTTAAAAAGTGCTTCGTGACGTTTCTACCCTATACCACCCACAAAATAATGGAATAATCAACCGTTGGCATCGCATATTTAAAACTAGACTGAAGGCTAGGTCCAGTTTCGGTTGGTTTTAATAGTTTTGTAGCAGATGTTGTCGCATCTAAATAATTAGTATTATTTTTCTTAAGTGAAATGATATATTTTTTATTAAGAATAAAGTTTCTTCTTTAAACCTACTGTCTTATAAAATAGTAAGAATAGTAGGTTCAATAGCATCGTTCATTTTAAGTAAATATATGGATAATATATAAATATGTAATTTTCTATTTGTTTTTCATCTAAGTTACACTTGCCATGCCTTATCTTTGCACCATCAACTGGTAAAAAAGGTTCAGGAAATCTTTGTACACTGTTTCTTACTTCTGTAGAAAGTTTTAATAAATTATATTGTTTATGTTGCCGAGTTGCTAGCCTGTCGGTTTTCTACCGGTTGCATATCGGGAAGTGTGTGTTGGAATTACATAATTTAATTCCGCCTCGCCCGTTCCATTATCGGACCACCAGACGTACGGCATTGCACCGTACATGGTGGACATATACGTACAAAATATTTTGAGAACACATTCACTGTGCGTACAGCCAAGGAGTGGAATTCCTTGCCGGAGTCTGTGTTTTCTGATGGCTACAATCCGTTAACCTTTAAGTCTAGAGTGAATAGGTTACTTCTAGGTAAGCGCGCTACATTGTCGACCGCATCGTCGCTTTCCATCAGGTGAGATAGCGGTCAAGCGTGAACCTATCATCATCATCATCTTCCTGCCCTTGTCCCGTTTTATTTGGGGTCGGCGCAATATGTTTTTTTCTTCCATTCTGTCCTGTCACCCATCACGCTATCACTAACTCCTCTGTCTTCCATATCACTTCTCACACAATCCATCTATATTTTCATTCCAGCGTGAACCTATAATGAATAATAAAAAAAAAAATGTTCCAACCTTCGTAAGCCAATGCAGGTGGCTTTTACCAAGTCTTTGACTTCTGATGGTCCGAAGTCACAGGTATAGATGGCCTTGTCTGCAGGGGAGAGACGGGAGATCATGGCTTGCAAGTTGTCGTCTCGGAAGTTCCAGTGGTTATACATAAAGAAGTGGTAGACGTCCAACATACTGTCGATGCGTTTATAGACGTTTATGAGTCTGAAAAATTATTAAAAATAAATCTTTTGTTAAATACGGTCAGCAACACATCAGACTATACAAATCTGTCAGATATATACAAGGTGTCATTGACATGTTAACGCAAGCGAATACCATGGATCCAGTACATGATTCTGGACCCTCCAGTGGTGGAATTTTTCGTCGGTTCTTTTTCAAATTTTTGAAAAAAAAGTTTTGTTTTTTTTATTTTTCACCTGTATAAAATCGTTATTCTAACCAATCTCAATGATATTTTTAGAAAAAAAAAGAATTTTTTTTTTACAAAAAAATAATAATAAAAAAGTCATCGAGGAAAATAAAGTCATTATTCTAATCAAATCCGATGACATTTTTAATTTGGAATGTAATGCACTCATTTTTTCGCAAAAAATTTTAAATTTACGTTTTTATACAATTTAATTAAAAAAACGTTAAAAATTAAGTAAAAAGAAATAAGAAAAATCCGACAAAAAATTCCATCACCGGGGGTTCTAGAATCATGTACTGCATCTATGGTATTCGTTTGCGTTAACATGTCAATGATACCCTGTATAGAGAACTAATACATTTGAACCTTGTTATGTTATTGTTAAGAGTTGAAAATCGTTTGCAGAATTTTGACAGTTTGTTGTAATCTGATATGCTGCTGACTGTACTATCACTTAGTTCTCTTGTTTATAAGAGGCATCTATAATTTCTTCTGTTGTGTCTTTACAGTTCTTTTTTTATGATAGGTAAAAATCATCCAGTGACGAATCCTACCCTTGGAGAGCGGGAAACAGTGTCCGACTCTTACTGACTAAACAACCTATCCAATGCCTACGTTGCTATATATACCAGGGCCAAAGCCTCCCTTTCAGACACGAACCCTTGGCCCCAGTTGGCGACCCTTTCTACAGGGTCCCTACAGTTTTTTGACAAGTCCTTGAGGCGCAGGGGTCGACGACTGGGCTTGGCCCGGACGGTTACCAGACGATTGGACGGCGAGCTACCCATTAGTCGCCATCCCTTTTTTTAGATCTTATATTAAAGGACTTGAAGCACCCCGACTCGGACAGGCTAGGTTAGAAGACGATGTTGGAATCTAGTAAAGGAGTGAAATGAGCAAACATAGTCAGCGGTCGGGTCCCCTTCGCGGTCGGGTTTTTAAACTACCCAGAAGAGCATATTCTAAATTAAATATTATGTAATTAAGTAATGTAGAGGGTTATTTCGACGGCTGAGTGTATTGTGTTTTTATATTTTGCTCATCATGATATCAGCGCTAGTCCCGGTTGCCTCCTTGGCTTTCACCTCGGTGCCCGGGGTCCGCTTTCCAACTCAAACGCCTCCACTTCGCTCGGTCTTTCGCGTCCTTTGCCATAAGCCCATTGGCACGCATGTCGTCCCTTACGACGTCGATCCACCGCCTCTTAGGCCTTCCTCGTTTTCCGGGTCCCGGCGGAGGTGGCATAGCGAGGCATCTGTTACCCACGTAGTCTGCCGGTTTTCGTAATACGTGGCCATACCAGCGTAGGCGACCCTCCTGCAGTTTATCCACTATGTCACGGACCTGAAGGCTGCCCTGGATGCGGGAGTTTGTAATGCGGTCTTTCCACGACACTCCCGACATCCAGCGCAGCATATTCATTTCCGTGACACGCAGGCTCTGCTTGTGCCGCTCAAGTACAGGCCACGCTTCACTGCCATACAAAAGGACAGGCCTAATGATGGTCTTATAGACCTGTCCTTTGAGCCTAACCGGCTTTTGGGGTCACAGATAACCCCCGCCACCTCACGCTATTTCGCCCAGGCCGCCGAGATACGTGACTCGACGTCGCAATCGACGTCCCCAGACTCGTGGAGCACCGATCCCAAGTACCTGACCTGTTCCGAGCGCTCGACTGTGTCTTCGCCAATGCGAACAGGAGCAGCGTTTGTTGTGTTACAGGCCAAGTACTCGGTCTTCGCCGCATTAATTTTCAGACCGCCGTTTTCCAGCGATTCCTTCCACGCTGTCACACGTCGAACCAAGCGCCCACTGTCCGAGTCCGCCAGCGCGATGTCGTCTGCATACATGAGCAGCCATGGCGGCTGCTCGTGTAAGTCCCTGATGTTGAAGGACAGCACGTCCAGCACCACACTGAACAGAAACGGCCTAAGAACAGAACCCTGGTGAACTCCGACGGTGATGGGGAAGGGTTTCGTATAGCCAACAGCGGTCCGAACCACAGAACCGGAGTCTCGGTACATATCTCGGATGATGTCAACATAGGTCTCGGGCACTCCTTTGGATCTCAGCGCCCACCAGATCACCTCACGGGGGACACAGTCGAAGGCCTTTTGCATGTCAAGGAACAAGAGGTGCAGAGGTGTATTCTTTGATCTGTATCCCTCCATAGTAACCCTTAGGGCAAAGATGGGATCCATGGCACCATGACCTGGTCGAAACCCATATTGACATCCCGAGACGGTGCACTCCTGTCGGATTCGAGAGTCAATCACCCGCTCGAAGAGCTTCATGGTGTGGGACATAACCTTAATCCCCCGGTAGTCGCCACACTCCTGCACTGATCCCTTGCCTTTGAAGACTGGAGTGATAATACTCAATCTCCATTGACTCGGGATCTTTCCGGTGAGGAGCATGCGGTTAAATAGGTGGGTTAAGATGCCCACACCACGAGGACCCATCACCTTCCAGGCTTCAATGGGGACTCCATCGGCACCGACAGCTTTCCGGTTCTTCATGCGGCTAAGAGCCACATGCACTTCTTCGGGCGTAACTGAGGGCACAAGTCCCTGATTTGGAGGGAAAACCGGAGACAGCACTTCTTTGTGCTGCTTGTTCAGCAGCTCGTGGAAGTACGAGCGCCATCTCTCCTTCACCGCGAGGTCCTCGCATAACAGATTGCCGTCAGGGTCTCTTACACAGCGGCACTTAGTGATATCCAGTGCAGCTTTGACCCTGGAACGTGCCAACTTATAAATGAGCTTTTGCCCCTCAGACGATTCCAACTTATCATAAAGTGGCTGTAAGTGGTCTCGTCTGGCTCTGGCTACGGCCCTCTTGGCGGCACGTTTTGCAGCTCTGTATGCGTCGCGGTCTTCGGGAGATTTGGAAGCTTGCCACGTTTTGAAGAGAGCTTTCTTTTCTCTGATCTACCTCTGAACTGTGTCATCCCTCCACCAAGTTTCCTTGTCACACCTGCGGCCGCCCCTGGACAAGCCGAGCACCGACTTTGCCGCCTCGGTGATGGCAGCCTGAATCCTGTCCCAGTGGCTTTGCACAGGTTCGCCATCGGTACCATCGCACTTATCGCCGATGGCCGACGCGAGCGACTGGGACGTGGCTGCATCCAGTCGCCACCACCGTATTCGGCGTTGTTGGCGCTCATCAAACTTGACCCTAGGTTTGACGCGCAAGTCCATGACAAGGAGACGGTGTTGTGCAGTGAGACTCTCGCCGGGTATGACCTTGCAGTTGGCCACCTTACTGATAAGGTGCCTCCGTGTGAGTAAGAAATCGATTTGGGTAGCGTACCTCCCGCTCTTGTAGGTAATCAGGTGTTCGGATTTCTTTTTGAAATACGTGTTCACGATGGCAAGGCCGGCAGCCGCACACGTTTGGAGGATATTCTCCCCTTCAGCGTTACGGCTATCGTATCCAAAGCCACCGTGAACATGCTCAAACTCCTTGCACCTGTCACCCACATGTCCGTTCAGATCACCACCCAAAACGATACCCTGTGACAGCGAGATGCCACGAAGCACCCCACCGAGTTGATCCCAGAACGCAGCCTTTTCAGCGTCGCTGCAACCGACCTGAGGCGCGTAGGCACTTATCAAGTGGGTTATAACCCCGTCGATAAGCACACCTACGACCATAAGCCGGTCGCTCTAGCGTTTCACCTCCAGGACTGCGTCTTGAAACTCCTCGGAGAGTACAACGGCCACCCCGTTCTCCCCACCGGCTGCACATTCCCGATGAGCCGAGACCTGCGGCCTTTCCACCGAGTCTCCTGCAGGAATGCCACAGCCACCCTTCGCCTAAGAAGTACATCGGCTAACTCTCTCGCGCGTCCGGTCAGCGTACCAATGTTAAGGCTGGCGAAGCGGAGTTTACGGGTTGGGACTCGCGTCTTTAGCTCCTGACACGGTAGCCCTCGCCCACTTGTCACAGGAGTCGGGTAAATCTCCTGCGCGCCGTTTTGCGGCGGCGCCCTATCCGTGGCAACAAACTTTCTTATACTGTCTATATTTATTGGCTTTTGTGGCCTTTACGCGAGCGACTGCCGTCTGACCACCCAACCCTAAGAGGGAAAGCCAGAGCCCGCGGCTTCGCCCGCGTGGTATTGGGGTTGGAGTTGGGGTTTCCGGGATAAAAAGTAGCCTTTGTCCTATTCCGGAGTGTATCTTACGCCTGTGCCAAATTTCATCCAGATCCGTCCAGCCGTTTTGGCGTGATTGAGTAACTAACATCCAAACATCGTAACTTTCGCATTTATTTTAAGTAATATTGCTATCATTTAAAGTAGTTATACACTGGTAATTAGCTAAAATGATGATGATGACGATAAAGATACTCACGGAGGTACGCCTTTGGGCCTGACGCCGAGCACAGAGACCACAGCATCGAGGAAGTAGCCGGGGATGTAGTGCAGGAACCAGTTCAGCACCCAGTAGACCATCCTGTTATCAGTCTCAATGACATAGTAGTACCAAACCGCCTTAGGTGTGCTGAGACGGTAGAACTCATCACTTCGTAGCAGTCTACTAAAGTCGCCTGTGAATTAGAATGATAAATGATATTTATTTTGTAAATAGGTTTTAAAATAACACTTCTACTCGTCATTTTTTTTTCTTTTCGTCAGTTTAAGCTAGATGAGTCCGGTGTTTCGTTAGCTGACTACCCTGAAAAGAAACAGCGAAACAAACTCAGGGGTCAAAGTCTCTTTTAAAGTCCATACAGTAACCATGTATTGGTCAAATCATATGAGAACCGTGCAGATTAGTGTCTCAGGGGGTCTTTTGAAAAAAGAATCACCAGATTTGAGTAGACCTGTCCAGTCAGTGCAAGCATTAGTCAGTATTCGTGTAGCTCAAACTTAGAAATACTAAGGAGCTCAACGACTTGACGTTCAATACCAAAGAAAGGACATTTGTGTAGGCCGCATCAAATACTCAAATCTGTCAGACATCATATTAAAATTACAGAAAAGGAAAAGTAATCGACATAGTCCCCACATTCACAATAATAAAATACAAAAATATAACACTGCAAAGTAAATTATTGCAAGTCGAAAGTTAAAAAAATAATAAAACTACAATAATAGTGCTAGAGCAGGTCAATCTCAAACCTTCTTGTCCTGGATCTAGAATATTGTTTCGTTTCATTGGAATGAAATTCCCTGTTTCTCAATCTTAGTATCTAAGTATTTTAAGTGCGTGGTTACAAGGTGGTGCGAGTTAGTGGTATGATTTGAAAAAGAAAGGCGGTGCGAGTTAGCAAAGTATGCATTGCTTGGTATAAGTCGGTTGGCTGGTTCGAGATAGTGAGGTGGTGAGAGTTAGTGTGGGGTTGCGAGATGGCGAAGCGATAGTAGTGAGGAAAGTGGTGTAAGAAGGTGAGGTGATAAATTTTAGCGAGATGGTGTCGCGATGTTGACGATGGTATCGTGGTGTGGTGATGCTTCGACATTTTATATTTTTTGACATTATAATTGGAACATTATGACATTTTAATAGATCGTTTGACATTATATTTTATTTGGAATTGTTTGACACCTTATTTGAATCGCGATTCAGTATTGTATCTTGTTTCTATTTTTTTCTTTGTATTGTATGTTTTTTGCGTGCATACTTGTCCCTGGATTCAACACAATGCAAATTGTTATGAATAAATAAATGAATCGCGTTAGGAACACTACGCTGCGCTCCATAACCCAAATAACAGACGTCGGAGAAAAAACAGCTATGCTGAAGTGGGAGTGGGCTGGCCACGTCGCACGAATGCACCCCGACAAAGTGGCGAAGATTATCACTCACTGGACGCCTGAGGGAGGTCGACGCCGTCGAGGTCGACCACGGCGAAGGTCGTGTGATGATCTAATCACATTCGCGGGGCAAACTGGCCGGAGATCGCCCAAGACAGAGAAGTTTGGAAGGAGAAAGGGGAGGCCTTTGCCCAGCAGTGGGACACAAAGTAGGCTAAAAAAATAAATAAAAAATCAATGAATGACGAGGTGCAAGTTAAACAGTTGGTGGGGTGGTAAGACGTCACGAGGCGGTTCCAGTTAGTGAGGTGGTGTGAGATGACGAGGCAGTGCGAGTTAGTGAAACAGTTTAGCGAAATCTTTTCATTGGTACGCGCAAATATTCAGTGGTTGTTATTACTCACCCCACTTGGTCCCAGCACGCGAGCTGCTGATAGTGTACATGGGGATGTCTCTGCCCCAGAGCTGACGGTTCTGCACCGAGTCCCAGCCGGCAGCTATGATGGCGTTGTTCACGAAGTCCACCGGTGCGTACGACATCACCACGTCTTTTTTTGCTGCCATTACGTGTATCACACCCATGCCCATTCCAAAAAGGAACTGGAATAGAAACTGAAAATTCTTAACCCGTGTTGGATTATAAACACAAAAATAATATTTATATATATATATATATATATATATATCCTCCTATCCTATCCTGTAGAATACATGCATAATATATTCAATACTAGCTTTTGCCCGCGCCCCACTCAGGAGTAAAGTAGCTTTCTATTGTTGCTAATTTTTTTCCAATCGGACAAGTAGTTCCAGAGATTACCTCCTACAAACAAAAAAATAAAAAAACACTTTATTATATTAGTGTAGATTAGTACCCGTGCGAAGCTGGGGCGGGTCGCTAGTGTATATATAAAAGGATAAACTGACTGACTGACATCAACGCACAGTCGAAACTAATGGGACTAGAAGTATGAAACTTTGCACAAGGGGAAGCCTTGTGCAAAGTTGTGATCAAACGGGGGTCATAAGTTTGTATGGAGAACCCTACTTTCACGCAGGCGAAGCCGCTGTTAGAAGGCTGATTGAACTATAACAAGTTTTCGATGAAAATATTTTTTTTCATAACAAGCGGTGGTCTATACTTTTAAAACCAAAACTCGTCAAGACGATTCACACGAGCCCAAACTCAACGTAGTTGTACCGTTTACAGAGTTCCTATGGTTATCTCGCGATTACATCATCAGATCAGCTCCATGTCATCATAATATTGCATTGTCATGCGATTTACACCTGCATGGAAGATTGCAGCTCAATCGGTTGAAGATATCTGCTTCAAAATTGGGTTGCAAGATTTGAGCCGAACATACATAGTTACATTGTAAGCTAATAAAAAGCTTGTAAAAAAGCTCCTGACTAGTACTTCTTCACCTTGAGCGTGGCTTCAGCTTGAGATATTCAACAAATCTTTGCACTTACCCCCATAATTGATGTCATCAAAATTTTGTGATCCACCCACCCCGGCGACGGCTCAACAAACGAAGAAATCACTGAAATTAACAAATATAATTTAGTTAATTATTATAATGCCACTACCGTGTAAGCGATCAGCGCGCACTGTTCCCGCGCGCCTCAAGGAGCTGTCAGCAAACTGTAGGCCTGTAGGGGCCCTACAGGGTAAAAGCTTCCTGGGTCAAGGATTGATGCGAAAGCGTAACACCAGGGCCTGGGCCTGGGAATAAGGCAAGGAAAGAATGGGATAAGTTTTTTAGTCAGCAAGAGTCTGACACTGTCTCCCGCTCTGCCCAAGATGGGGATTCGTCATCGGATGATTTTTACCTATCATAAAAAAAACCGTGTAAGCGATGGATGGTACAATGCGTTGCGTCGTCAGTACACTCTTGTCAGAGTGGTCGTGGTCATCACTGTGGATCACGATGAGTAACACCTTGGTCATACGGCGCCATTCATCGCGGACTGCAGCTGTCCGGGTGCATTCGTAGACCGAGCACTTAGCTGCGGCCTTGATCTGGTCTGTCCATCTGATTGGTGATCTACCACGTGGCCTGGTGTCCTCAAGTTTGCCCTACACTACGAGTCGCTCTATGGTCATTACCACGCCATGCGCCATGCTGCTTAGTAAAGAAGCCTTAATATTATCTGCAGGCAGTTTGTTCACATGATGTAAAAACAAAGTTGTGATTACCTACGGGCGGCTTCACTATGCAGACGGGCAGGTCGCCGGCGCTTGTGCGCACCAACTCCTCCGCGATCGCCTTCGTGAATGTGTACGTGTTCGGCCAATCTTTTATTAAACTGCGAAACCAAAATATATGTTAAGTAAAAAAAAAAAATTTTAACACTTGTGCTGAAAAATTCGTAGGCTAAAAAAGTAAAACATTTTTTTTCATATTTTAGAGCGATATAATGAATATAACGGTTCTTGAGATGTTGGTCACTTTTTTTTATCTCAATATAATTTCAAAATCCAACACGTTTTTTTAATATCTTCAGAGTATTGACTATCTCAATCAACTTAATTTTACAATAATTCAAAATTATTTTAAAAACTGTTTAATTTTTTCATCGGTGATAGCCTTTACGGGCGTTCACTGCATTTATGATCTTCAATGGTCCTATACATAACATACTTCTTCTCAGTGAACGATTTTGCTGGTGGAGAGTTGAATTAATGTTGCAAACATTAATGCAAGTTTTGGCTCCAACATTTTTTTTTTCATCACAAAGCAACGCTCAATAAATACTTGATTTTTTTTCTATATATTTTTTAACAATAAGTTTTCTGACGTTTCACCTACAATACTATATCTTAAGAACAAAATGACCCACAGGCTTCAAGTTTATACACATATCTTTTCAAGGGTACTACTAACTGAAAATCATATGTATTTTATTTTATAACAACAGTAATGTCCAGCCTATGAACTTTTCAGCCCATCGGCAGCAGAGAATTTAATGACTATGTTGCCATAGACTTACGCAGGCGTTATACCAGTGAGCCTCTCTTCGTCGATGCTGGCTATCAACTCAAGAAACACATCCGGAGCCACGGGGCATGGGTAGAACTGCTCTTTGACGTCTCCGTCTATTCTGGTCACAGTAGCGTGGGCGAAGGCTGTTGAAATGTGGTTGAAGAGTCTGAGGATGAGAACAAAAGATTGTCAATGGCGACATTTTTACTGCCACTATATACAGGAATCTGACTACGACTATAGGCAGGAGCCAACAAATTCCAACATTTGTTTTTATATTTTAACTGGAAAGTTAGTTACCAAATAACTTCTCCTGCTTTTGCTTGAATGATAGATTGTGCTAACAATAAAAAAACTGGGCAAGGAAACTGGCAAAGGAAGGTTCCGTACCACCTGATTTATGTAATTTGTAGTTCAATTTTCAAATATCGAAAATTCTTCGAAAAATTTGATGGACCTGTCAGCGGCGTATGATGTCATAACTATAACTCAACTCAACTCGCCAAAGCCAAATAATCCCTTAAAAAATAACCAAGGTTATATCAATATTTTAAGTGACCTATTTAATTGCACATCTATTGTTTTCAGTGGAGTCCAATAAAAAAAAGCAGATGGCGTCGATAAAAAAGCGGTCTTCTTCAAGGTAGTGTGTTGGGCCCCACGTTGTTTAACATTTATATTTGTGTTGTGAACTCACTTGAGGTTGTGACACTGCTTGCCCAACTCGAGCAACTCTCTGGTTCCTCTCACGTTAGTTAACCCTGCAATGTGGAGCGGCGCTTGGAAGTTCACGGTAGCTGCCATGTGGACAATTATGTTTACCTGGAGATTGGTACAGATCCATTAGTGACCCCCTTTAGATATTTATACAGAGTCAGTACTAGTATAAGGTAGCCTCGTAAACTATTGAAACATTGTGCTCCGTAGTATAATACAAAATACATGCATTAGAATATCCTATTATAGAAACACCATTTCCTCAGAATAATGATGATCCCATACACTCAAAACTAAATACAACTTTAATAGTTGAGCTCAGCACCATCTAGCAATTTGGCTTAGCTCGGGCTTGTAGCTTACAATATAAACTGGAGCAGTTGTACCAACCTCCTTGGTGATGTTGTCCCAGTCCTTGTCAGCGAGGCCAAGCCTGAGCTCCGCCACGTCACCTTCCACCGGCGCGATGCGGGAGGTGAAGTCGGGCTTCTTCCCACGTACAGTGTCATACAACTGAAAGAAAATATAATTTCTTCATTACATAGTATAAAACAAAGTCGCATGTCCCTATGTATGCTTAAATCTTTAAAACTACGCAACGGATTTTGATCCAGTTTTTTTTAATAAGTAGAGTGATTCATGAAAAAGGTTTATAAGTATGATACATTCGTAATATTAATAATATTGCACCCGTGCGAAGCTGGGGCGGGTCGCTAGTAAACTATAAGATTTTTGAAAGAATTTTTTGGCATGCAATTTAAAGGCATACCGTTTTTGTATAATGTTTATTAGCATAATAATATTTTATCATATTAAAAGTTTTTAGTAGCTGGCACTTTCTTCGCCGCCAACCTTCTGGGCACATTTCCAGATGACAGCGATGTGGAGGAATACTTTGACGCCTTAATGTGTTTTTGTATTGAATATAGGTACATAGTTAGGTTTATTAAAAGCATTTATAATATATATTTTAATCTTAATTAAAAGAATATTATGTCTGATTATTCAGAAAAATATGTTATAACAAACAAATAAATACACTTTTATTTACGTTTCTACCCTCGACAGTATCATGAACCGATTTCTATTTTAATAATAATTGATTAAATAACATTATAACTTACTGGATCTTTAAGTATATAAGCTAATCTCTGTTCAATCGTTTTTCCTTTCTTTGGTCGCAACAGTAAATAGATTTTCTTGATATCACATGATCTGAAACATAAATAAAATAAAGTAATAGTTGGGGCTACTTAAATTACAGCCAAAATGGCAATGGACAGGGCACATTGCACGCAGAACGGATGGCCGCTGGGGCCCAAAAGTTCTCGAGTGGCAACTGTGTACTGGAAGACGTAGCGTTGGAAGGTCTCCTACAAGGTGGACTGGCGACCTAGCCAGGGTTGTTTGAATCTGATAGATGCGAGACTCAAGGGACCGGTCGTTGTAGCAATGCTTGGGGGAGGCGTATGTCCAACTGTAGACGTCTTTCGGTTGAAATGATGATGATGACGATATTACAACTAGTTAAATTAATTTTGCTAAATTATTATTTTTAATTACAACGCGGACTTAAACGTGCTGGCGTTATAAATCATAATATCTAAGATCTTCAGTGGACCTCCGCCCAAGCTTTTTATCTATCTCTGTCTTGTCGGGTGACAAGACCTAAAAAGAGATTGAAGATTTGGGGATTGTTTTCGGTCCACCAGCCAGACAGAGTCGGCTGGTGGAACATTTTAATAGTAAGGAAACAAAATCGCGGTTAAGAGTCAAAAGTTAAGGTCATCAACAATAGTTTTTTAATGTTTCCACTGCTGGGACACAGACCATAGACTGTAATCCACCAGGCGGGCCCAGTGCGTGTTGGTGGATGTCACATGTCTTCCAATTTTTGGTTATAGGACATGCCAGTTTCCCTACGATGTTTTTCTTCACCGTTTTGAGAGCAGTCGTGATGAAATAAATTACATAATGTGCCTGGTGGGGTTTGAACCCGCGACCTGCATATTGTAAGTTGGGGCCATTACCACTCAAACACAACTACTCTACTTTCTGTATCTTTATTTAAAGATATTTGTTTTTTTTTTTTGTAAAAAGTGATTGTTTTTTTCTTTTGTTGTAGCTCGCTTGATTGGCTGCTCAGGCGACAGGACAGAATGGAAGAAAAAACAGTATTGCGCCGACACCAAATAAGTGTCAACTTACACCGAAAGAGCGGCGAAGGGCAACGAAGCTTAACGCAGTTTCAATGTCATATGAATTTCTAACTTTATTTTCTTTAATATAATATTTATTATCGCATGAGAAACTACGTTTATGGAATTCCCCGGAATTCCTCCAGCGCCGCGGGCATCCGCGCGAAACATTCGAGTTTCTCATGCGATAATAAATATCATAGGTATTTATGAAAATAAAGTTAGAAATTCATATGACATTGAAACTGCGGTCCGCTTCGTTGCCCTCCGCCGTTCTTTCGGTGTGAGTTGACCCTAAAAAGGGACAGCGTTAAGAAAATGATGACGGTGGAGCTCGTTTTTACCTTTTCCTTATGTCCCCAAAAACTTCAAATAATGGCAATGTATCTATTGATCTCGCCTAAATTCCTTAAAAGAGTTTTGTTTTTCTAGATAATATAAATCTCCGTAGGATAACGACGTTCTTTTGTCGGCAAATGTATGTTCCTAAAATGGGCAACCATTACATACTTTGGTTTTATAAAGCTTGACGTTCAGTCCTATTGCTTTTTAACTTCCATAGAGCAAAAATTAAAACCATAATAAAAAACCTAATTGCTATATCCCAATTACATAATACATATATCAGAAAACACAAACTTCAGCATGAAATATATTCATAAAGCCGCTATTCGACACTGATAGAATCCCCAACATGTGATGTTATGTGAGATGTGATGAGTGATGTACATACCATGTATGAATAGGAGGCTGATGATCCCTCACCTGAAGAGTTTCTCGACGAACTGCTTGCCGAGGAAGCCGGAGCCGCCCGTGAGCAGCACGACGGCGTCGCGGTAGAACTGCTGCACGGCGGAGTCCCCTCTGTCTATGACGGCGTTCATCGGCTTCTGCCGCTCCAGTAGCGCTAGCTCCGTCTGCTGCGCGATGTCCAGTGCTGCAGTACAACATCACGCTTTCTTATTACACGTCCGTATGTAAACTAATACAATTTTCCCCTTGTGGGAATAATTATTGCTCTCGCTCTGAAAGCAGCGAAAGTTTAAGGCTTATCAAAATCAAACGACTCGTGTTTTACAGTTTTTTTTTATGTTCCGCGGTAGAACAACGTTGTCTGTCTACGCATCTACTAGTTTACGCCAGTTATCGCCAACATGTCGCCAGAGAAACTTGTGTTGATTTCAACGGTAGTGGTTATTTTTATCAAAAAATGCATCAAAAAGAAAAAAACCATGTTGGTGGGTTAGAAAATGTCTACAAAATAAAGAAAATGTTACGATGCTCTTTAAACAAACAACAAGCCGCGCGTCATGTTGCGCGTTTGCTAGCAACGACGCGCGCTTTTGTGCAACGTTGCCGTACATGTTGAGCGTCACGTGTCGCGCGCCAAATGTTGCCTAGTGGAAACACGGCTTTATAGAATTATTTATTTGCGTAGAATGTAGGTAATACAATTTGGTGTTACAATATTTTTGAATCGTACATTGTACCTTGTGATATGCAAAATTTACTAACTTATAACTAGGTAATGTAATGTTATATTATTTACTTAATTCTACAAATGTGATAAGAATGGTAACATGAGCCTTGGCGAGCCAAGTCAATCGTGTTGATATTTCTTATAGTATAACAAATTACAGACAGAAGCCTCTAGCATCAACAAATTACAGACAGAATAGTTTTATTATACGAGCAGGTAGACAGTTCAATAATATATGTAAGCAGTGTGACTTTGATCCCTTTACGACTAGCGTGGCGTCGTCGGCCAGAAGACGCATAAGCCTCAAGTTTTTTAAGTAGCATTTTAATTGTATCCCTAGTTTTCGGAAATGTTTATAATATTTGTATCATTTACTTATTCTTGTAACTAAAGGTTTCTAGTTAATACTAGTTTCTAGTTGATCCTTGCAATTAACTTGTTTAATAAACTGCACAATTTTAATAAGATGTAACTAACCACTGTGAAAATCTTGATATGCTCACTTCTCAATTTTAAGTCTGTCACTATACGTGAGGACTTGTAATTGGCTTTCAGTAGTTTATGTTGGCTTCTATTTTTATGTAGTTTTAGCTGTAAGTCCTCCAGGGTGTAATAAATAAATAAATTAACTTTTAACCGAAACCTCTTCGTGCCCTAAGTTTGTCAAGCCATTGGTCCTGGAAAATATAATAACCTTGTTGGTAGTTATATTTTCGAGCCGTTTTGGGGTAGAAACTCTCGAATCGTAGGGACCAAGAGCCCATGAATTGTCGAGTCGTTCAGAAAGTTCATAGTTAAATGAACTTTCCAAACGACGCATCATGTTGGAATGTCAGTGGAATGACAATATTTAAAAAATATTGACTTGGGCCATAGTTAGCATTCGAACAGCGTACGTTTCATTTTTCTCTCACACCCAACACTGGTTGCCTGCCCCAATTGTCACCACAATGACCGAACCTGTGGGTGAATCATTATCCATCTTTTCTGTGAGCTATGTGTCTTACCTACTGCCACTTATGTTTAGCAATTCTTCGGGCTTTGTCCGTAACCTTAATTCTCCTGCAAATATCATCGCTCCTGATCTAACCCAACAAAGAAACTCTTAGATAAATCCTTTCCATTGTCCTTTGGGTGACTTGAAGTCTTCTAATGAGGCCACATTCTGAACGACCACGTTATAGAGTCATGTCGTCACTTGCGACATAATATAATAATAATAATATTCGACGATCATCACACAACGCCATCTAGTCTCAAGCTAAGCAGACCTTGTGTTATGACTACTAGACAATTGATAGACATACTTATATATTTCTAAATACATACATATTATAGATAAATCACACCCAGACACAGAACAAATGATCGTGCACATCACACAAACATTTGCATAGCAGTCAGGGTCACTAACTACTAGGCTGACAGACCAGTCAAACAGACAGACATGACTCCACAACGTGGAGAACATACTACTAGACATACGAGGTTATAGAGCATTCATTTTGCAAACAACCAAAATTAGAAACGTGCATGTAAATCATGATTTGCAAGTTCGCAAGTAATTTACAAACCTAATGCTCCTTCAAAGCTAACACATTTCCGGATAAAAAAAAACAACAATACAATATATTAGCAAGTCATAAGCGCGATTTTAAATGTACCTAATATTATAATGTCTCTTTTATATAATCCATATAACAGAAGGCACAAATTATAGGGTATGATTTAAGCTGTCACCAATTTAATTCATTTTGTGTTTCTTAAATAATAGGGTTTGCCCTCAAATTAGTAGATTTGTCACCAAAATGTAGTCACCAAACAATATAAAATCAATTCCACAATAAATTACCGAAAATCATGGAGATATGGGGTCAAGTACCAAATAAATGGTTTTGTATGTATTATAATAGGTTTGTCCTAATAGTATTTAAGCAAACTAATTTAAAGAGATCACCAATAAATCATATATTATATCACTAGAAAATTTCATGAAGGTCTAAAAATGTAGGGTGGTCGTCATCATCCTTTCAACCAAAAGAGTCTACTACTTAACTGGCCATGTGCCTCCCCCAAGGGTCTTAATTTCCACAGGTAGTATAAATATATTTAAATTAAATTTCTAGCTGAATAGTAAATAAAACACTTAATTAAAGTCAAAATAATCAATATTTATTGTTAAAAATAACAATCACTGAATAATCAGCGCTGGTTTGGATTTTGAAGGGCGCCCCCTTTTTCTTTTCTGGCCTATAAGTAGGTGATTTTTTTGCTTCTGGTGGGGGTTGGCCAGCTTTAAGTGTATGGCTAATCCGATAATATGCTTGCACATATAATTGCACAAATGCCAATTTGTCTCCCTTCCCTTCTTCTTCCCTTTGAACACATTTTCATTAAAATTATAAACTGATGAATTAAATTGATAACGAATACATTATTTTAATAACTGAACGAAATAAAATGTAACTACTGTATTGGTGACAAAATAACAAATAAAAAGGAGTCGCAGTCAGGGATCGATTAATCGATTTATTTGGTGACAGATCTACCATTTTGAGCACCAAGCTATTATTTAAGTAATAAAACTATTATTATAAGAACGAAGTTTATATTCATGTAATGCACTACAATTTTATTGGTAATCCATCTCATATTTTACACATTATATTAACAATAATTTGGTAATTCATACCTGGGAACACTCTTTGTTTATCTGAGAACGAAAATATTTCGTGGCGATAGATCTATTTATTAGGTGATACAATTTGATGACAAATATAAATTTTGGTGACAAAAAATATACACTTCTCATCAAAAAAATCGAAACACCTTGCAAGTTTACGTTTTGTCAGGATTATCAGAAAAATGTGTACATTTAGGAATAAATGTTAAATGTCGTTTAATAGTGAGTAATATGAGCTTATCAAATCTTAATGTTAATGTTCTAAATTTAAATGAATTTTTCATAGGTTTCGTATTTTGTTAAATGAGTCATTTTTATTCCGTATGGAGTATAAAGGAAATGGATAAAACAACACACGTAAATGAAAAAAAAAGCTAAAAAACGTTTATTTAATAACTTGTATTCCCTCCCCGAGCTCTAATTACTGCTTCCATACGGTTCTTCATCGATCGGATGAGAGTCACGATCACATGCTGTGGTATATTGTCCCATTCCTCTTGGATTGCATCTTGCAGCTGGCTAAGTGTTTCTGGGGCAGGATCTCTTGCTCGAATTCGTCTCTTTAATTCATCCCATAGATGTTCAATGGGATTCATGTCCGGGCTTCTTGCTGGCCATTCCATAATAGAGATATCGACTTCGTTAAGATAATCTCGTACGACGCCCGCGGTGTGAGCCCTAGCATTGTCGTGCATGAATATGAAGCCGTTGCCAATAAAATGTGCATAGGGCATCACATGAGGCTCGAGACACTCTTCGACGTACCGATGACAGTTTAGTGCAGGCAGACGTGGCCCAGACACGAAAGCAAGCTCTGTCTTACCGTCGGCGCTGATTCCTCCCCAAACCGTCCACGAACCGCCACCATAGCTGACCTTTTCTTCAATGCAGCATTGTGCATAGCGTTCTCCGTCTCTTCTGTAGACCTTGTTCCTTCCGTCGTTACCATACAGCATAATTTTACACTCATCAGAAAAGAGAACTTTGCTCCACTGTAGGTATGACCAATTTAGGTGCTCACGTGCAAAGTTAAGGCGCGCTCTTCGATGGTCTGCAGTTAATTTCGGCCCATTTGCTGGCTTATGCGGTACCAGTCCACGATCCTTCAACCTTCTTCTAATTGTAGAGTCACTTACAGCCACCCTTCGTACAACACGAAGCCGCTGCTGCAGTTGAAAAGCGTTAAGGCGTCGATTTCTTAAAGAAGTTGTTACAATAAATCGATCATCTCGCTCAGAAGTGACCCGATTCCTGCCAGATCCTGAACGGCGCGTGAACAAACCAGTCTCCCGATAACGTTTATAGACTCTATGAACAGATGACAGGCTTAGATGCAGTCTTGCAGCCACAACACGCTGACTAAGGCCAGAATCCAGCAATGCCACAACTTGGGCGGCTTCTGTGGGCGAAGTATCCATACGTTTTAGAAAAAAAACCTTTTTTCAGACGTCCCAAAGTCACAGTATTGAAATAAAAAACAAAAAGTTTAAGGATAGGCGCCAATTTTTAGTTTTTAAACGCTAAATGTACTCCAACCCTAAACACACATTTGTCTCAAAACAGTGATTCATTTCGTTTATAAGATAAACAAATGAAATTCTAATTTTGAATTTAGAATTTTCGCTTATTACTGTAATGGCCAAACTGCCAGCTATAATATATGTATTTTTTTTCATCGTATGAATTCTTTTTTGTGTTAAATTCGGACAGAAACAATGAAAACGGAAGTGTTTCGATTTTTTTGATGAGAAGTTTAGTTCCCCAAATTATATAGGTACAGACCGCGAGGGTGTCACGTTTGAGACGTGCGTCTGTGAAATTTTGCAACAACCACGATAATTTGTTGTGCATAATCCAGTTGACAACCCTAGCGCGCGCGACCGCCGTGCGTAGCTATGAAAAGTGAAGTACATACATGAGATTGACTTCTGTACCTTTTTATTTTGTGCAGAAGGACAATCACGAGGAATGTGGATTTTTTTAATTGCATTATATACAACCAAACACAAAGCTACTTAATTTTTTTCTATTTAAGTATTTCCTGATGTGGTGATGGAGGACCTCCAGTAAAAGGAGCAATGACTTGATGAGAACAGCTTTTGCTTATGTTATTGTAGATCATCATCATCATCATCATCAGCCTTTTGCAGGCCTCCTCTCTAAGAAAGGGAATGGGCCATATTCCATCACGCGGGTCCAGCGCGGATGTCACATGTCTCCGAATTTTTGGTTCTAGGACATGCCGGTTTCCTCACAATGTTTTCCTTCACCGTTTTGAGAGCAGTGGTGATGAAATAAATTACACAAAGTAATGCGCCTGGCAGGGTTTGAGCCCGCGACCTAAAACACGTAAGTCGGGGCCGTTGCCACTTGGCCACCACTGCTCTCATGTTGTTGTAGATAAATACTCGTATTTGTTTCTAAGAGGGGCATATTCTGGCAAGAAGACTTTTCGCAAATAGAAGAAGGACAAGGACACATTATTTGCATACAATTTGCCACTTAGAATAAATAGTACATAGACGTCCTCGGAGAACTGAAATTTTGAAGAATATTATAGACTTTTATTTATCCAAAGAATGTACAAAGTATTTATGTTTTTAAATCAAGACGAAAAGGGTCGGGCCGAAAATACTGCCCTGTGGAATACCAACATTTATTGGCAGTAACCCACTACAGTTAAATTTAGCGTTTAATTTTATTTAAATTTAGCGTTTAAATTTATTTAAATTTAGGTTAATTATGCGGCTACCACTGCGAGGAATACTAATGTTAACTTTTTGCAAAATCTTGGGATAATCTATTTGACCGTTAATTAATTTAAATAAAAAATAAATTCTAGAAATTTTCTACGTGCGTGTAATGATGTTATTTTATAATGTGTTAATCTTGAGTTATACGACGACAATTTGTTGTCCAAGTAGCATGAATTATACAGAATTTTTTTTTGAACGCGCTCTATCCGATCCGACTATATATTATACGAAATATATTTACGTTTGTATTGAAGCTATATGGTTGGGCTAGATGGTAAAGGAGTGTCTAGACCTGGCGAATGCGCGTGCGGTTACACTTTGTGTCTAACACACTTTGCCGAGGATACGCGACGGAAGTTCGGCATGATTACGCCTACAATGTTATTTGAATTACTGGCGACACGTTTACGTTATAGCGTACAGCCGAACTTCAGTCGGGCGTAAGGGTCGGTTCATATCTGACGGATGATGCGTCGAGCGTATCATCGGTCGCGTCTATTCGGTCGAATGAGTCGGTTCATATCAAACGGAAAATGCGTCGAGCGTATCATCCGTCCTGCAACTAGTCAGTTTCTACGTTTAGCATCTACAGAGCGGTTGTGTTGTGTGATATTGAATTTTAAAATGAAGCCTATCGAAATTATTGCTATTTGGGAGGCTTATAATTATAAACTAATTGATTGGAAGTATCTTTGTTTTACTGTGACCATCCTGACGTAACATTTGGTTCACACAAACGATCTCTGCTAATGTTACGTCTAGTCTGTATGCATCAATCAAAATACACGTAGAGCGTGGCGCGCGCGACGTTACCGCTGTTACGTCGACCGATAATGCGTTGATGGAAACGGAATAGACGCTGTACGCTCGACGCACTAACGTATCATCGGTTGAGTGTGAACGGTCAAGTATTTTTCTATATATTTGTCTGTTCTGGCGTTACGCGACCGATAATACGCGACGCATGTTCCGTCAGATCTGAATCGACCCTAAGTTCAGCGGAAATTTGGCGGCAACGTATTCTGTGGAACACACATTATACGCGACCGAAGTTCAGAGTTTTATTTTGTATTTTTCTGTCCGGCTGTTTAGATAACACGACACGACGCCACGACAGCGCTCGAAACACTGAATATACACACAAAATTGCGCAACTGAATTTCTGCCGCGTAAGTTCGGCACTTATGGTGTGTCATATTAGCCGAATACGATGGAACGTAAAATCAGCCGCGGAACTTCAGTCGCGTACGTTCCGCATAGTGTGTTTAGACACTGAGTTTGGCGCGCTGAGCTCTTTAGTGTAGGCTTAGGTATTTCATAAGATATTACTGATGCGTAATAAAGGCCTGGCCGTATACGACGCCATAATATAGGAGTGAAGGAGAACGAATCGAGTATATATACTTATATATCAATATGCTCTACTCAGCGATTCGGCCTAAAAACGCACACCCATTTTATAATATGCAATTTATAATAATCACTGCGGTTAAAAATTGCTATGAAATATCGTTGGGGGTTTACTAACTTTTTTAAATATGTAAAAAATCTGGTTAAATATGAATAAAATATTTTTGTATAGTAAAAAGTTACATAATAACTATACTTATGAGAATAAATTTTATTTGAAACAAGTTGATACGGAGCAAAAGTGCTTCGATAGTTCAGAATAAAATGCGTGTGAAGCGCGAAAAGAGGCCATCTAGCGTAAAATCAGATTAACATATTGTTATCGATAACATTACATTTTATTGTTACTAGATGGCGTTGCTGTGCCTTAATTGCTTTGTTAATACTTCTTTTTATAGTTTCTTTTTGTTTTTTTATAAGATTTAAATAATTTATAGTTTATTTTTAAAAGAAATTAATATATTACAAATATTAAAATTGAATATCATTTTTAACCGACTTCTAAAAAAGAAGGAGGTTATCAATGCGGATGTTCCTATTTTTTTTATGTGTGTTCGCGCATAACTTCGTCGTTTGCCAACCGATTTGAAAAATTCTTTTTTCATTGGAAAGGGTATACTTTCCGAATGGTCCCATAGTCACTAGATGTAGTCTCTGATGATGGAATCTTGGTGAAATCGAGAGAACTCTTCAAATTTTATAGAAAAACTAGCTGTGCCCGCGACTTCGTCCGCGTGGAATAGTTATTTTGGGCATCATATTTATTTTTGCAAACAACCTCAGCTTTATAAATTATAGCTGTTACCCACGACTTTGCCCATGTCAATTTCTGTTATTAATTTAAACAATTTAGTTTTTAAAAGAACATAATTATCTAAAAACTTCATAGAGCTACACTTGGGCATGCCATAATCTCGGCGGTAAGTCCCCTCTTTGAGGCGTGGTGGATAGACATCACGCAGGACATGACGCAGGTTCTTACCGGATATGGGAAGTTCAGGAGATTCCTGCGCCGGATTCGTGCGGAAGAGACGCCCGGGTGTCGCCACTGGGTGGCTAGCACGGAGGACACGGTGGAGGTGTGCACTGCTTGGGAAGAGCATCGCCGTGTCCTCGTGGGGGTGATCGGCGGCGGCGACCTCTCGCGCCGGGCCTTGGTTCAGGTCATGGTCCGCAGCGAAGAAGAATGGCAAGCGGTCGCCTCCTTCTGCGAAGCAGTAATGCTCGTAAAGGAGGAGGCCGACCGCATAAGGCAAGGGCAAAAGCGCCCTCGCCGTAGCCGTCGCCGCCGCGATCCTGCCGATATCCGGGCACCGTAGACGCTGGCTTGCGGACGGTGAGCAATGGGTAGCTCGCCGTCCGGTTGTCTGGTAACAGTCCAAACCGAGACCAAGTCGTCGACGGCGTGCACTGCTCCCGCGCGCCTCAAGGTGTTGTCAGCAAACTGTGGGGCTCTTCAGGGTCGAAGCCTCCTGCAGCCGAGGGTTGGTGCGAAAGCGTTATACCGGGGCTCTGGGAATAAGGCAAGGGAGGAACGGGGTAGGTTGTTTAGTCAGTAAGAGTCTGACACTGTTTCCCGCTCCGCCCAAGAGCGGGATTCGTCATTGGATGGTTTTTACCTACCATAAAAAAAACCCTCCGCGCCGCCCGCTAGCAAGCCCTCTCCTCGCCCGCCGGCCAGACGCAGCGTCATATTTTGCACATCATGCGACGCGTGTGAATTTTATATCGGAGTTATTTTAAAATTGTAATATCTTCTAAGATGTTCATTGAAAATAAGTGATGTCAAAGACAATTTTGTTCACAATTACATACTCTTAATCAACAACACATTTATTTGGATAAAGTTTAATATTACTATGTTGATACAACTCTAAAAAATAATTGGTAATAATGCATTAATTTCGGCCAAATTTTATATCCATAAAAACGGTTCTAGTAAGTTAACCTTAAAAGATAGACATATACTGTCGCGGACATTTTTTTAGATCATTTGAAGAGAAATAATTCTTTCCTACATATTTGTTTGGTATCTTCTACCGTTTTCGCAGCGCACGCAACGGAAGCCCTCAAAGATGAATATTTTTCCCCGTTTTTTCCACATTTTCCATTGTTTCTTCGGTCCTATAAGTCACAGCGTGATGTTATATAGCCTAAAGCCTTCCTCGATAAATGATCTATTCAACACAAAAAGAATTTTCCAAATCGAACCAGTAGTTCCTGAGATTAGCGCGTTCAAACAAACAAACAAACAAACAACCTCTTCAGCTTTATAATATTAGTATAGATGTACAGTAGTTTTGGTATTTTCTATAACAACTGAAGCATTTACGTTCTATAAGAACCATTTTACCATCAGATCTGATGATGAAGCCAAGAGACAGGCAACGGAACTCCATAATAAGAAAATTTAATCCAGCCGTGTTTGGGCTTGTTGGAATTGTAACGGTATGCCGTATGTACTTTCCAGGTGTACCTATGCCACTGATAATTAAATTTCAATAAGTGCAAGGCACATGACATGAAGTTAGCGAGAATTCGTTGGATTTTGTTTGACGAAATGATCAAGATGATTATGAAAGGGAACGCCACAATTATGGCGGTAAGTCACTGAGGTGCAAGTTCGGGAGGAACCTGCATTGGATTCGTGCGGAAGAAACGCCCGGGTGTCGCAACTGTGTGGACCGCCCGGAGGACACGGTGGAGCACACAGTAGAAGTGTGCCCCGCTTGAGAGGAGCATCGCCGTGTCCTCGTGGGGTCGAATGGCGGCGGTTATATCTCGCGCCGGATCTTGGTGGAGGCTATGGTCTGGAGTGCAGAGAGGTGGGAGGCGGTCGCATCCTTATGCAAAGCAGTAATGCTAGCAAAGGAGGAGACTGACTGTATAAAGCAACGGCGCTTACGCCCCAGACATCGCCAGGATTTTGAACACGATATCCGTCCATTGTAGGCGCGGGTTTTCGAACGGTGAGTCTGGTAACTGTACGGACCAGGACCAGGGCCTCTTGCTGAAAGAAAGGCTTGGGCCCAGTGTGAAAGGCAAAAAAAACGGCGTGGGGTGTTTAGTCAGTAAGAGTCTAAGACTCAAGAGCAGGATTCGTCATTGGATGATTTTTGCCCACCATAAAAAACCTATTGCCAACAGTATCCTCAAATCACTAATGAGTTCGATACTTAACATATTTCTTCTGTTGCTTGCTGTTTCTAAACCTATATTTAATCTTTCGACTCCAGCTTCTGGCATTTCATTAACCAGCCTTTTATTAAAACGAATACGTAGGCCACTAATTGTTCTGATTGTACCTCTTCAGTTTCTTTGACTAGTCGAGCGTGTATTATAGTCGATGATGGTCATCTCTTGACTTTTATTAGCCAATCGACTACGAATCAAACTAAGATGACGATTACAACTTTCTTGACTTTCCTTAGTCAACCTATGTGACATATACCTAGGTTCTCTGCTTTAGCAGTCTGCTTTCCCTAATTTCTTTTAAGCGTTTTCCTTTGTCATTTTCAGTTTGACGACGTCTTCGCATACGATAAGCATATTTACTAGGCCTACCCATATTTTATAATATTAATAATATATCACTAAAAATTAACAAATAAAAAAAATTTTACAAAAAAAATAAAACCGACTTCAAAAAACCCTAAAAATACTAAAAAGTAGAATATATTAATATATATATTAATAAACTTGAAGTAACCTACGATTAACCTATAATAAAATTTAACAATTTTTTGGAGTCGGTGGCAGGCTAAGTCATGATGCGATTGGTGATTCCTGAATATTTTTACGTTTTAGAACAATTTGTAGTATCGTCAGCTCGATAGATGGCGTTGTTCATAGAGATTTTATGTACGCGGGTGAAGCCGCTGACAAAAGCTAGTTATTAAATAATAAAAAATACTCACCCATGTTGTATGATTTAGGAAACAACAGTCGATTAACAATCTCTACCTAACAGAATCGTAAAAAGCACAGTTTATACAGTTTATGTACAAATTTACAGTTTTATAACCAAAATAATAATTGACAAAAAAAAATTGAGTAATAATCAAATATTTAATGCAGCTTATGCGAAGTTAGAACACGATAATATTTTTTTTATTTTCAGTTGGCTAGCGAAGATTTGACCAGAGCACGACTCAACAATGAATAACGAAAAACTGACTAAAAATATTACAAAGTAAATATTAATAAACATTAACTTTTAATTTATTCAAATTGATCGCTAAATGATTTTTACATTCAATAGAATGGAAACTTACATTTATAAAAAATATACAGGGTGTCATTGACATGTTAACGCAAACGAATACCATAGGCACATGATTCTGGACACCCCAATGATGGAATTTTTCGTCGGTTTTTTTCAAAAATTGAAAAATAATTATTTTTTTATTTTTTACCTGTATAAAAAAATCGTTATCCTAACCAATCCTAATAATATTTTCAGAAAAAAAAAGAAAAAATATTTTTCCAAAAAAAATTAATAAAAAAATCATCGTTGCAAATAAATTCACTATTGCCACATCACCCGATGACATTTTTAATTTGGAATGTAATTCACTCAATTTTTTCTGCAAAATATGTTAAAATGACATTTTTATACAGTTTAATTTTAAAAACCGTTTACCGGTCTCTGTCTTCTGGTTATTGTGACTACACATAATTTTGCTCCAGTGCGCATTGTTCTTTGTTGTGACTTTTTGGTATCATTATATCTAGGTAAACTTATCATCCGTGAGTCACGCTTATAAAAAAGGGTAGTTCTCGGGGGTGCTTTTTGAAATAATCTTGAAAAACTAAAAAAACTATGATAATTTTGACATGAAGTTGATGTTTCAGCATTAATTTCAATATGTGATTGTTAATGTTGTTGTTGTTGTGTTGTTCCGTTACGGGAAGTTTTTTTAAACGATAATCGGGCATTAAATTCCAATTTTACATAAGTTTTAGTATGGACCTATGGTATGGACGCTACCCAAAACTCAACCAAAATACAAAAATGGCTGCCCTTCAGAGGGGGTTGGGTTTAGACCTCACATCTCATCATCCTCTCTTCTACCTAAATTATCTATGCTGTGCCCGACAGGGTCCATAATTGTGACTTTTATTTATATCCATACCAACTATTATACCTACATTATGGTAAGCAATAAAGAATTGAGAATTGAATTGAGAATCTTGAATAGTTTTATTAGTGATAAAATAGAGCAAAGTATCACCCCCTAAACTTTGTGCAGTTCGAACCCGGACACGTTGTATATAGGTAAGTAAATTTTTTGACTGTATATTTTATAAACTGAAGTTAGAATTACTAAAAATGCTGTTGTTTATTCAAATAGTGCTAGTCTATATTAGGCAGTTCAATATCAACGCCTAATAAATGCGAAAACATGAAAAACAGAATTCAACTACGTGATTTTTCAGTTGGTTTTGATATTATGTAAAACTAGCTATTTTGTGCGACTTGGTCCGCATTGAATAGTTGTAGGTAGTCAAAAGCTGCAACGTCTATCTATCGAAGTTGTTGTTGCGGTGTCAGATCAAGCGCTTGATACAATAGATGCGGCTCGCATTGTGAGAAGGTTCTGGTCTCTGGAGCCCAAACCACTGGCAGCTTAGGCCCTGCTCTTAAAATCGGTGGACTACTGCTTGTCATACTTTTAACTGTTTTTATATATATTTTTTTAATGACAAAAATATGGAATAAGGAAAAAAAAAAGGACACTAAAACTAACATGTAGTTTCATGTGGACTTTAAAAAAATAATAATTTAAAAGCTCGCGTTTGACCACTTTCTCTTGTGTTTTTGGTGATATTGGTACGTGCTTCGATTCTGGAATTTTGCGTAAAAACGTCTGAAAGCTGGTTTCCAGAGTCATCAAGAACCGTCTCGCGCACAGATTCGACAAATTCCAGCCTCCCGAACAAGCCGGGTTCCGAAAAAGCTTTAGCACCGTGGACCACATACATACGCTGCGGCAGATTATATGAAAGACTGAGGGATATAGTCTGCTTCTATGCTTAGCGTTTGTGGACTACGAGAAAGCCTTTGAGACCTGGGCTGTACTGCAGTCTCTCCAACGATGCCAAATTGACTATCAGTACATCGAGGTGTTGAAATTTTTATACAAAAACGCCACCATGTCAGTCCTACTTCAAGACTAGACCTCGAAACCTATCCTCTTGCAACGAGGTGTGACGCAGGGACACGTCATTTCTCCGAAACTGTTCACGGCTGCAATGGAAGATGTCTTCAAGGTTCTTAAGTGGAGAGGGCTAGGCATTACAGTTAATGGTGAGGACATCACTGACTTTCGGCTTGCTAACGACATAGTAATCATGGCTGAGACTACAGAGAAGCTCAGTCCAATACTCGGTGAGCTCAGTAGAGCTTCCGAAAGAGTGGGTATTATTTAAAAAAAAAAATGATGATGATGATTAAGGTACTTGTCTAGCTGAAGTCAAACTGAATTAATTCAAATAAGACTCAGCGGAACATGCATAAGTTTAATAATCTCATACAAATAGAAGTCGACTGAGACAAGTCAAGATGTTTGAGACAGTATATTACTGTAACACCTACTTACAATATGACTGCAATGAATAAATAAATACAAATGTATTCTATTGTAAAATGTATTATCAAAAACAGTAAATTCAATATCGGAGCAAATGTCAAAATCTAAATAACAGATTTGACATAAAATCGCTTGACAAAAGCAAACTATTTTACATAACTAAAATATTCCTAATTTTACCAAAACAGTTAAAATCAAAAGTTGTCTTAAAATAACTTTATAGCTAACTATACATTAAAGAGCACAGCGACGCCGGAGCACAGCAAGGCGACCAGCTTCCACACGCAGTACACGTACAGCGACAGGAACACTATGTTCGCGTAGAACAGCCACTGCTGCTTCCTGTAGCCCACATCGCTGCCCACCAGCCCGTCCTTTATAATGAACCTGCAACAATTTGTTTATATTGATATGTTAATTTTGAAATAAATAAACTAATATGTGACTAATAATAATTTAATGTAATAATGTATGTAATAATAATAATAGAATGACTCTGTACAATAATTCATATTAATATAAATGTGAAAATGTATTAATTTGTAATGGCTGCAGTATTCAAAGCATTCAAATTTACAATAGGTTGCCTGAGAGTTTAAGATCTACAAAGTCGTTGAGCATTTTCAAACATAGATTAAAGTGTTTACTTTTAGAAAAATGCTATTACAGGGTTAAAAAATTTATGGAGAATTAACTTTTGAAATAAATAAACTAATATATAACTAACAATAACTTAATGTAATAATAAATGTAACAATAATAATTGAATGACTCTGTACAATTAATAACTCATATTAATGCAAATGTGAAATTGTGTAATGGTTGTATTCATTGAGTGTATAACGCATGTAACGTTGAAAATATGAATGTTGCTGTGCCCTACCAGGGCCCATGTTTGGAACAATGTATCACTGTCACATCTATGTACTTACAACATGACTGCAATAAAAAAAAAAAAAAAAAAATAATTTTATTTATATTATGTCGGATCGCCTAGGATAGTATCGAGCTCAGATCTACCAAGTGGGTCAATATCTTTTAATGAACAACAACGGCTAGGAGTTTTTACAACCGGATAAAGATTTAAGTATAAATTATATACAAACCTTCGTATACCGACGCAAGTGGCTTTCAAAAAGTCATTGAATAACATTTGACCGACGTCACAGGTGTAGATGACCTGGTCAGCAGGGGAGAGGCGGGAGATCATAGCTTGCAAGTTGTCGTCTCGGAAGTTCCAGGTGTTATCCATGAAGTAGCGGTACACCTCCAACATATTGTCAACGCGACTGTAGACCTTCACGAGCCTGAAAAAAATTTGACAGTTTTTTTAGTAATACCGTACATTGTTTATTACCAAGCTGGTGATTTTGCACTTAAACTCTTTTCGAACACTAATAGGCTATTGTGTCCTGATCTGTATGGGAAACTTTACTGAAATAATATGTTCTGGTTATATACAATCGCTCGTAACGAAACCATAGCTATACTTTTAAAATGACCTTAACGCCATCTATCGAGCGTCAGTTAGTACTAGTATCTAACTGACGAAAATCAACATAATAGTTATCATCTTCAACATACATTCAGTCAAAAAAGTATCGGGAATGGATGATGTGTTTAGGATTCCAAATTAAAATTTTAGATTTTTTGTTTTTGTGAGATTGGCACAACTGTTTTTCATTTTGGCGTGGAGTTTGAGTTGCATCTGTTATTTATATACAGTGCTGTTTTTAGTTACGTCATATCTAGTGTATATTGCGAATTTAATAATGAACAAAAACATCGAACAAAGAGTCTTAAATTTTGCATCGGCAATGGAATTTCGTGTTCGGAGTCAGTGAAAATGTTACAAAAGGCATATGGTTAATCGACTTTATCAAAAACACGAGCTTATAAGTGGTTTTTTTTTATGGTAGGTGAAAATCATCCAATGACAAAACCCGCTCTTGGGCGGAGCGAGAGACCAGTGTCAGACTCTTACTGACTAAAAAACCTACCCCGTACCTTCCTTGCCTTATTCCTGGAGTCGAGGTAACAGTTTTCACCACCCTCTAGGCTCCAGGAGGCTTCGACCCTGAAGGGCCCCTGAACTACAAAGCATTTAAAAGCGGTCGAGATGTGATGGAAGATTTGCCTCGCTCTGCTAGGCCATCAATCAACCTCTGCAACTGAAATTAATATCCCAAAAATGAAGGAAATAGTGACTGAAAATCCCCATTCAAGTTTAAGAGAGGTAGCCACTGAACTTTATGTATCTCACAAGTCGATCCGTACCATTTTAACTAATGAAACATGAAAGATGTTTCAGCTCAGCTAGTCCCAAAAGACCTGAATTTTCTCCAAAAACTTAATCGCATGAGAGTCGCTGAGGACGTGCTATAACAAGTCAATTCCGACCCAACATTCATAAAATGCATCGTTACTGGCGACGAAACGTGGGATTACGAGTTTGACATACAAACAAGTCAACACGCTTCGGAGTGGCGCCTTCCAACTGAACCAGAACCGAAAAAAACACGACAAAAAAAAAAGTTAGAGAAAAGAGCAAATTCGAAGAAAAAGGCCAGATTTGTGGAAACAAAGTTTTTGGATTTTGCACCACAATAATGCATCTTCCACAAGGCTAGAATTTCTCTGAAAAGTACATTTCAAAAGCATTATATATTCTCACGAAGGTACGCCATAAGGCCAGATGCCGAAGTTAGAGACCATCGAAGTAGCCTGGGTTATGGTGCAGGCATCACATCAAAGGCAAATGGACCACGTTATTTCTGTCAATGGCCTCTTAGTATAATATCATATACACTCACGGAGGCACGCCCTTAGGTCTGACGCCGAGGATAGAGACCACGGCGTCGATGAAGTAGCCGGGGATGTAGTGCAGGAACCACGCCAGCAGCCGGTAGACCACTCTGTTTCTGGTCTCGACGCCATAGCAGTACCACACCGCCTTTGGTGTGTTGAGCCGGTAGAACTCGTCCGTTCGCAACAAATCACTCATCTCGCCTGTGAATTAGAAAATAGTTCCTTTAAAAGTGATATGGAGAGCACTGGTGGCTGAGTGGTAACGGCCCCGACTTACAAGTTGTAGGTTGAAGTTCAAACCCAGCCACACGCATTACTTTGTGTAATTTATTTCATCACCACTGCTCTCAAAACGGTGAAGGAAAACATCGTGAGGAAACCGGCTTGTCCTAGAACCAAAAATTCGAAAACATCCACCAATCCGCACTGGGCACGCGTGGTGGATAAGGACCCATTTCGTCTGCTAGAGAGACCAGTGTCCCAGTAGTTCCCAACATTGAAAAGCTGATAATGATGATGATGATAGGAATGACATTCTCAGTTGAAGTGTGTGTTTTATGATCGTTATCTCCTTTTGTTTCGTTTCTCAAATTTGATATTATTTAAGTAACAGAATTCTTCCAGACATAGGATAAGGGTAGGATGATGATGATCATGAATTCTTCCAGTGATTTGCATTTCCTCCTCCTTCTTCACTTGACCATACTGAGACAAACCAAATTCCCTTTCAAAGTTGATTGGGGCAGCACTATGTACGCTTAGTGAAAATATCTATCTATACTGTATAGTTAACGTTTTTTCATGTTAATTCCTATATTTTAGCTTCGTTTTAGTACTGCCTCTTGGGGCCCCGGTCCGGTTTATGAAAGGAAGGTTCGACCCTGGTATGAAGACTAAGAAGGGATGGGCTGGGTCGTTTAGTCAGTAAGAGTCTGACACTGTTTCCCACTCCGCCGAAGGATTTGTTTATTACCTTGAAAGGAGGGAAGGAAGAAAGAGCGTAAGGCAGATTGACAACCGAGAAGTCACTCACCCCATTTGATCCCAGAACGCGAGCTGCTGACAATGTAAATAGGGATGTCTCTGCCCCAGAGCTGACGGTTCTGCACCGAGTCCCAGCCGGCAGCTATGATGGCGTTGTTCACGAAGTCCACCGGTGCGAACGATATCACCACGTCTTTCGATACTCCGATAACATGCAGCACTCCCAAGGCCACTCCCAATAGAAACTGGAATTTAAACAGAAAAATCTTGACTGACCCAGGCTAAAAAAAGTTAACATAACTATATAAAATGCTAGGTATACATTTAGTCTAGTATAATGCCTAATCGCGTATTAAATATAACTTAGCGAGCGGTGCATGACAGGGTGTATATTACAGGACCTTTGGCTTATAGTGAAAGAAAGGCAGTAGCATTTAGGTATGCTTAATTTCAATTTATTTTCATGACAGTTATCTGTTCGTGTATGTTGTTAAAACAACGGAGTAACTATGTTGCCACGGATTCTATTCAAAGCAATCTTATCGAGCAAAATTTTATAAATATACAAACAGTTACTTACCCCAATAACTGAAGACATGATCGTTTGGTTGTCTATCCACCCTGGCGACGGCTCAATCAAAGAGCTAACCACTGAAAATAACAAAGAAATGGTTTAAATGTAAGAAAGAAAGAAAATCAGTTTATCCTCGCGAAATGACGCAACCTTAAAGCTAGTAGACAATCATAACATTTTATACAAAAGAAATAAAACTGAAGAAAGAAATGTCCGTAAAGTCAGTAGGTAGTACGAAAGCCACATTAACAACGGGGCTATAATGCATTACGTCAGAACATTTGACAGAGTCGGGGCTGAGTTCATACGAGTCGAGCAGATAAAAGTTCCAATCGCAGAAACGCCGTTCCTTCTTTTATATCGGTAAAGAAAGAAAGAAAGAAAAATATTTTATTTGACACATAGACACAGATTTAAATTTTTACCGTCATTTTATGAAATGTTTTACTAGTTTTACTATTGTAATAATAGTTGAATAAATTATTTTTCTTCACATTATTATTGACACACACACACAGTATTGAAAATTGTATGATACACGTGAGTAATGTGTGGTTACCATTCTTGGCTCTCTTAAGACTCTCGCCACGGCTCAGGTTTTTGGTAGGTAAAAATCATCCAATGACGAATCCCACCCTAGGGTGGAGCGGGAAACAGTGTCAGACTCTTACAGATTAAACGACCTACCCCGTTCCTACATTGCCATACTAACGCCAGAGCCTTCCTTTCAGACACGAACCCTTGGCCCTAATTGGCTTTGACCCTTCTGCAGGGTCCCTACAGTTTGCTGACAACTCCTTGAGGCGCGCGGGAACAGTGCGCGCCGTCGAATACTAGGCGCCACGGCTCGGGTCTTGATACTGCCTCGAGGCTACCTTACACACTTATATCATAATGTACTGTTGTTTATCTGGCTGAAGACCCGTCTGATCAGAGGATCTTCCCTTTTCAAAGGAGATTTGTAGGAATACTCTCTGTACCGCAACCAAATACATAATCCCATACATATGGACAGTTTGACTGATATTATAAATACGAAAGTTACGATGTTTGGATGTTTGTTACTCAATCACGCTAAAACGGCTGGACGGATCTGGATGAAATTTGGCACAGGCATAGGATACACTCCGGAATAGGAAGGCTACTTTTTATCCCGGAAGCCCCAACCTCAACCCCAAGCCGCGGGCAAAAGCGGGTATAATATAAAGCTATACGATTACCTACGGGCGGCTTCACTATGCAGACGGGCAGGTCGCCGGCGCTTGTGCGCACCAACTCCTCCGCGATCGCCTTCGTGAATGTGTACGTGTTCGGCCAATCTTTTATTAAACTGCAAAACCGAAATGTAAATAGTAATTTTATGTACACACGTACTTATAACATAATAATTACATTATTCCTAGGAAGCAGATGACGACCTAAAGCCGCCACCTTTATTGAGGCACCAGGACGTCTACCTACTCCTATTCAACGAAAAACGAAGTTTCCATCAAACCTTCACTTGTTTCCTACAACGCCTCAGTTTAATTAGACTCAGCGCAAGGTGGTACCAACCACAGCCACTAGTGGCTATCAATAGCGACTTAACACACTTTTTCATAAATATTTTGTATACGATGCGCCACATATGTTGCCGGTGACCGCCACTCGCTACAGCAGCGTCCGTGACTTGCCCCTTTCGGTCGCTACGGTCCATACAAAACGCCAACACAGGCCACTGTCACGCTGCTACACCCAATGCACTGTTAACGACTAGACGTTCTACGTATCGCTCGCGTCACCATACCAGGCCGCCATGCGCTAGCAAACTTTCCGTATCAGAGTCTACCATAAGACTTCGCAGCAGAGAATGGGTTTTACAATGTGGAGGCTTCCAAACGCCGGTGGCTATCGCTTGTTCTTTATACTGTTACAAATGGGGCAATAGCGCGCGATAGCCATCGGTTGCTGTAGTCGGTGGTCCGTTTGTGCCGAGCCTTAATTCCAGAAATTTCATAGGTACAAAATGTCGGAGAAAGAGAGTAGACATCCAGCGCTGAACTAAGGGTCAGTAATGACTCTGTAGCCTTCCACTTACGCAGGCGTTATACTAGTGAGCCTCTCTTCGTCGATGCTGACTATCAACTCGAGAAACACATCTGGAGCCACGGGGCACGGGTAGAACTGCTCCTTGACGTCTCCGTCGATTCTGGACACAGTAGCGTGGGCGAAGGCTGTTGAAATGTGGTTGAAGAGTCTGAGGATGAGAACATTTTATTAGTCAGCATTAGGAGATAAGAATATTTTAAGGCTAGGTGTTCCCGATTTTGCCGGTTTTTGAATTCATTTTTGATAGCCAAGTTATAACTTTTTGAATCTGAAAAAAATATATATTTAGGACCCATTCTTTCTCTTTGGCATGTACCCATTCAATACACGATACCATACTATTTTGTCGATAGAAAAAAATACTGAAGTAGCTTAGATTTTGTGATTTTTTTTACATATTAAACGAGTACTATAACACTTCACATTTTATAAATAACATCAATATAGAGGTAATTCATTTTGGAAGTGATGCTATCGAATCGTTTTTTTTTAAATTAAATTTGTGAATTTTTTATCGATTATTCAAGTGATTTTCGATCCGCGCGTCGCTTGCCAGTAGTTGCCAGTCTCCCGCCGGACGTTGCCGAGGAAGGACCTATGCCAAATTTTTGCGCGCGCGCTTCGCTTCTGTTCCGTAAAGAATATCAATTCGAAATAATACAAATTGTAAATAATATTGTACATAAAAAAGCTATAGTTTAGGTTTACATTTTTTATTTCTCATTGTGTAAATAATTTGTTTTTTTTTATATTATAAGACCATTCATACTGTAATTTGGTGAGAATGGGAAATAAAAAAAATAAAATTAGAAGTAAATCACGGTTGAAGGCAAAAAGAATCGCGAAATAAATATGGTAAGTTACAATTTTTAGGGTTCCGTAATCAAAAAGGAACCCTTATAGTTTCGCCATGTCTGTCTGTCTGTCTGTCCGCGGATAATCTCAGTGACCGCCAGCACTAGCAGGCTAAAATTTGCTACCAATATGTATATCAACCACGCCGACCAAGTGCACAAACAAAAAATGTTTTATTAGGGTACTTCCCTTACACGTAAAGTGGAAATTGATTTTTTTTTTCATTTCTACTATAACGAGTGATATATTGTTAGATGGGTATTTAAAAATGATTAGGGGTTTCGAAAAATATTTTTTTGATAATGTAAATATTTACGGAAATAATCGTTCCAAAAGTAAAAAATGAGGCGTCGCCCCCCCTCCCTCTAACTTTTGAACTATAAGTTTAAAAAAAATGAAAAAAATCTCAAAAGGTAAACTTTGAGTAAACTTTCTAGGAAAATTATTTTGAACTTGATAGGATGAACAGTTTTTGAAAAATTTAAAAAAAAAAACGTTCTGAAATAATTTTGTAATTTAACCGTACATGCAAGCATTTTTTTTTTCTTTTTTACATATTTCGTTATCCTGAGCAAATCTTCTTTCAAATAAAAATACAAAAAGAATAAAATCGAGACACGCAAATTAAAATTACCAACGGGTACATCGCCATCTCTCGGGAAATTGGGTTACAAATTTTTACATGGGCTACTGGGTTCTGTTACGTTGTGAGAAATTTGTGACAGACGGGAAACTACGGAACCCTACACTGAGCGTGGTCTAACACGCTCTTGGCCGATTTTTTATTCATTTATTTCTATTGACACACAAATTAGATCGGTACAGAAGTCAATCTCATTTACATTCTTCACTTTTCATAACTACCTACGTCTTTATGATATCGTGTCCGTGACTTCTGTGTCTGTCTCCTTTGTACCCCTTTAGTAGGTACTAAAGGGGTAAAGAAAAAGAACAAAAGATTACAGATTTATGTAGGTACATAAATCTGTAATCTTTTGTAACACTATTCTAATATTTCAGTTCAAAAATGAGTCGAAAGAATGGGTTATTTGTTATTGTGCGCGGGGTTTCCATGGCTTAATTTCACCATCACCTTTCTACCATCAAACAACCCGGCGAGCAACCCCTTACGTTGTTGGAATATCTATGGTCCGAACCAGAGGCGGCGTAAGGCGTGGGCGACGTGAGCGACCGCCCACGTCCTCGCGGTCCAAGGGGCCTCACGCCTCGAAGGCCCGTGAATGCAAATATATATATACCTAGCAATAAGTAATATAAAAATCGACTAGCAAGTATCTGGCAATACCACTGGGTGCCCGGCCGCTTATGTCGTGTGATTGAAGCCTACCTAGCGGTCAGGTATATCATCTACCCCGATCGCCAGGGAGAGTCGCAACGGCGAGAGATGACATGTTGTGTTCCACAGGGATCGGTACTATGACCACCCTTGTGGAACACTGGGTACCACTACGTGCTGCGCGGCTATTTTCCTGACGTCGTCGGTCTTAGCACAGAGAGAATCGTACCAAGCAGCGGCCGAACTAACGACACGCGGGGTTGCCATAGTCGTTGGCAGGATTTAGCAGTTTTTTTTTTTTATGGTAGGTGAAAATCATCCAATGACGAAACCCGATTTAGCAGTTGGGATTCGAGGTGGCGACTGGCGCTGTACTAGTCTGAGGCCACGTGTTTGCACGGCCCTCAGAATGCGCCGCCATCGGGTTCCCAGCTAATAGAGGAGTTCGCATCGGCGTCAGGTCTACGATGAAGTACCTGGGACTCGTCTTCGACAGCCGACGTAATTTTGACAAGCATTTCCGACGTCTGGCTCCCAAACTGAATCGGACTGGGGCTATTCTCAAGCGGCTCCAGCCGAACTTTGGGGGTCCAATCGTAGGAGGCTTTACGCAGAAATTGTTCGATCCTTGGCCCTGTATGGAGGGCCAGTATAAGCGCCGTCGCTGCAAAAGCAACCGAGGGCCCAGCTTAACGCATGCCACAGGGTCATGTCAATACGGATGGTGCGGGGATACCGCACGGTTTCCCGTGAAGCGGTAAGTCTTCTTGGGATCTGGAGGCAACAGTCCTTGCACACACGTTGCACGTTGTGCGTGGAAATGCAACATCAGGACGAAACTCCACTGCCGCGTCAAGTGGCGCGATGGCGGAATGAGTTCCGGCGGGATATCACGATGTTATGGCGACAGCGACTGTCGCAACCCAGTTCTAGGCACGCCATAATTATGGCAGTAAGTCCCTTCTTTGAGGCCGGGCTGAAAAGACCCCATGATGGCGTCCTCACCTTCTGCATGACGTAGGTTCTTACTGAACATGGTATGTTCGGGAGGTATCTGCATTGGATTCATGAGGAAGTGACGCCTGGGTTTCGCCACTGAACGGAGCACACTTGGCATCGCCGTGTCCTTGTGGAGGATTAGAGCATTTATAAATGGTTGCCTGTCCTTGTGGAGGCGATCGGCGGCGGCCATCTCTCGCGCCTGGTCAAGACCTGCAAGCCTGTACCAAATACAGGCTATGGTCTGGAGTGAGTAGGAGTGGCAGGCGGAAACGTCCTTTTGCGAAGCAGTAATACTAGCAAAAGAAGAGTCCAACTGCACAAGGCATTCACGCCCCAGATGTCGCCGGTATCCCGATTTCAATTTAAAAAGCCACCGCGCACTGTACGCTTAGGCGCGTAAAAATTTGAGTCTCAATAAATTTTTTCTCTTTACAAAATCGGTCCTTTTGCGTCGTCTTTCAGGGGGCCTCGCATAATATATCTTGCCGACATCAAATTTAGTAACCCGAACTAAGCGTTTCGCCTCGTCGTTTATATCACGTACATCGAAGAACTGGAACAATTTGCCTACTGCGGTCTTCCCGTTCGATTATAATTTGGATGTCTTCAAGGCTAGAGAGAGTAGGTTCTTAATAAATTAGTGCTCCTAACCATTAGCGATTGCGTTACTGCTTACCATCAGGGTTTTGCAATCAAGCACCAGTTTATGTCAATAAATAACGTTGAACCATTGAAAGCTTTCATTTCTTTGTTAAATGTTTGAAAAATATTGTCCTAAAACCAATGATTTTTGTGACAAAGTTATGGAACATATTTTTTTTATTTTTACATAATTGTATTATTTTTAACTATCCTATCTTCTTGGCCAACGCCGTTATAATATTGTTTAGCTTAGATTGTGGCAAGCTAACACTCAGGGTTTACGTAAGTGTGGTTTCGCGTGGATCGCGCGGCTCGACGCAATTTTTGTGACAGTGTCGCGACTCGCAACCCCCGTGCCCGCGTACTCGCGTTAATACCTATTTTATTTGGAACACCGGGCTAAGAAACTGATATGTCAATAAAAATAATTATAGATTAAAGTTTGTTACATTTAAAATATCTACTCAAATTAATTTATTACAAAACATTCTAACTCTTAGGTTACTACAAATAGTAATAAAATAAGCTTGATTACTACAAATGAAATCAATATTTATTTAATATTTTATTTTAATTTTAAAATAAATCAATAAGGCAAGTGGACCTGCTGCCTGCTTATCTATACTGTGACACTATTTGCGACCGCGCGACGTAAGCGCACGGCTCGCTTTGCGGCAGTCGCGGGCAACTCTTGGTAGCGTTAAATGCCTATTTCGCTGAGTCCACCCGCCCTTAAGGAGGAAACGTCACTGACTCTGTCAAGCGCGCCATCTTTGTTTAGTCCTTGTAGTTGCCACTAGATGGCGTGCCTTGTCTTGTTGACAACAAATAACGCTGGATCCGACATATATTTAATAGATACTGTCTAGTAAAACAGTTAAACAGTAGACAGTATTTTTCATATTTTTAATATAGGAGTTCATTATGTAGATTTTCAGATTAATGGATTACACAAATTTATGTTTTGATTTCTATAGAAGCCTAGATAATATCCACAAGATATCTGTGTATCCAAAATATCTGATGAAAGATGTGTAATGACATCACAATCATGTAAGAGCTGTTGTATGAAAATCTTCTTAAGAAGCTTTCCCTCTGGATGATTTTTACTAATTTGCCAGAAGAGACAATAACTGGACTAGATCTGGTGAACTCACTTGAGGTTGTGACACTGCTTGCCCAACTCGAGCAACTCTCTGGTCCCTCTCACGTTGGTGATCCCTGCGATGTGGAGTGGCTCTTGGAAGTTCACGGTGGCTGCCATGTGGACGATTACGTTCACCTGGAGATTTGTACAGAGTCATCAGTTAGCCAGTCACCAATCATATAAATCACTAATACCACTCTTCGGCGGATTGGAAAACAGTGTCAGACTCTTACCAACTAAACACCCCACTCTGTCCATTTTTGGCCCTTCGCCCCGTGACCAAGCCCCAGTAGGCTTCGAGCTTTTTCCAGAGTCCGTACAGTTTTCCTGATAACTCCTTGAGGCGCGCGGTAACAGAGCGCGCCGTCGACTACTTGGCTTGGTCCAGACTTTTACCAGACGACGGGACGGCTAGCTACCCATTGCTTGCCGTCCGCAAGCCCGCGCCGCGCCGTACGGTGGCCTCTGACTTTGTATACTATTGAGACATTGTGACTGATATACAAGTAGCGACCTCTGTTGTCGTGCCGCAGAAACAGTCTAGTCGAAACAACCTTGCGTGTGTGTCACTCGCTACTAGATGGCATCAGCATCAACTAACAATTCACGCATAATATCGTAATCTGTTTGCACTTCACGACACTGAAGACGCTGTTTTATCAATAAGTCATTTTTTTATGGTAGGTAAAAATCATTAAAAGACGAATCCCGCCCTTGGGCGGAAGAGGAAACAGTGTCAGACTCTTACTGACTAAACAACATACCCCATTCCTACGTTTCCATATATCAGGGCCAGAGCCTTCTTTCCAGAAGCGAACCCTTGACCCCAGTTGGCTTCGACCCTTCTGCAGGGACTGGGCTTAGTCCGGAAAGTTACCAGACGATTGAACGGCAAGCTACCCATTGCTCACCATCCACAAGCCCGCGCCTACGGTGGCTGGAAGTCGGGATCTAGCATTGCTGCTTCGCAGAAGGAGGCGACCGACTGCCACTTCTCCTTGCTCCGGACCATGGCTTCTACTAATGCCCGGCTTCAATATTTCATTGTAATATTATGAATGAATGTCATAGTAATCGCCTCTCGAGACTGGAGGCAGCACTGTATAGAGACTTCGAACGTTCCAGAAACTTCCAGAACTCGAAATAGAATTTAAAGAGCGAGATCCTTCCGCCCATATTTTATCGTAGCGTCCTGTTCGCTTCTAGACGTCAAAAGTGCAGGTGCACTAGTCGTAGTCTCGTAAGTTTTAACCGCTTTTAGATAGAAAGATTTTACTGTAGCCATCATTGCCCGATTTCAGTTAATTGTAATAGTTTAAAACCTGTGGACACTGAAAATAAATCTTATAGTGTTCGTGTGTCTTTTATTGCCGTTAGATTAATCCATTGTCCTCAACAAACAATGTGCTACGAAATACTCGTACAGTACAATATACATGCATGTTTGCACCGTAAACTGTAGCAGCTATACCAACCTCCTTGGTGATGTTATTCCAGTCATTGTCAGCGAGGCCGAGCCTGAGCTCCGCCACATCACCTTCCACCGGCACGATGCGGGAGACGAAGTCCGGCTTCTTCCTACGTACAGTGTCATACAACTGGAAATGAGACAAAAAATATTATATATATTATAAATATAAACTTGCATTTACGGTTAAATTAGAAATTTAGTATAGAAATTATTTTGTACTTTTCTGAAAACTGTCCATCAATGATTACTTAACCCTAAAAATACACTTAGGCGTCAAAATACTCCTCCTCACCGCTGTCATCTGAAAATATGCCCAGAAGGCAGCATTGCCACGTTGAATGGCGATGCTAATTAATTCTTTGAGCGAAGAATGAGCCACCTTTCTCATCACGCAAACAGTCTATTAGATGACGTGAAATTCACTTGAAAAGGAGACGTACACTTGGACCCCATGACCCAAGTATTTCGACCCCAGACGGCTCGAAACTGTAATTACCAGCGCCAAGGGTGTCGCCACAGGTTGCGTCCCACACCAGAGGCCTACCCACCTTCCATGGCACTAACGTCATACCACCTGGTCTCTTCCCATCGTCACGTAACAAGCCTCTAGGTTCTAATACGGCAGCTACGCCGGCGGTGACTAGAGCTCGACGAATAATGTCGTTGATGCTAGCGTGCCGTGATATGCGGCCTGTGCTCCTGCCGCTAGTTTTTATACCTTACTTATTGAATCTTTTTTATATTTATGTTAGTTTCATCACAAAAAGAGTTCAAAAAGAGTACACGTAGATGGATGGAGAGGAAGAGGGAGGCCGAAGAAGAGATGGATGGATTGTGTGAGTAGTGATATGAAAGAAAAGGGAGTTAGTGATAGTGTAACGGGTGACAGGACAGAGTGGAAAAAAAAACATGTTGCACCGACCACAAGTAACATGGGATAAGGGTAGGATGATGATGATGATGATGATGATATGTTTATGTTAGTTTTAATTTTTACTTTTTTCTTGACATATTTATAAGTGTATAAATTTATTACTCACAGGATCTTTAAGTATATACGTTAATCTCTGTTGAATGGTTTTTCCTTTTTTCGATCTCAGCAATAAGTACACTTTCTTGATCTCACATGACCTGAAACATAAATAAGACATATGAAGCTACTTGACAGAATTTAATTTATTATCACGAAGCAGATTTAAATAACACTGGTGTCATAATCTGAACTCGTGCAGATTGGTTGGGGAAGACAGGATTCATTGTGGCGACACTTGGGGGAGGCCTATGTCCAAGAGTTGACGTCTTTCGGCTAAAATGATGATGATGATGATGAAAGCGGAAGTATGGAGATTCAAATTTGACTCAATTTAAAAAGACACTTAATAAATATTTAATTTAATAATGAAATGAATCCATTCTTCACAAACTGTTATAAAGTTAAATGAAATTATTTATTTATTACTGAAAAGAGTTCAGTCAAGAGACTAATTAGAAATCAATTGATTTCTATTGTTATTGTAATCTAAATATAGGCATTTATATAATGTACATTTTAAATTCTTATTTTTGTTTAAATAGTATAGATTCCACTACAAGGTGGACCGATGACCTGGTCAGGGTTGCTGGAAGCCGATGGATGCAAGATGCACAGGAACGGTCGTTGTGGCGGCGCGTGGGGGAGGCCTATGTCCAGCAGTGGACGTCTTTCGGCTGAAATGATGATGATGAGTGTAGATTTAGCCTAGTCGGTAGCGCTGAATTAGCACACTAATAAATACTTTGAATATGTCATGCGATATCGGAATATCATCTGCATCATCGTGCGTGTTTTATACGCACACACGCGCGTAGGTGCGTTTTGCAGATTCACGCACGGTGGCTCTCATTTATTCGCCGTTCTCTGTGGTGGTCGTGCAGTACTGAGCATCTCAATAGTTTTGATAAAAATGGTTAATAGAGTTGGATTACGTTAAGTCTGCGCGTGGCTGAGGGCGTGCTTAATGTTGCCAGTTTAATTAATCTACTTTCCCTCATATAATAAAAAAAATACAAAGCACAAGAAATACATTTTGAAATAAAATTTTATTGCGATGGTCATTCTAAAAATTACCTGTCAAGTAAGCAACACGGGCTCTAACTTTCGAAAATGGTACCAAAGGCCCGTTGTTATTTCGTTCTTCACAGGCATGTTTAACGTTCAAGACCATCTCTCTCCCAGCACTTTTAATAACTTTCAGCATAATTATGACGAATATATTCTTTTGAAACAATTAAAAACACAAGACGCGACACTTTTTCCAGACACCTGACATAATCGACCAATTTTGTCAAAAAATTAAAACAAATTTTAGCCGCACGCAGCCTTTTTTCTGTAGTAGGTGTACCAGCTTCTGCCAGCGGCTTCGCCCGCGTGAAAGTCTGTTAACCACCATAGGGGTGGAGTTTCGTAAAATCTGCTCATAGCGGACGTCTACACCCTTTAAGAAACCTACCTGCCGAATTTTAAGTTTCTAAGTGTAATAGTTTCAGAGGTATAGTAATTAATCAGTGAGTGGTATTTCGCTTTTATATATTAGTGGCTTTTGCCCGCGGCTTTGCTTCCGGTATCAGAAAAATGTGATAAATGAAGAACCCCTTGACCGATTTTGTACAAACTTCACATAAACCATCTACTAAATAGTCCGAACAAAGCTTAAGCATTTGGTTTGGATAGGCACGTTCTTGAGTTATAAAATTACAATATATAGTTGCATTGGTCTTTATATAATATATATTGATATAGATCCAAATCTATATAATTACTACTTTAATGAAAGTAAACAAATAGATTGAATTATAGGTTGTTTAATTAATTATTATAAAAAAGTCATGAAAACTTAGAAAATATGTACTTTATTTAATATATAATAGTCACTTCATTAAGATTAAAATACACAGTAGCAGTCCATTTTCAACAAACTCTTTAATAGCTCGTTATAATAATCACTTGTTAAGATACAAATACATAGTAGCAGTCCATTTTCAACCAACTCTGCCAGGCACCACTCGGGTACGAATATTCAGGGAGATTTGTTGTTCTGGTCACCCGAAAAAAATATTTGACAAATGGTCCACTTTTGGAAAATCGTATTGTAGGCCCGATATTTTCTCATTCCTCTTAACAAGCACGTTTGAATTTCAAGATAATATCTTTACCAGCACTTTTAGCCATTTTCAGTATAATGATGACGATTATTTACTTTGGAAACAATTAAAAACACGGAAGACAAAACATTCTCTTGACACCTGACATAAATGTCAATATGACGGCAAATGATTAGTTTCCTTTTTTCGCCGCGCGCAGACTTATCTAAATTCTACTCTAGTGTGGGTGGTTTTCGATTTCGATTATAAATCGATCGATATCGAGATCCATTTTTAAATACACACGTCACGCCCCATTCAAAATCACGCGCGGTACTGCGGGATTCGGTGTGCCATACCTAGCGTCTCGCCCCGCACCTACGCGCGGGGGTGCATGTTTCTCCGCGTGTATGCGCATGATCCGAATGAACGCGCGTGGATGCATTTTCTGTGTGTTAGACTGTGCGTGTTTTCCATACAAACGGAGATACTTACAAGCAACGGAAGAACACGCATCCACGCGCTACGCTGCATCATGCGGGGCAGTGTGAGAATCGCCTTAGGCTTAGCACGAATTGCGATTAAACCTACCCGAGAGATGTTACCATCACGCGGAGAAATCTAATTGCAGATTTCGTAATTTAGTTATTATTAATTATTTTTTTCGTAATTTTCGTAATTTAGCCATAGATGTCGCACCCTTTACATCTCCTCATACTAAGAATTAGTTCTGCTGTATCGTAGGTATTTCTTACAAGAATTTTCAATCGCATATATGCCGGAGGTCTACCATCTACGGTGAAGAATTAAACGATCCCTCACCTGAAGAGTTTCTCGACGAACTGCTTGCCGAGGAAGCCGGAGCCGCCCGTGAGCAGCACGACGGCGTCGCGGTAGAACTGCTGCACGGCGGAGTCCCCTCTGTCTATGACGGCGTTCATCGGCTTCTGCCGCTCCAGTAGCGCTAGCTCCGTCTGCTGCGCGATGTCCAGTGCTGCAGTACAACATCACGCTTTCTTATTACATGTCTATACATAAACTCACACATTTTTCCATGTGGATAAAACTACAGAACTGCTACTATCCTTTTTTTAGGCGTGTTATGGAATAGGGATGTTACTGCGGTTGTTTTATCGAAACCGAAGCCGAAGCTGGAGATTTGTTTTAACGGAACTGAAATTGAAACCGGATCCGAAACGATTTGATTCCACCATCTCAATTTTACCATCGGACATCCGTACGGCAAATATCCACCCTTACGTTGTTGAGACACCTGCGGCCCGGGCTAGGAGATTTGCCTCGTCTTTTATACCGCGTACATCGAGGGACTGGAACAGTTTGCCGTCTGCAGTGTTTCCGTCCGATTATAATTTAGGTGTCTTCAAAGCTAAAGTGACTAGGCTCTTAATAAACTAGTGTACCTCACCATGAACGGTTGCATCACTGCTTACCATCAGGTGGGATCGGAGTCAAGCACTAGTTTATAGCAATTAAAAAAAAACTGAAGCCGAAACCGGAGATTTGAAATTTGTTATAACGGAATCGAAATCGGAACCGGAGGTGAATTAAGAAGTGTCAGGGAGAAATGAGAAGCTATGCTTAACAAAGGTTAAATACACAAAATTGCACTGATTGGTGACTGTGACACACAAACAAGAAACCGGTGTGCCGGTATAACCTCTGTAACAACCTCCGCTTCAAATCGATCGAATCCGAAGCCGAAACCAAAAACATAACCGAAAGTTTCGGCATATCGGAACTGAAGCCGGAATCCCGTAATATCTCTAGTATGGAACCAAAGGTCGAAGCCAACTGAGGCCAAAATCTGTAAGAGTCTGACACTGTTTCCCGTACCGCCCGTGGATTCGTCATTGAATGACTTTTACCTACCATAAAAAAGTATGGAATCAAATAATCTACACTTCTACACTTATCTACACTATCTATCTACACTAATATAATAAAGAGGTAAAGTTTGTTTCTTTGGTTTTTTGTTTGTAGGAGGTAATCTTTGGAACTACTGGTCCGATTGGAAAAAAAATTGCAACAATAGAAAGCTGCTTTACTCCTGAGTGACATAGGCTATATTTTATGTATGCGGGCGAAGCCGCTGACAAAAGCTAATCTACATCTACATCTACACTAATATAATAAAGAGGTAAAGTTTGTTTTTATGTTTTTTTGTTTGTAGGAGGTAATCTCTGGAACTACTGGTCCGATTGGAAAAATTTTAGCAACAATAGAAAGCTGCTTTACTCCTGAGTGACATAGGCTATATTTTATGTACGCGGGCGAAGCCGCTGACAAAAGCTAGTATATAATAAAGAGGTAAAGTTTGTTTTTTTGTTTGTAGGAGGTAATCTCTGGAACTACTGGTCCGATTGGAAAAATTTCAGCAACAACAGAAAGCTGCTTGTCTCCTGAGTGACATAGGCTATATTTTATGTACGCGGGCCAAGCCGCTGACAAAAGCTAGTAATTTATAATTTATTTATCCCGTTCTGAATGCAGTAACAGTTTCAGGTCTATCTGAACCGTATTCTTTTAGTCGCTCTTTGCTGAGACCTCTTCGTGATCTGAGATATAGTGAGATAGATTGGTATACTTTAGATTATAGATCCACAAAAAAATCATCAACATAAATCTTTCTACCTCATAGATCATCTTTTGGCGATTCGGCTATGGCCGCAACCTTGATTCTCTTGTGGACATTTTCAGTTCTGGTCCAATAACGCAAATAAACTCAAGCTTATTTTTATTGATATAACTATATTGACTGCAATCCCACCTGGTGGTAAGCAGTGTTGCAATCGAAACAATGCAATATAAGCTAGTCATTTACTACACTATTAGTGACTTTAAGTCTTTTGATGAGGCCCACTGTGAGCAACCACGTTAATTTCAGAGAAATGTAGTAGGGTATTAAGCAATGCTCATAGAACAGAAAATTATCATCTTTTATTTAATTATCTTTTTATTTAATTATCATCTTTTCAGTATATTATTTATTATATAAAAGGAGAAACTGTCCGACTGACATAACAACGTACAGCCAAAACTACCGGGACTAGGAGCGTGAAATTTGGCACAAGACTTCCTTTTATGACATAGACGAAACCTAAGAAAGAATTTTTCAAAATTCAGATTCTAATGTGCTGTAATGGGGTCTTAAGCTTGTATGGAGAACCCTACTTTCACGCGGGCGACCCGCTGGCAGGACGCTGGTAAAAAAAATTATGTATGTAAGTTACGACCTAAATGTCTGCAAACATTGTATAAACCTAACGATATTATAAAGGTGTCTTTTTTCTGTCCTTGAATCATACTCGTGTAAAGAACAATGTATTAGCAAGTAATAAATGCAAATTTAATTGTTTTATTTCAAACACTTTTGAACTATTAAATAATGCATAAGTTTTCCATTATTGAACAACAGAAAGACAATCGAAGTCAATTAGAAATTAGCCAAAGCATTATATGTAACAAAATTAATTAACTGTAGACACACGTTTTGAGCATTGTAATTGGTCTCTTGCTGATAGACGGAAAATTGCAGTCCTGTGCTGCTGATACACTATTCAATAAGCCAACTTCTAGGTTAACTAACATGCCTTCTCATCTGCCGCAGAGAAATAGGTATCTACAGTTTATTTTATGACCACACTTTGGGACACTTTGTCACTCTTTCAAGACTCTGTAGTGTTCAACGCGTGTAGTACTACGCACGCGTTGAACACTATACGCCGTAAATGACCTGAACTCGGTCCGGAACAAAACTATCTCATTTAGTTGAGAGGCTCCAACATAGCAATATTTTTAATAAACTAGTTTTTTTTTGCAAAAACAACAATATAAACCATTACTAATTTATTGACTGTTAAATACTGTGCTAGGATTAATATAATAATTATATAATATAATATTCGACAACCATGACACAACGCCGTCTAGTCTCAAGCTAAGCAGAGCTTGTGTTATGAGTACTAGCCAACTGATAAACATACTTATATATTTCTAAACACATACATATTATAGATAAATTACACTCACATACAGAACAAATGATCGTGCTCATCACACAAACATTTGTCCTGGGTGGGAATCGAACCCACGACCTTCGGCATAGCAGTCAGGGTCACTAACTACTATGCTGACAGGCCAGTCTAAATGATACAATCGTATTGTAAAGGACTGTATCAATTAATACAAACACATTATAATAAGTCCGAAACGATTTCGTTTCGGACTTATTATAATGTGGATTTAGAACGGAAAATCGACTACACTAGCTAGTTTTCAACTAATTAAATCAACAACCGAGAATATACTAGATAAAACATATCAGTCACTATATTTTTGGACATGAGCAAAGCTTTTTACTTCAATGAAACATGGCCTACTATTGAGAAAATGTGAAAATAGAAGGAAAACATTAAACTGGTATAAGCTTACCTCAGTAATAGAAAACATAGCGTTGAAGTTTTAGGAATAAATAAAAACAGATCTCGGTTCAAGGCCAATTTATACGGCGTACCTCAAGGAAGCATTTTAGGACCTTTACTCTTTCTTCTGTATGTAAATAGTTTGCTTACAGTAACTTCGAATAAGTGCATGTTATGATAATAAATAAGGAAAGCAAAAACAAAATAAGTACTGCCGTAGAATCTATATTAGAATGGTTTGAACAAAACAATTAACGTTAATATTGGTTTATTTACATAAAGTAATTAGTATTTTAATTGGTATTTATACAGACTAAAAATATCAATATGTACAAACGGGTAGAAAAAAAAACAAAAGAAAACTCATAAAGCATAAAAAAAAATTCGTTTACATCGATGTCAGTGGGAAATGTACCCAGAACGCTGGCAGCATTACTACACTGAATGGCAATATTGGTTTGCCGACAGAAATAAATCCCGGCCCTCTGGTCACGCGAAGAGTCGACCAGCTGTTTGCTGATATCGCGTACAACTCGGACCTCAGGGCCTAGTGTAGGCCTAGTGTTTTAACCCCAAACGGCTCCAACATATAACTTCCGATAATTTTATTATGTTTACGCCATTTAAGGTTTTCTGCACTTGTACAGCCGCTCCAGCACAACCTGCCCTACTCAGAAGATGGGATGACGCAAGGGTGTCGACACATGTTGCATCCCACGCCAAAAGCCTACCCAACTTTCCATCGCCAGGTGCCAAGCCATTGGGTTCTAAAACAGCTGAACAGTAAGCACGGAACCTCACAGTTAACTAGTGATGGAGTCAAAATTTTTCCTTGTAAATAATTCGTTAACCATGTAATGGCTGAAATATATTTATGTATTTATTCATTTTACAATTTATGTACTTACACACATACATTTTTAAAGACAATACATAAGAAAAGAAATTGTAATATCCTTGCAGACTTCTTCAGAAGAGGTTTCTTATTTGAGAAATACATATAAAGAAACATTATTTTATTTCAAGACGTACCTACACCCATATTTCAAGCAAATAAATGATTATAAATTTTTATTTCTCTGCAGCTACGAGCATTTTGCTTGTCGTAAGTTACTGAACCGATTTTTAAGTTATTTTCAACAAAAGATTATTATTTTATCACTGAGTAATATAGGCGTGTACGTCTACACTATATAATACAACAAGCTTTTGCCCGCGGCTTCACCCGCGTACATAAAATATAGCCTAGCCAAATTATTTTTTTGTTTTTTTGTTTGTAGGAGGTAATCTCTGGAACTACTGGTCCGATTGGAAAAAAAATTGCAACAATAGAAAGCTGCTTTACTCCTGAGTGACATAGGCTATTTTATGTACACGGGCGAAGCCGCTGACAAAAGCAGGTTTTTTATATTCTTGTAGATAAATTCCACTCACAAAAGTTATTAAATAATAAATAGTACTCACCCATGTTGTATGATTAAAAAAACTCACTTCTACCGTTATGTTAAGTAACAGAATGGTATCCAGTAGATTCCCGTTAAAGTTTTATTATTAAAAAATAATGCAATAGATGATTACGAAGTAAGAACACAACAATGTTTTCTTTCTCTGTTAGAGAGTGGCCCAGACTCAACCGGGGACCCAACTCAATGAACAGTGAAAGACTAAAGACCAAATAAACTAAATGAATAAACATTAACTTTCATTTCGATCATATTGTTCGCTTTGTGACTTTTGCATTAAACAATACGAAAAGTTAGATTATAAAAAATATATTAATAAATTTACATTATAATGTAAATTTTATGGGTCTATGTACAAGTTCAATTAGCCATTTACTAAAAATATTGTTTTGTATTCAAATAGTGCTTTAATATGAGGTATAACAAATACGAAGACCTGAAAATCTGACGCACGATACACAGCAATACAAAATGCACAATCACGTGATTAAAATCTAATCAATCATTTTGATTAACAATTATGTAAAATTAAATCTATTTTTAAACCTGATCACACATAGAAGCCGCATCTAGAACAAATTGGATCAGCGAGCTCTTTGGCGAAACTGATGGTTTTGTTTGTGCGATTATGGACGAAGTTATCTAACGACCGGAGACATACATTTATTTATTTATAACTTTATTCCGCACCTTAGCTTAACACAAGACAAATATTAATAAAAATAAGTGCTCAAAAGTCTTTGAATGGATTGATTGAAAGAAAATGTGACAAGAAGAATGTGTGAACGTGATATTATCATTATTTCCTTTATTTTATTTATGAACTCAGACATCATTGATCGATTGGTTAGTAGTAGTAAAGATTCCCAGATTGTAACCATCAGGAAACACAAACTTTAGGCAGTCTGAAACCTGGTTGAAATTATAGATCTACATTTGCTGTGAAATAATCACGTCTACCGCCCCTTTTGCTAATAAGATGAAGATTTTTTCTAATTAACAACATGTTTTCATAGAAATATAGACAAAGCACCGCCATAATGTTAATATCCTTAAACAGGTCCCTTAAATAATCGCATCGGTGGAGATAACGAGTGTGTAGCCCGCAGTCCAATAGTCTGGTAATAGTCCCGACCGAGCCCATGTTGTCGACGGCGCGCACTGTTTCCACGCGCCTCAAGGAGTTGTCAGCAAACTGTAGGGACCCAGCAGGGTCCAAAGCCTCCTGGGACCAACGGTCGATATGATAGTGTATTACCGGGGCCATGGGATCAAGGCAAGAATAAAATAGGGTAGATTATTGAGTCAGTAAGAATCTGACACTGTTTCCTGCTCCTCCCAAGGTCGGGATTCATCATTGGATAATTTTTACTTACCATAAAAAAAGCTAAAAAGATGGAGATTGTAAATGCCTTTGATTGTTCTTTTCTGCAGGATAAATATTAATTCAATGTCTGCAGCCCGTCCCGTAGTAATACAGTAGATATGACATGACACTATGAAAATAACTCAAGCAGACATGTCTAGCGGCATAAATTTGCAGATTTTTCTAATAGCTTTTGCAGCTGAGCTAAGCTGTCCTGCAAGAGATGCTAAATGACGACCCCACTGTAGCTTTGAGTCAAGCGTGAATTTTTCCAGGAAAACAATTTTATCGACGATTTCAAGTTCCTCATAACTCTAAACTATGTCACAATCACTGCTTTTGACATTAGGTAATGAAAATTTTATTCATTTAGTTTTTTACTTCCCATTCAGAACTAGATTATGAGCAGTCTTCTTTTTAGCGTGTCAATGGCAAAACCAGCTAAATTCCTGGCTTGGCTCATTATTCGGCCACGGTGATGCTATCCACTGACGCTGTAATTACGTCCCTACGTGAACAGGTAATACGGCACGTTGTGCAGGACGGAAGATGAAGATCAGATTATTATAAGCAGTGAACCAGTTTTGGACCTGCAGTAGGGCACTATTTACGTCATCAAGATTATTATTCCTTCTATTTATCTTCAAAATTAAAGAAATGTAGTCAGTGACAGCAAAAAGTTTCACACTCTCTCTCTTCTTCAGGAAGTATTTTGCAATGTTCAGTACTAATGTAAAAGGTTAGTAAAAACTACAATAGTATTCTGTTGTAAAATTTATTATTAAAAATGTAACTTTCGGATCGGTGCAAATCTCAGAATCTAACTAACCGATTCGACATTACAAAGCTTAGCAATAAGCTAACTATTTTACATATTTTAAATATTCCTAATTTTGCCATAACAGTTAAAATTAAAAGTTGTGCTTAAAATAATTTTATTGCTAAAATACACTAAAGAGCACAGCAACTCCGGAGCACAGCAAGGCGAGCAGCTTCCACACGCAGTACACGTACAGCGACAGGAACACTATGTTCGCGTAGAACAGCCACTTCTGCTTTCTATAACCCGCATCGCTGTCGACTAGCCCGTCTTTTATGATAAACCTGGAACAATTTATTTATTTAGATATGAAAAAACACAGAAATCTGGACTGCACAGGTGTCACTGACACATGCACACGAACCTTAGGCACACCGAACTCTCTTATTGACACCTTGAAAAATCTGAAAGGCCCAATCAGCTTTTGGAGAGAAGTGGGCTGGTTGAGATTAGGCTGCCAAAGTTTATGGCTGCCATGGCTCACGTACAATTGTCTACATAGGTCTACGTGCGGAAAACATACTCTAACATGACATAAATATAACACAGAAATCGAGAAAGATCGTGAATATTTACCTAAAGTTTGAAGGTGATTACATAGAGTTGATAATATCACCTAAAATTATTGACATATCCTCCTTCTCCTAAGTCAACTGAAGGATACAGGTGTGGTTTTAGTCAGAAACATCGGATTTACAGCTCCAAGTTGGATTATAATAAATGACACTGACGATATTATATATCTGATATTCTATTAAAACAATTTGAATGTAGCTCTAATGTAGTGAAGTTGACAAGTCAAAAATATTTGTACATAAATATAGTGAAGAAATTAGCAGAAGTATGAAAATTTCTTCTACCACTCCTAACGAGAGCACTATCATAAAAATTATGGAAAATAAATAGTCATGTAGATAATGAGGAGATTCCTACAAATGTAATTAAAGAACACGTTAGATTATTAGCAGCCTCTTAAATGTTTTTTCAATAAACGTCAGTACATTTATTGAAAAAACAAAAATGCAAATAAATGTCAGTACATTTATTGAAAAAACATTTAACACATTTGTTCAGTAACAATATATCTTTCCGGATCAATTACAAATTGCTAAGTTTATACCAATCTATAAAAAAAGCAGCAGGACTGATGCAACAAATTACAGAGCTATCCCCTTATACCTGTGATATCCAAAATATTTGAAAATATAATCCTTTTCAATACCCTAATTAGAGACATAATAGAAAGACAATGGATGTGCAAACGCTGGTGTTCGCTTGGGGCTCAAGAGTTTAAAAAGCAACTTCTCATTCTCTTACATGTAAATAGAATTTTGAATAAAACAAAAAAATAATTTGGGTATCAAAAAGATGTCGGTATTTCAGATGGCATATATACTTCAATTAACTTTTAGATTTAAGCTCCGAATTTGACACTATATATCATAAATTGTTTGTCAAAAAATCATCGTGATATATATATCACCGTTAAATTGTAAATACCGATAGATTGCAATCTATCTCGAGAGATTGTAAACCATCGAAAATTGTGAACCTCGATAAACAGCTCACGATTTAATGCATTATTTTCTGGGAGATTGTAATATATCGAATTAACTGAAGAAACCAGAATTGAAGGCAATTGATGCGTCTGTATCATCTGCATGTATGTTGAGCTCGGTAGAAGCCTTAAGAACTGTAATTAGTATAGAACTGCTGCAAATAGTTTATTTTACGTTTATAGAATCCGAAATTAGATATAGCGTTTTTAAGGTAAAGAAGTCCTGTCGTCAAAACCCACAAATGCGAACAATTCCGTCGGCGAAACATCCATAGGTGAAACGTTCTTTCGACGAATCTTTCAAAACCGAAACGTCCTGACGGTGAACAGTCCAAAGGAGAAATGACTGTCGGAGAATGCTTGCAGAATCTATCAGTTGTGTAGTACTCATAACACAAGCTCTGCTTAGCTTGAAACTAGATGGCGTTGTGTGATAGTTTTCGAATATAAAACATACAAAACATAAAAAACCCTGTTTTAGAGAAAGAGGCTAGCTGTGGAAACATTTTAAGGCTGATGCTATGCTATATTATAAATACACGACTTCTTAAAAAAATACTTTAAATAAAAACTGAAAAGAAGAAATTGTCGAGTCTTAAAAATGATGTACAAACCTCCGTATGCCAATACAGGCGGCCTTCATAAATTCTTTGAATACCATTTGACCGACGTCACAGGTGTAGATGGCCTTGTCAGCAGGGGAGAGGCGGGAGATCATGCCTTGCAAGTTGTCGTCTCGGAAGTTCCAGTTGTAGGACAGAAAGTAGCGGTACACCTCCAACATACTGTCCACGCGGCTGTAGACCTTTACGAGCCTGAGAAAATTTGAGAGCTTTTTTAGTAATACCACATAAATATATATAATTTTTTTTTTTAAAGCCTTCATTGTGTCCCACTGCTGGGCAAAGGCCTCCCCTTTCTCCTTCCAAACTTCTTTGTCTTGGGCGATCTCTGGCCAAGTTTGCCCCGCGAACGTGATTAGATCATCACACCACCTTCGCCGTGGGCGACCTCGACATCGTCGACCTCCCTCAGGCGTCCAGTGAGTGATAACCTTCGCCCATCTGTCCGGGTGCATTCGTGCGACGTGGCTAGCCCACTCCCACTTCAGCCCGGCAGTTTTTACTCCAACATCTGTTATTCGGGTAACTATGACCGAACAAATATAATTAATTATTTTTTTAGTTTATTATAATTAGTTTATGGGACTAGGCTGGACATGCTTGCCGCATGTCGTTCGAGCGGTGGGCCAGTAAAACACAAAGGTGGAAATCGCATGAAGGGGTCGCGGCACACCAAGAAGGAGATGGTGGGACGACTTGGATGCCTTCCTTAGGAAGGAAGTAGTGGCTCAAGACCGAAGATACTGGATTAGAAGGAGGCCTTTGCCCAGCAGTGGGACAGGGGCTAGAAATAAAATAAAAATAATTAAATAGTTTATAATACTATTTTGTATACTATGTTGTATTGTTGTAAATTGTACACTGGATCTTACCCAAAATTTTTGTCCTCTCTCTATTACTAAGTCTGGTTTGCTGTAAGAAAACTCAATTTTGAGTTAAGCTCGCCTTTGTACATAATCATTGTAATCCGCTTTTTATATACTGTTTGGTGTACAATAAAGAGTTAAGAATTAAGAACATTTAAAAATAAAACCAGATAAGAGGGTCTAGAGTTTTAGGGTGTTAAACATAGGGAACCATAAATCCAAAAAAACCTGTCGATGATCATTGCCAACTTTGTCTTTGTCATAAATGTGATAAAGCTCTGTTAGTCGATTTGGTAACTCGTCACGCCGTAGCAGCTGTACAAATTTAGATGAAAACTAACTCACGAGCACCATCTTGCAATATAATACAAGATACAATTTATACCGGAGGAAATTATAGACCTCAGAAAACGTCCCTCACCGATCTCTTAAAATATTATGGTATACACTCACGAAGGCACGCCTTTAGGTCTGACCCCAAGGATAGAGACCAGAGCGTCGAGGAAGTAGCCGGGGATGTAATGCAGGAACCACGTATACAGCCAGTAGGCCACTCTGTTGTTATTCGTCTCGACGCCATAACAGTACCACAGCGCCTTTGGAGTGCTGAGACGATAGAACTCGTCCTTTCGCAACAAATCACTTATCTCGCCTGTGAATTAGAAAATAGTTCCATTAGGAGTGACATTTTCTACCGTATTGTTTCTAAATTCACTTACGACACATTGTGTTTATTTTTAAAGTATTAAAGTTAAGTTTTCGACATATTATCGTAACTAAATTACAGGATCTTTAAATGTATACAAATTCATGACTGCCATTTTTTACTTTCTTTTAGGCAATTCTCTTACACTGCCGTCTGCCTTAAGCAATGTAAGTCAAGGAACAAATATTAGAGGGACATTCAGAAAATAAAAATATTACTAGGTACCTCACACCAAGAAACTGTAAATTTTAATCTTTGATTCACTGGACAGGATTTTATGACTAATCAGGGCAATACCGCAGAACTAAGTGACTGGTCCAGACACTCGGCTTCTGTAGTTGACAACAATGATTCACTGAGTGAAATACAACCAAACTACTAAAATAACGAATCGTCAAATTCGGATAATGCTGATTCTGATGAAAACAATGTAAAATTTTCTTTTAAATTTAATATTCAACACTGGGCACTACAGCACCATATATTACAAATTGCATTATTACTAGGAGGAATATTAAAAGGTATTCTAACATGGATTTTTTGGTAAAAGAAAACTCCAAGGACAAAAAACATTGGGAAATGGAAAGTATTGTATTTTTAATACTGAATTTTGTAATGATCATCATTGTCATCAGCCTTTTTTTAAAGTTCCTACTGCTGGGTCACAGGCCTTCTCTCTAGAAGAGGGAATGGGCCATAATCCACCCTGCGGGGCCCAGTGCGTATTGGTGGATGTCACATATCTTCGAATTTTTGTTTCTAGGACATGCCAAACTTCACGATGTTTTCCTTCACCGTTTTGTACGTATGTATGTGTTTTGTGTATGATGTACGAATTTAATTTTTATATATTATTTTACTTTGATTTTTATTCACAATTGTATCTTGACATTATATTTTGATGAGTAATATTTTAAATTTTAATTCTTCAAGTAATAATTAAAATACAGCGACTATTTCAAATATTTATTTGCAAGAAAGTGTGGTAAAATAATAAAGCTTGTGATTTGCATACCTCACGGTGTAATATGTTTGGACTGTGCTATATTTTCAATAACTTTATGAAATTACCAATGGCGTTGTTCACAACAAAAACCATATGAATCTAACAGTTATTGTTTATCAGCTTGAAAAAAATACACAAAGAACATATGGCAGATTGACATACATAACGTTACTCACCCCACTTAAATCCAGATCGCGAGCTGCTAACCGTATATATGGGGATGTCTCCGCCCCAGAGCTGGCGGTTCTTCACCGAGTCCCACCCAACAGCTATGATGGCGTTGTTCACGTAGTCCACCGGAGCGAACGATATATTCACGTCCCTTGATCCTCCGATAACATGCAGCACACCCAAGCCCACCCCGAATAGAAACTGGAATTAAAATAATTGTCGTGACTTTAATGACTCATCCCGTCCTTGGGCGGTGCGGGTAATAGTGTCAGACTCTTATAGCCGCGAGCGCCGGCGCTCGCTTGGGTGTCGACGTATTAACTAAACAACCTAACCTATCCCTATGTTGTTATATATACCAGGGCTGGGGCGTTGGTTTCAGAGTCAAGGGTACGCACCCTTGGCTCCAGTTGGCTTAGACCCTTCTCCAGGATCCCTACGGTTTGCTGACAATTCTTGGATGGATTGGCGGGATTCGTCATTGGATAATTTTACCTACCATAAAAAAGGGACATGGACCAAGGACAGGAAGATGATGATGCTAATAATTTTATATAAATAGTTACGTACCCCAAGAACTGAAGACATGATCGTTTGGCCGTCTATCCACCCTGGCGTCGGTTCAAACAAAGAGCAGACCACTGAAAATATCAAATAAAAAGTTTAGTTATAAATGTCAGTAATGTCAGTAGTAGGTACGGAAAAAGACATTTGACAAAATCAGAACTGAGTTCACGCGATTCGAGCAGATAGAAGATTTAGAGGTATATGGAGCAGAGAGTAAAGTCCCACATGCCTTTGAAAAGGGAGGTTCCGTTAACTAGGCTACTGCTCGATAGTTGATTTCGGGCTGTTCTATATGCTCAAATCGCGCGGAAAACTTTGATTGCGAGATACAGGATTAGTTCTCATGTGACGCCATAGATAGAGCTACAAAACTTTCAACCACAGAGACACGGTCCCTTCTGTATCAGCAATCACGTGAGCCACACTACTTTAGAAAGTCTCATTATTCGTGATAATTTGATTACCTAAAGCTAACTTTTAAATCAGTTGCGAAGCTTGAAATATTTTGTTTATTGCTCGTAACCCACTTATTACCCACACAAAAATTCTAAGAAGGAGCAATTCCTCCAATTCTCTCAAATCCTGTGGCAACAAATAAAAGAATTCTCCATCGCCGTTCAAGCGATCAAAGGTGTGATATTTGATAATCCGTGGTGATGATAGAATTGAACTCTGTTACCCTACTTTTACAAAATGACATACATACTAATTATTCATGGTAAAACAAAATCATACTTATAGTGACATCTATGAAATCACAACGAAACTAAAGACTACGACTTGTGACATCATAGATGTCGCTACAAGTATGATTTTGTTTTACACATACGAATAATCTTACTACATCACCTGACGGTGTTTCCATCGCTACCTACGCAGCTGATTGTTGTTTTCGTACTTTTATTAATTCAAAGAATTAAACAATTACCTAACCTACCTACTGTATAATAAGAGTGGTTTGAACTGAAACGTAACATACACGACTTGACTAAGCAAGTTAATAAGGAGACTACAGCAATATGAAATATAAGATTGCTTACAGCTGCTTTAAGTATATTAGTTAGTAACTATGTCATAATGATTACTGGCACTTTGAGTGTACAGAGCAGCAGCTTCATTATACAAAGTAAATACAAAGTTGTACGATTACCTACGGGCGGCTTCACTATGCAGACGGGCAGATCGCCGGCGCTTGTGCGCACCAACTCCTCCGCGATCGCCTTCGTGAATGTGTACGTGTTCGGCCAATCTTTTATTAAACTGCAAAACCGAAATACATTTTAAGATAAAAGACATTCAAGTAATTTTACCACACAGTACTATTAATATTTTGTTGCTCGAAAGCAAAGAATTTTCAGCGCCAAGTACGCTCTTTCTTTCTATACCTAAACCTGCAACTTAACTTTTCGACTACCGTAATTACAGACACAATTATTAAAATACAACAGGTGTGCGGACACCGGTATCCTCTAAGGGCTTAATGAACTTTATTCATAGCAATTCTTGACTTGTTCAGTTTTGGGCCTAAGCTGAAATCATCAATACCAACTAGCAATTCCAACTCTAAATATGCTAGTCACGGTTTCAGGATGCTGTTGGGGTTGCCCCGTTTCTGCAGTGCATCTACTATGTTTGCACAGGGCCACGGTGATGGCTTCCATGCCGTCATTAGACAGAAATCTGCTTCAATGCTCTGCAGAGTGAGGAGCTCCAAATCCATCCTGAAGATCATATCTGGGAGATACGATTCTCCGATAATGCAAAGTATTATTAGGAGATGTATCTCTCAGACTAATCTTGTCGCAAAATAACAGTGAATTATAAGCTTTACTAATACAGTTATAAGATTTTTTATACTAACCCACTATGTATGTAACTTGTCCGAAATAAATATTTTTTTATAGCTTTTTCAATTACGTATAACGTAGGTTACAAGTCCTTAGCACCAAAACTATTGTAGTACACCAAGATTCCGTCAGTTTCCTTTAGGTCCCAGTGTTAAACTGACAATCACTAATTACTACCGCAAACTTACCCAGGCGTAATACTATTGAGTCTATCTTCGTCGATGGTGGCTATCATGTCAATAAAAACGTCCGGAGCCACGGGGCACGGGTAGAACTGCTCCTTGACGTCTCCGTCTATTCTGGACACAGTAGCGTGGGCGAAGGCTGTTGAAATGTGGTTGAAGAGTCTGCAAAAAAGAACATAATATCAATGAGTGGTATCGCTTTCGCAGTGACACTTGAGCCAGGCCTATGTTCAACAAATGAAATGAAATTTATTTGCTAAGAATGTAAGTTCAGAAATATAATGTTAAGAAAGAGAAGGCCCCAATACATTCTACCGTGAGGCATCCAAATTTTTTTCATTAACAAAAAAACCTAATAATTTTAACCATTTTACTAACAGTGACCGCCTTTCAGCTTACATTAGGCAGTAGTCCGACTGCCGACGATGAACGAGAATCGAGTAGAACTAGAAACTATAAAAGAGTTGGCGATCAGCGGGAAGCGAGTGTGTAGTTTCGGTAGTTTTGTCGCCGGGCTATAAGCGAGTGTGCAAGTGCGACGAGCGATTACTCGCGCCACTCGCCCGCGGTCGCTCAGTCCTTTGCAAACCTTCACGCGCGTTATACACCGAGCGAGCATCGCTGAACGAGTATCGTTAAGCGAGTTAATTTTTAAAAGCTCGTCGCTCAGCGACCAAACTAGTAAAGCGAGTCGTCGCCAGCAGTGTGAACAGTCAGAGATCAATTTTTAATATATGCATCTCTTTCGTTTACACGGAATGTACATTTGTGTATGTATGTACGTTTTTTGAGAGAGAAAATCGCCGATAGTTAGTCGTTTTCTCACCGGCGGTCGGACCACTTTCTGATGATGATGATCATTGTTTTCAGTACTTGATACGACTACACTGATGTACAGGAATTATACAACAACTTATCCCACTCTGAGGTTCTCTGCCAACTCACTTGAGGTTGTGACACTGCTTGCCCAACTCGAGCAACTCTCTGGTCCCTCTCACGTTGGTGATCCCTGCGATGTGGAGCGGCGCTTGGAAGTTCACGGTGGCTGCCATGTGGACGATTATGTTCACCTGAAGATTTGTACAGATCCATTAGTGACTCATCAGTGGTCTGAACTGGTGTAAACTGGCTCATTGATGCAACTTTACACCAGCTTAGCGTGGCACGTGACCAAACTGTCGAGCCCGAAGATGTCACCATAAACTTAAGCTATTGTACCAACCTCTTTGGTGATGTTATCCCAGTCTTTGTCAGCGAGGCCGAGCCTGAGTTCCGCCACATCGCCTTCCACCGGTGCGATGCGGGAGACGAAGTCGGGCTTCTTCTCACGTATAGTGTCATATAACTGGAAGCGAATAAGAAATTATTACACAGAAACCTCATTAATTTGACTACAGTTCATCATTATCACTTCAGCTGTAAGACTTCCTGCTGTGACTCCGCCTTCTCCGATAAAGGGTTCAAGTCAGAAAAAGTGACAAGCTCTCTCATTCTCGTCTATAGAGGGAGAACTCATTTGATGACTTCCTACCTCAATAAAAGGGTCATATACAAATTTTGTATTTATGATGTTATCAATGAAATCAGTAGTAGCAAATTTTGAGAACGAATCGACGAGTGAAGCGATGCTGACTTCACACGACACTTTGACAGAATCATCTGCTGCGGTCTTCCCATCCGAGACTATAATTTGGGTGTCTTTAAGGCTGAATAGTCTTAATAAAGTAATGCGCCTCACCATCAACGATTGCATCACTGCTTACCATCAGGTAGGATCGGGTGGGTGGGGCATTCATTTAAAACAATAAAAAAATAAAAAATCCTAGCTGACGTTTGCAGGAACCGAACAGATACGAGTATAAGTTCCAACCACAAAAACTCAAGACTCTTTTCTCTGACAGTAGCCGTGTGAACAACATTAAGTCTTGGAATTGTCTCACTGGTCGTTATGAAGTGAATATCAAAAGCTTTCTCATCATCATCATCATCATCATGGCAAATGTCCGCTGTTGGACATAGGCTTCCCCATATGTCGTCATAATGACCAGTCCTCGACATATATATTATATTTGATCAAAATTATTACTTACAGGATCTTTAAGTATGTAAGCTAATCTCTGTTGAATAGTTCTTCCTTTCTTTGGTCTCATCAGTAAGTAGATTTTCTTGATTTCACATGACCTGCAAAAAAAAAAAAACAAGAAAATAAATTACTTGCCAAATTATTATTTGTAAAAACTACCAGTTTGAAAAAAAAACTAATTGCGGAAGGGAATTCAACTCCTTAACTGTACACATAATGAAAATATCATCATCATTAGGCGCTCAGCTGGGACACAGGCCTCCTCTTTAGGAGAGGGAATGAGTCATAATCCACCCCGCGGGCCCAGTGCGGATTGGTGGATGTCACATCTACAAATTTTTGGTTCTAAGACATGCCGGTTTCCTCACGATGTTATCCTTTACTGTTTTGAGAGCAGTGGTGATGAAATAAATTACACAAAGTAATGCGCTTGACTGGGTATAAACCCGCGACTTACAATTTGTAGATCGGGGCCTTTACCTCTCAGCCACTACTGCTCAATGAAAATATACCTAAAAAGTTTGGATCCTGAAGGAGAGATGAAACGCATGTAACGAAAAGAGTTTTGAGTTTACTCGTAGATGGATGGAGAGGAAGAGGGAGACCGAAGAAGAGATGGATGGATTGTGTGAGGAGTGATATGAAAGAAAAGGGAGTTAGTGATAGTGTGACGGATGACAGGACAGAGTGGAAGAAAATGGATAGGGGTAGGATGATGATGAAGTTTGTATCCTGATAAATGGATTTTTCCTCACCTGAAGAGTTTCTCGATGAACTGCTTGCCGAGGAAGCCGGAGCCGCCCGTGAGCAGCACGACGGCGTCGCGGTAGAACTGCTGCACGGCGGAGTCCCCTCTGTCTATGACCGCGTTCATAGGCTTCTGCTTCTCCAGTAGGACTAGTTCCGCCTGCTGGGCTGCGTCCAATGCTACAATCATACAATATTATAATTATAAAGGTGAATAAGGTGAATTTTAGGGCTAAATTTCAACTAAGCAGTCCACTAATTCCCTAACTATATTACTATTATAATATTTAACGCTATGCACGCAATTGGGACCTCACCAAGGCCTTCGACACTATTTCATTTTCTTTACTTTTGCACAACCTTGAAACACTTGGGATAAGAGGTAAACCACTTTTACTATTTCCGATTAAAAATAGGTCAATATACCAGGTGTGATCTGCACTAATATAATAAAGAGGTAAAGTTTGTTTTTTTGTTTTTTTTTGTTTGTAGGAGGTAATCTCTGGAACTAATAGTTCGATTGGAAAAATTGAAGCTATAATAGAAAGCTGCTTTACTCCTGAGTGACATATTATAGAACTCCAATATTATAGAACATTATGTAACCTGAGTGTAGCAAAAATTGTGATGTTCACATTCCCATATAGCAAAAGTTTGCCACAGGAAGAAAATAGCATTAGATATAAGATTAATATTACTTTACACAATATGATGTTAAATAATAATTTATTTCATTTGATTGACACCAACAATTATGTTGGCACTGATTTTTATTTGAGAAAAGATAGATATCTTGTAGATAATTACTATCTTTCAAAATCATGTAGAAGACAGATAGCTGTGTCGCTATCATATTATTTTTTTATTACAGCCAAGAATTTGGCTAAACAAATTGCTCCTATTGAGCAACGCAATGACATGACTACTGACTTTGCCAATAACTTGGCATCAAATATTTATTTAAATTAGAAAGTAAGACAACAGAGTCAATCTCTAGCAATAATAATATATTGTTGAATAATTATCAGTCCATTCGAGTATCAAAGTCACTAAATAGCATCAATCTGATGCATCAAAATATTCAAGGTTTAATGAATAAAGATTTAGAAGTCGAACTTTTTCTTAATTGTAATAAAATTGATATTCTATGTATAACTGAACATTGGCTGAAAAGCCACCAGCTCATGTTTAATTTTAGTAATCACCAGGTTGGTAGCTCATTTAGTAGAATTGATGCCATACGTGGTGGCTCATTGATCTTAGTAAATAACCACCTGAAATATAAAGAACGGAAAGATATTGTTAGTCTGTCTGTTGAGCGGTCAATAGAAATAGCCTGTATTGAGTTGGACCAGTTTATTATATTAAGTGTGTACAAACCCCCTTCTGGATTGTATGACTGTTTTGAAAAAGTAATGGATGAAGTATTTCATAAGATTTCCAACTCAAACAAGTTCATAATCACTTGTGGTGATTTTAATATTAATCTGTTAGAAAACTCAGCTTTATGTAGTAAAATTATAAGTTTATTTCAGTCCTACAATCTTGTGAACTTGTTTTTTGAGCCCACTAGAATAACTCCTACTAGTGCTACTTGCTTAGATAATATTTATACAGATGTTGTCCCAAGCCACAAACAAATTATAAAT